>OW569408.1:26504327-26600800 GCA_937654795.1 Cistogaster globosa
TAAATCTAATTTGCAAAAAGTTGAAATTGTTTTAAACGCATCTATATGAACTAGCTTAAGGGCATTTCAAACTACACTGATTAAAAATGTACGTGCAGAAGCTGGGATTGATGAAATTCGTATTCATGCTAATAAAATAAAATTTCGCTTGCTACACGTAGTTGTAACCGTGGAAACTGGACTTCCAAAAAAACAGATATTATTACTAAAAAAAAGGAAGACAGAACAAAAATTTGAATCTACACTCTCCCACCTATACAAACGGGTAAACAAATTTTATTTTAATAAATTTAATATACCAAATCAAACCTTTACTCCTTGGCTTTTAGATTCCAAGTCTTTCATAAATAATTTAATATTTTACAATAAAAACAATACTCCGCCTTGTACTTACCGTAAATTATTCGTCAAAGTCTTTACTAAACTGAGAACTCACAATTGGAAAATTTTGTATACAGATCGTTCAAAAACGACGTGCCATGTTGGATTTTCAGTAGTCGGCGAAGATTTAACTACAAAAACAACTGGAATTTTACCAACTTATTCTACAATATTTGAAGCTGAAGCCATTGCCTTTCACGAAGCTCTCAAACAACACAAGACGCAAACAATTAAAAAGTAGTTTGCACTGATAGTCGATCTGCTTTCGAAGCAGTTAAAAACACAAAAAATAAACTTGAAATAATTGTTTCAATTCAGCAACTGTTAATTTAGATTAGAAATAAAGCGAAACTATATTGGATTCCAAGCCACGCAGGAATAAATGGAAATGAAGTAGCAGACTTGGCAGCTAAAAATTCAAGCTCCTATCCTACTTTAACATTTATTCCACATTCAAAAGCTTTCATAACCAGATTTGTTTTGAAATACCTAAACGATTCCCTTATTAGTAAATGGAAAAATTATAACCACTTATAAAGCAAAATTAATCCAGAAAAAATTGCTCTAACAACTTCCAATATCAACAAGCTGCCTTAAAAACAAATGCTTCACAAGACTTTGTCTAACGCATACCAACCTTACACATCAATATCTACTTTCTGGAGAATCCCAACCCATATGTAACTTCTGCAACAACTCGCTTCTAACTATAACACACCTTTTAAAAAGCTGCCCTTCGTTGCACTCCACACGTATATCGCTGTGCGGTACCAATGACATTATTAATCTACTGAAAATACCATCTGAAAAAAAATATAATTCTTACTAACACATTTCTTAACCATTTGAATGTTCAACATAAAATATAAATGTAATTAGATTTTAAGTCTTATATAATATATAGATAACTTTTTAAAATCATTCCTAAGCCGATAGCCTTTCTTGCTAGTGCTGTATAATTTAAGATTTATTATAATTTTAATTGTAATAGTATCTAAGTAAAATAAAATAAATAAAAAATTAAATTAAAAATGCTGTTGAAAACTTCTAAAAAATAGTTAAGCTGTTATTTCTTGTGGCCACAGATTATATTATATTTATTTATGTATTATATTTTAAAAAACTTCTCAAGAACAAGTTAGTTACAAAGCTACGCTGTCTGGCACGAAATTTTTGGCGTATTTGGCGGATACATCAAAATCTTTAAGTTCTCCTAATGAATACCCTCTAATAAAAAAGCTTTATTACGGTACAACGCTCCACTGCCATCATCAGCTGCTGTGGAAAGATTGTTTTTGTATGCTACAATATTAAATTCACCAAAACGTGGATCTATCACCGATGAAAACTTTGAAAAACTGCTACTGCTGAGAGTAAATAACGCCTTGTGAATACTAACTACTGAGTCATAAAAATTTTATCTCTTAAATAAAATTTTATTTTTCCTTTATTGAGAGAATTATTTTTCATAATTACCAATTCATACCAAAAAAGTTATTTATTCCCATGTAGTTTAAATTTAAAATTTTCTTTAACTTTAATGTCGATTCCTTTTTGCTGTATAAATGTGGATAATATTTTGCGAAAAAATGTTTTCGATAAAGTATAAAAGACGATCATCGTATTTAAATTTAATTTGTAAAAAAAATGTTCAATTAAATCACGTCCTCTTTAGTTGGTTACTTTATATTCAATTGCTTGGTACTTTAGTAGACAATCTCCACTTACAGTACGTATTATGTGGCTTATTAATAATTTTCGCAATAAATGAACGTATTTTTCAAAACTGTTACAGTTGGAACGCACTTTAATTTTTAATAATGTTCCTTATACCAATTGTTATAGACGCTACATTAAGACAATGCGAAAATTTCAAGAATTTATTCGCACAACTAAGAAGATAACACCATAATCCTCACGTTAAGTTTGTAATTCCCACATTTCTTTTCTATATCGTTTATCGTAACCGATGTATTAACATACACTGTTTAAATTTTAAGTTTTCTTTTTTTATAGTTTAAAGTATAACACCATAATCGTCGAAATCGCGTTAATTTTTTAACACCCTTTAACTTTTCTATATCGTTTATCATAGCCGATGTAGTAACATATACAGTTTAAATTAAAACTTTTTGTCAAAATAGTTGAAATCGCGTTATTTTGTAATACCCTTTAACTTTTCTACATCGTTTATCATAGCCGATGTTGTAGCATACACTGCGTAAATTTAAAGTTTTTGTCTTTTATAGTTTAAAAGACAACACCATAATCGTCAAAATCGCATTAATTTTGTAACATCCTTTAACTTTTCTACATCGTTTATCATAGCCGGTGTAGTAAGATACACTGTTTAAATTACAAGTTTTTATCTTTTACACTTCAAAAGATTACACAATATTCGCTAAAATTACGTCAATGTTGTAACACCCTTTACCCGTTCTACATCGTTTATCATGGCCGATGTAGTAACACACACTGTATAATTTTCAACTAAAAAAGAATTATTGTAAACAAAATGAATTACTTCAAAAATTATTTCTCCCAATAATTGCATTCAAATTCTAATTCATTAATGGGATGGCAAGTGAATGCATTCACGACGTTATTTTCATAAGAAGTCCATTCAAATTCTAGTTGAATTTTTGCTGAGAAAATGAATACATTCACAAGAGCTATCTTGTGCTGCAATTTAAATTCTTATTAATCGACTTCGTGTGAGCACGTGAATGGCCATCAAGGATTTTATTTCATTGTAAATGCATTCAAATTTTAATTCAATTAATTTTTGTGTGGAATGAATGAATGTATTCAAAAAATCGCCATTCAATGCGAGAATGATTCAAAAAAGAATGATTTGTTTACAGCTCTGGTATACATCAAAACAAGGCATATTTAACCAGGTGGCATCGCTACGGCAGGTGACTTTTTGCTTAAACTAGTTTTTTCCTTTGTTTACGCTTTGTTAATGTCAAAATAATTTGTTGTATTTACGAAAATTGAGAAAACGAAATTCAAGTGGCGTGCGATTTTTATTGGAAAATAATTGATTTAAAACGAATAGCGAAATTTTTGTTTCTGTGATTGCGTATAAAATAAAAAAAATTTATATATTTGTGTTTAAAAATACGTTGCCTTTTGTGTAATAAAAAATTTGGTCCTGGAAGCGATTCGTTTTTTAGTGTTTCTTAAGACCCGAAAAGAAAAAAGTTTATTTAAAGCATACGGATATGCATTTTTTCAAAGCAGATATAATAAATGCGGGAAGTCGTTTTTTAATGCCCAAGGCTATTCCGGTAGTGAAGCAAGAAGAAATTACGCGTACTAGTGAAATGCATACAACATTAATGCATACTAGTGAGATTACATTAGACAACTAATGCCCAGTGGACACTAGTATGGCATTCGAGTTTTCGTCACCGCAGACAACTGAAATGCAAACATCACTGAATACTGGTGAAATTTCATTGGACAACTTATGCCCAATGGATACTAGTATGGCATTCCATTTTGTGCCACTAAGGATATCACAGCAGGGGTTGCGCTTTTTTACAATTAAATAACTTACAACTACTGCGTCTTCAAGGTCTGCAGAACCACGTTGGAAGGAACAAGAATGTCAAACTGAATAAGTTACACTAAATATTATTAACTTATATTAATTAGTACGTAGGTACCTTACACAATTTTTCCACATTTTATTTGTTTACTTTTAAAAGCTGCACACAATAAAAAGTTCCTGGATAATAATTACTGGGAATGTATGCAAGTACACCTGATGTAATGCATGTATTTATTTATTTTTTCTGATATGCATTTTATTTTTTAATATTTTAAATAATAAGTATTGGCAAAATTTAATTACTTCTTTGCTCTTTCGATTGCAGTCCTTCAATTTTTAACATGGTGATAAAAAATTACCAAGAAAAAATTCGGCAAATGGAAGCCGAAAATAAGGATAATATTAAATTTAAAAACATAAAACAACTTTTAAATAAAAATATAATAAATAAACTAATGATGTGATTGTATTATTTATTTTCGAAGGTAAACCATGGTTTCCAAATCCTGCAAACATGGAAGGAAAAGTTTTTACTTTTTTGGATGACCCCCACCTTTTAAAATTATAGCCCGTTCAGGCTGCCACGAAATTATGTAATTACAACCTGAAAAAAAGAATCTGAATTTCCGATTCTGATCTCCTATAGTTCAAAAATTCGTATTGTTTTAAGTACTCATTAGCTTTTTAATTTTCAATTTCATAAATTTAAACTTTTATCATTTAATTCACCAATTTAATTTACAATAAAAGAATTTTAAAATAAGGTTTTTTAATTTAAGATAATTTTGATATCGTAATCGTTAAAATTTGGTTTTGGGTGTAAAAGAATTATTTTTAAAATTTTTTTAATTTTTAAAATTGGTTTTGGAAATAATATTAAATTTAAATCACGTAAAATTACTTTTATATAAAAACATATTATATTAATAAACTAATGATGTGATTGTATTATTTATTTTCGAAGGTAAGCCATGGTTTCCAAATCCTGCAAACGTGGAAGAAAAAGTTTTACTTTTTTGGATGCACCTCACCTTTTAAAATTATATCCCGTTCAGGCTGCCACGAAATTATGTTATTTCAAACTGAAATTACATACGAAATCTAGAGTGTTTATAGTGACTTATTTGACACTGGAGTTAATTTCAGAAACAGCTGTTCGTTTTTATGTTAGGATTATTTTATTCTTTTGCATGAAAATTTTGTACAAAATGGAAAAAAAGGAAAAACACTTAATATGATCAAATTAGAAGTTATCAATAACAAAATATCAAAAGATAAATTTAAACTATTTAAGTTCTTGCAGTTTTTATAATCCATCATTAATGTTATTATACATACATGTTTGTATATATCAATATATGTACATACACGTTCTTGTGAATAAGCTCATGGTTGCACACAAAGTAGTATTTTACACAAAAACAGCGTTGTCTATCGTAATTTCAAGTTAATTTCTTTGAAATTAAGTAAAATAAGTTGATTTGGGCAACTGTAAAATGTATGCGAAATTAATAATTTTAATTTGATTTTGGCCGAAATCACGAAATGACTTAATTTCGTTGCAGCCTGAACGGGCTATTAATCCGAAACCATTTGTTGGATACCGGATTAATTTACAACAATTGTATCGTCAAGTCGCGTACTAGTTCAGATTTGTTGAAACACACGTCCAAATACGATGTTTCAATCACTTTAATGTTAAATGAAGGGCACCTTTCCATTATTTAGCTACATATATTATTATATAAAAACAAAAACTTTACTATACGCTTTCAGGAAGGCAAAAGGTTAAATTAGCTGCTTAGCTTTTTTCAAATACCACTGCAAAGCCATTTTGCGGTGCTACTCACTTGGCTTAGATGTTTATCAGCCTATTGAAACAGCCGCCTTCGTTCAATTAGTAAACGAATGATTTGACGTCAAAGATGAATACATCCAATTAACCTGGCAAGGTATTTTTTAACTTAATTTTAAAATGCTATTAAATAAATACTTGATCTTAAATAAATACTTAAATATTTAATCTTCTAATAGTCTGGTTAGACATTACTCAATATTCAGCTTTTCTCATTAAAAGCAATTTTTGGGCTCCATATTCCATACAAAATCTCAATAATTTGTTGAGCAATAAGTACGAAATTGTTATAATATTGAGTATAAATTAAAATACAACACTGATCGGAAGATGTGTGTGTGAAGCGAAACTTTGATACTTATACATCAGACACAAACCAATTGCGTCTAAATTAAGTTAAATTTAAAAAAAATCGTCAGACACAAACCAATTGAGTCGAAACCAAACTAATTTTGTCAATACACAGAATATTGAATCAATAAAAGTGCATGTATGAACACTTTATTATATTTTGTCAATAAACAGATTATTGACTCAAAGTGTATGTATGAACATACTATAAGGAACCCTACGGAATATCACTTGAAACCCATAGGGATATTTTAAGTATAAATAATGTAATGTCCAACCCGTAGTGCCACAAAAAAAACTGTAGAGCATTTTCAAAATGGTATCATTACTACCAATACCGCCCCAGATATGCTTTATAGTTACGTTAAAAGATGAGGAATGAAGTACTTGCTTAGAAACCGCCTTAATCAAGTTGTCTTGGAGCACTTTTTTGGTGCAATCCGCAGCAAAGGTGGGTTGAATGACCATCCTTCACCAAAAGATTTTAAGTACAGGCTCCAAAAATAACCAACAGCTATACTATAATAATTACCTATGCTCTTTTTATTGAGCAAGAAACACTGAAAATTTAAATGACTTGCTGAATACTAGCGATGTCAACATGACTTTCGCAAAATATAGTCGTAATTCCGCTAAAGCTTTTCATGAAGAAAGTTTCGATAAAGATGCCTCTCAGGAATCAGATGAAAATAATTTCAATGACCAAGACAATTCAAAAATTGATTAAATTGGTACTTTACAAGAGGATGCCTTAGAATGTATAGCAGGCTATATTGTAGTGTGACTGATCGGTTAATGTTACTATCACATAAGTACTGTAATAAACAGTCTAAATTGCCGACACACTGGCATTCACAACAATAAGCTCATGTTACACTGTACACATGCAGTTGAATAAAACAAAAGACAAGTGGTTTGCAAAATAATGCAACGATCAGCATTTTCTCATTGCATACAAAATATTTGTTCTATTTAAGTAAATTTATAAAAATAGAAATAATAAGAATTTAATAATTCCACTCAAACCTGAATTTTGTAAATTACTCAAAATTCATGATTGCCTGGTATTTTACTAAAGTTAAGATATGGATAAATTAGGTTAAGTATAGAAATAAGAGGTTGAGTGTTATTTGTAAAAATACTCAACCAAATAGTATATAAGAAGAACAATTTGTTAGAATAGATAAGAATTAAATAAACATCGCTAAGTAGCTCTAATCGCCGAGCACTAAGCTAAAAATAAAATAAACATTTTGTTTAAACTCCACAATATAATTCGAAGGCTTAATTTAGCAGAATACGAATGTCATGAAGTTTGTTATACGTGGGGTGACCAGGTTTCGAAAGGATTTTTGAAAAAGCCTGCAAGTCAATTTTTGTTAAAGATCAAGGAGATGGAATCCATTTTCTACAAAGTAAATGGAGTTGGCATCTCACACGTCCGCAACATACATAGACACCTGGTCAAGGAAAGCTTATCTCTTGACTTGCCAGAGCATATAAAAAAATTCTTTTTTAAATGCAGAATATACTTCAGGGTAAAAATCTAAATAAAACATTGGGCTGTAAGAATTTGCTAAAAGTAAAAATGTAGTTTCCTAAATTAATGTTAATAATTTCCTTTTTATAAAATTATATTTTATACTATTAAATATATTCATTACAGGGATTATGTACACCGCACTGGACGTACAGGACGTTCCAATAACACGGGAACAAAATCAAACATTCGAAAACTAGTCGGGCCTTTTCAGGACCACCAAAAATAATTTAAAAAGAGATTTAAAGTATCAAACATGTTGCAAATAATTAAAAAGAATAAAATTAAGCAAAACATCTCTGCTTAAATAATGTACTCCAAAGCATATATTTTTTAATTAGATGTATAATTATTACTTAGTATTCTTTTTGTTAACAGGTTTATCAAATTTTTTTTTATATTATTGTAAAATTGGAAATCATAACAGCGTAACGCCATACCAAAAATCACCATGATGAATGGTATATAAGAAGTGGGCGGACGAACACAGCTCTCTCATTTGTTCCTACACATAATTTAAAGCAATACTAGCAACACTTTAGAGACTATACGTTAAAAATAATTCGGATTGTTCCTTTTTTTAATACCTGTTACGCTCGTTTTACAATAGATATGTAGACATTGTAGTTTAATAATAAAAGTAAACCTAAATTTAAAGATGTGTAAGGTTTTGGTCTTTTCAATTTCGTTGAGTAGCTGGGAACCTGTTTTGCTACCAATAGCTTTAATTAATTGAAAGGCAATTCAAAACAACAGTTTTAGATATTGACAGAAGGAAAAAATGTTTTGAATTATGCGGAGCACGTTAGTTTGTATGAGAATTTTTCCAATACGGATGACCTTGCAACATCACATGTGATCTGTTTTATTGTCTCTTCAGCTCTTATTATTGATATGCCACAAAATTTGGGCGTTGCCATTCTTTTTCCAGTATATAATACTCCTTGAGGTGTTTCCAGTGGTCTGCATAAATGCTTGGCTGCATTGCAGCCGCTACCAGTTTAGCACTTAAAATATACAGGTTAAATATGAAAAATAAACGTCAAGAAGCATTAAAAGCAGCCAAATCAATTGCATGTCTTACTGGCGTTAGAACAGCTTAAAATACATGGAAGCTTTAGTAGAAGATATAATTAAGCGTTTGAGGCATAATCTAACTAACCTTTAAAAGACACCTAACAGACGCTACACGAAAGCGAAATTATTGAAAAAGAGATTAGACAGCAAATCATTATGCAACAACTTGTAAGATGTCATTAAAGACGCAGATGATCCACTACAATTAGAAATATTAAAGAATACAAGAGCATTATACGCTGAAATTATAACAATCCTTAATTAAAAGCATTGTTTAATAAAAAGCTTATATTTTTTAAAACAATAGCAAAGTGTCTTACTTCATTCCTGCATCTATACAACAAATCAAAAAAAATGATGGCAAATCCAGACTTTAGTATCCTTTCTTTCACGAAAGCCATAGCGAAATTTTCCGAGAAGAAAGAAACCTATCAAAAATTTTAAACCTAGGGGAATTAATGAATATTGAAGTTCCTGTAGACAGAAAACCAACTTTCTTTGCACTAGTATACAACACTAAGATTCCGGATAGGATAAAAACTAAACTAGATATATTAGGAACTACTGATATCATTGAGGGTTCACACAATACTAATTTTTAATCCGCACAACAATTGTTCTTTTGTATTCACACTAGACTAGCTTTGTGTGTGTTAGTATTTTCTTTGTTTATTTCACGTTTGTCTTTCGTTCGTTAAGCACAAACATAATTTGCGGAACATACTGGGCGGAAATATGGCTGAAATAATGGATGGTAATTTGGTAATAATTTTAGGAGGAATTTCTAGTGCCTGTAACTTGCAGACTGCATCATTACTATTAGAAACTGAAAATTTCAATTAACATTTTGCTCATAAGAAGAAGACAAAGAAGATTTCAATTAATATTTTATTCATAGTTGTCAAAAAGTTCGTTTTAATTTTTCCCTGTAAAATACATATAAAAATCAACTCAAATTAAGTTTAAACTTAATTTCCCTTGATAAAATATTATAAGAAAATTGAATTCAATTACAATAAAATTCTGCAAAAAAAAACGCAGAACCTGTGTTTTCATAAGTGTGTATGTGGTAGTTTTGTTCTGCTTGTGCGGGGTTGAAGCTGGTTGAAAAATTGTGCCAACCAAAAACCACTCTCTTCACCGAAAAAGCCTACAAACTGCAATTTAATGCCAGCACAATTAGTCTAGTATTAAAACCCCCATTAAGTCAAATGATGGCATAGCCCTTAACGTTTTAAAGCAAGGTATAATAAAAGCCAACATACTTCAAACGATAGCAGCAAGCAGAGCAACCACATTCAAAGAAGCTTTTAAAATAGTAGAAGAATCCGAATACACAGAAGAATCTCGTATCATGATGTACTAAAGGAACAAATTAATCAATAGTTAAAGAATTAATCAACACAGAATCAAAGCCGGTACAACAACAACATTTATGGACAACAACGAAATGAAAAAAACTTGCACAGCAATAACAATAATAACAACTATAACCAACAAAGAAGAAATACGCATGGAGTCAATAGCTACAACAGATATCAGCATCAGAATTCGCAAAACTAAACAAAAACTACAATAGCCAGCGCTTCACTAGCAACAACTCCCGCAATCAAAACAATAATAGACATAATGCATTTATCATAAATGGCACAGAACAACAAGGGAACTTGATAGCCCCCGATACCAAAAATGAGGCTACTCGGGGAATATAAATAAAAAAATTCTTAAATTTAACGTTAATTTAGACTATAGTAAACACGCATATATAAAATGTAAAAAAAAAACATTTTTTCAATTTTAATTGACACAGGAGCAGATATTTCTATCATAAAAATGGAAAATTTAAAAAATATTAGTATTAACAGTCACTACTCATATGTGATAACGGGTATATCAAAACAAAATATTTTGACGTTAGAAACATGCATTTTAGGATTAGATATACAAGCTTGTCAATGAATAATTTTCTATTTAGAGATTAGAAGACGTGCTTGGCAAGCTATCAGGTGCTTAATATTTTTCAACATTAGACATGACAAATTCATTTCATCAAATCCTACTAAAAAGAAAATCAAAACCTCTAACTGCTTAAAAATAGCTTCAAACAGTTTTTAAAGAACGATAACAATAGCACTTTCTGGTTTAGATAATATTTGTTTTATATATATAGATGATATTATAATTTTCGGTAAAACTATTGCAGATCACAATGCAAATCTTCGGCGTGTTTTTTTCCAGATTGAAACAGTATAATTTGAAACTTAATCCATCAAAATGTAGATTTTTACAAAATGAAGTCATTTACTTAGGTCATAAAATCACACACCACGGAGTTAGTACCGATCCAGACAAGTGTAAATCAGTAGAAAACTTTTCAACTCCCCAAAACGCAGACGAAGTTAAGCGATTTGTTGCATTTTGAAATTACTATAGGAAGTTTATACAAAACTTTGCTCAAGTAGCAAAGCCTTTAAATAGTCTTTTAAAAAGAATGTAGAATTCAGATGGACCAATGAATGCGAATATTCATTTAAACACTTACAACAATTTTTAACAAATCCTCCAATACTGCAATATCCAAAGATAGGTCCCGATCTTCCAATTGCATACGTAGGTAGATCTTTATCTAAACACGAACTAAATAAGCCAACAATTGAAAAAGAACTCTTAGCAATTCACTGGGCATTACAACATTTCCGACCCTATCTTTACGGAAAAAATTTAAAATTATTACAGACAACTAGTTTCACTACTTAAACATAAAAACCCTTCTTCAAAATTAACTAGAATTCGCATGGACTTAGCAGAGTATGACTTTGAAATAATATATAAACAAGGCAAATTAAACACCAATGCTGATGCGCTATCTAGGATACCAAAAAATCCTGATGAATTAAAAATCCTTATACCAAATATTGTAGCGACAACCAGAAGTGCAAGTAAAAATTTGACCCGTCTAAATAGAACACATGTGGGAATGCATGTTTTTATCGGACGTCAGAAATTTGCCAGTACTTAAATTTGTACACAGGCAAGGGGAAAACAAACACAAAAAGCCTAACAATATTAAAACTTTTGCCATAGTTAAAAACAATGTTTTAGTAAAATCAAGCGATAAACCATATTACTACTACAAAGTAATGGCATAAATAAGATATCTCTTTCAAAGAAGGACTTCTTATATAAAAATATGAAACTACTTGAAGTATGAAGGTTATATGAAAAAACAATGAAAACCCAAGTAAATAATGGAATGAGTACTCCTATTCAAATTATATTATTATTATCAATAACAGACGAACCTGATCAGTTACGTCTTATCAAATAAAACCATCTTTCTCTACTCGGAGGTCACACCGGAGTAAATAGAACGATACCGAACTTAAAACGACGTTATGTCTGGAAAGGCATTAACAAAATGCTTAAAAAGTTTATACAAAAATGTGATATATCAAAAAAAAAAAATAAATTAGTTTTGCATAATAAATAAAAAATTGTTATCAAAGCGCCTTCTCGTCCATTTCAAATTGTGTCAATAGACAGAGTATGCCCACTACGCCCGAGAGCTTGCAAGGACTATAATAGGGAAATTCGTTCTAAAATATGGTCACTTCAAAACAATGAAAACAGATATGGGTTCAGAGCTCGTTAATCAGATTTCAGAAATCTGTACACTATTAAATATGGAACAAATTACATCAACCCCGTACAATCACGGATCTTTAGGTGGAATAGAGAGAAATCACAGAGTCTTGAAAGAATACCCGTTATGTTGCACTGAAGACACAGAATGGCATAAAGGCTTACCATATTACACGTTCTCATACAACACGACCGCGACCACCAAAAATACCAGATAATATATATGTAAATAAACCAATTTATAATTTTTATGATTAAAAAAATGAGCTCCAAATAAGATTAAAATAAGAAATAAAGAATATTATGTTAAATCACCTAAGATATCAGATTTAAAGGTAGGAGACTTAGTTTATTTAAGAAACCATACAGAAAATAAATTAAATAGCCCGTACAAAGGTCCTTATAAAATACTAGAACGCCAAGGTGTTAATTCTATAATAGAATATAAAAACAGAAGAAATATGTACATAATAACAACCTAAAATAATAAGATTACAAGCCGGTAATAAGTCAAAAAAAAACAATATATACATACATATATATTTTGTCTCTCTCTCTAAAGGGTAAGGGTGTAGTATATATATTACATATATAAGTATACTACATTTAGAATTTAGCATGCACAATACTTTTAAACGTTCTTTTTGATTTAATTTATGTTTGCTTTGCATTTTTGTCAACAAAGGTGTTAAATTACACAGCAGTTGAATGCAATTGTTGATCATGAAAAGAAATGCTTAATAAACAATATTTACTTTTAATTTTATTTAAATTTAATCGTTAAATTCTTTGTCAACAAAAGTGTTCAATTATATAGTAGTTGAATGCAAATATAAACCACGAAAAGAAATGCTAAGTTAGCAATATTCACAACTAATTTTTAATTTTAAGCTAAAAAAATTTTGTATAAATAAAGAAAGAAGTTTGACAAGAACTTTAGTTTTTAGAAAACCATGCTCGCAACCACAGATAACTAACCAGATCCGAAACGAAAAATTCAGTATGGCCAGATTCCAGCTTTCGTTAGAGAGGGATAGTAACAGTTCTTGCTTTTTTGATATTACTACCTCTTTCTGATTATAACTGGAATTTGACATTTTATTTATTTACAAAAATTGTAAAGATATTGTGATTTTGTGCACAGATAAATATTGTGTCTAAAGTGCAATAATATATCAATAATTAAAGTGATTAATATCATTTTAATATTGATAATAAATATAAATTAAAGTATTTAATTTTATTTGAAGATTTTTTGTGTGTTTTTTTGTTCAAAATCATATCAAATAAGGGTTGAAAAATCAACCACAGCAACAAAGCAAAAAATCTAACAAAAGATGTAAGTTGAACAAAGTTGTTTTTAATGTGAATTAGATTTTGATAAAATTATCTGGTTTCTTTCAGGAGTCGCCGCTGCATAATGGGTTGTGCCGAAGGAGAGAAGCTGCACCAGTTCCCGAAAAATCCGGCCAAGTAAGTTTGTATATAAGTTTCATTAGTGATATTCTTGCGGCATGTTTTGTACATTAGAAGAACTGCGTTTCTTTTCAAGGTACAAAATCTTTAATTTAGTTTGATTCCTAGATAATTGGAATTGTATGTTTGATGAGATTTTATCTTAGCAAACATATACATACATATGACAGTGTTTCTCCCAATCAGAAAAATTGAAGGGACTTTAAAATAAAAAAAGTGCGTGTGTTAATAAGTGTTTTAAATTTATAAGAAAACAAGTGCAAAATGACTGAAAAAAGATTTAATAAAATAGTGAAAGTATAAAATTAATTGAAAATACAGAAAGAATATTAATTGCTGTACAAGAATATGAAAGCTCCAATATAATTCAACAAGGGTTCTGGTTATAACATAAGGACTACAGTTGAGCAATTTATTAGCCCTTTCCAAAAGTGTTGGGGTTCACATTACATAAATGTTGTTGTTAATGGAAATTGCGAGGAAGTAGCCCCGGACGATAAAATTTTAGATTTTTCTATAGTGGACTTAGCTTTCAGTTTTGACCCAAATAATTCACAGTGGAATGCTTTCCATTCTCTGCCAAACCCTTCTCCTTTTACAACTGATGTAGACATTGAGGATACAATGTATGACAGAGAGGAAAGAGAAGTTTTAGAACAAAACGCCTTTGTTTACGTTTGTGGTTATTTTTATCACAAACTTCACCAAACACATACTTGCGATTCACCCCTGCCAACTTTTGATAATAATGAGGATGTTTCCAAAGTATATAACTTTACTTTTGCAAAACAATTCGACAAAGGTCAGTTAGTCAAGCCCCCGCAAGGCTTTGTAGATTATTTTACAAAATTGGAAGAAAAGTTTCACCCTGTGTTTAATGCGAATTGTCACCGGCATGGAATAGGCCAAATAATCTTTAAGGAACTTTTTAACATAAAACCTTACCTTTGCTGCAATAAAATAAAACATGAAGTTCTTAATCTTTTTGTTAAAATCAGAATTTATTTTGTTCTTAAGTTTTTCAATGCAAAAATTAAAGAACCTAATTTCAAAGAAAAAATTTTATGTGTCAGCAACAAATAGTTTTTTTTGTCTATTTTGTCATTCAAAATCGTTTAAAATACCTTCAAAAACATATTTTCGAAATGCTTTAGTTCGATACTTTCATAACCAATATTATATTATTGTTGAATTTTTTATTTTTGTTTTACGCTATTTTCCTTTTTTTTATATTGAATTTTTAATTTTGTCTATATTCATTATTGTTTCATTATTTCACATTGAATTTTTATTTTATCTACATATAATCATTATTGTTTCTTTATTTCAAATTGAATTTTAAATTTTGTCTATATTCATTATTGTTTCATTATTTCACATTGAATTTTTATTTTATCTAAATATAATCATTACTGTTTCATTATTTCAAATTTAATTTTTAATTTTGTCTATATTTATTATTGTTTCGTTATTTCATATTGAATTTTTAATTTTGTCTATATTCATTATTGTTCATTATTTCATATTCATTCTATATTCACTATTGTTTCGTTATTTCATATTGAATTTTTAATTTTGTCTATATTTATTATTATTTCATTATTTGTAGCGAACATTTAGAGCTTCCCCTTACTCAAGATCGTCATGCGTGGTGAAGAGCCACACCCTTCACGAGGTGATGCTGTTTTTAACAAAACATGACGGATCTAGACCAGAAAGGTCGAAAAAAAAATCAACTGCTGAAGTTCAGCAAATTCAGTAGTCTTAAAGAGAAATAATATCGTACTCTTCCAGTCTTCAAATATTTTTTGTTTTTAATTACTGAAAACTGGAAGTAGATCGATGAAATTATGTTTATTAAAATAAAGGTATATTAAAATTTTCTTTTTTATATTTTAACACAGATTGTAGCGATGCATTGCTAATTGCCCTGAGATGGAAATCAATAATTGCGGAAATTATTTTAAAACCGCTTAAATAAAACATAAAATTTTGCTTATTATAAATTGTTTCTTTTTTTTTATTATATACTTAAATGAAAACCGTAAAAGTTATCATTAAAGTTAAAGAATATTATAACAAAAATTGTATGTTTTTTCTTTAGATAAGATTTTTGAAATACAAAAGTAAGTATTATTATTATTGATTGAAATTTTCACTTTTATTCACATCTTTGGAATCTGTTAATTTAGTGGCTAAAGCATATGTATATGTTGTCGGAGAAAGTATGGTTTGAAATTGATTTCTCACAAAAAATTTTTGTATTTTTTCCATGTCTTAAACAAAATAATTTTTAATATTTTTTGCGTCATTTTACTAAAACTTCTGCGTTTTTAATTTTTTGCCTTACAAGTAAATAGTAACGAACTGGCATAAACCAGAAAACTGAGTTCAGTTGCTTATTTTTGGCATGTAACTGAAAAAAATGAACTGGTTAGTAAAATTTGACTGCTAATAGCAGTTTTTCGAAGCCCTGCATTTAAGATTTACAAGAAGAGTAACAATTCGTGTGGTTCGAAGTCGGCTTGGAGCCGCCGCCGTCTTCATTTTTAACTATGAGCCGCCGCCGAAGTGAGCGGCTTGTTTCGGCTAAAATTCGGCAGCCGATTTGGATTGCGTGCAACGAAAACACATATTTTTTAAGCAATTTTTTATTAAGTTTTTATACTTTTCGTTTTAAAAAGCGATGATAAAATGTGAAAAGCTGAAAAACATGGTAGGAACAAATTTACAAAATAAAAGTATGTGTAGCATTGCATACTGCAATTAAAATTTTGTTTTGAGGGAGGTATAAAATCGCTTAAAAAAATAAGTTATTACCAGGAAAAAAATTCCGTTACTATTTACTTGTCAGGCAAAAAATTAGAAACGCAGAAGTTTTAGTAAAATGACGCAAAAATATTAAACATTATTTTCTTTAAGACATGGAAAAAAAGTTGTGGAAAACTCTTCAAATTCTGGACAACAACAAAGCTTAAAATTAATAGTTAGTAATGATATTTTGTATTATAATGAACTTTTAAAAAGAAGAAAGGAAGTAAAAAAGGTTCAAAGCGTATCTGTGAAAGTGCCATTTCAGAATGTTGTGTAAAATAGTGTGGCTATAAGATTTTTAGGGAAAAGGATTTTGTCCTGGTATAACTGAGCGACTAGGACACGCAAATCTGTTTGTCGGTGAGCGCCTAATATCTCTATATTTATCCGGCGGAGATACGCCAAGTGGTCAGCGTCTAGCGCTTATTTTCCTTTATATTTATACGGCCAAGTTCTGCCAATTAAGGTTTTAATATTAAACACAGTGGTTGCGAGCACGATAACTAACTAGATAACTCACTAGTGACGTTTATAAAAGTGTGTTATCATATTTTCTTCCAGCCTTCGTTTAAGTAAATAAAAAAATACTAAAAAACGCTGAAAGCAATGAGTTGGAAAAAACCGCTACACATACCTATTGCAAACATATGTTTTTATTTAATCAACCAAAAAATGTATAACAAAATTGGTGTAAAAATTTAGTTTTTTAAGAAAAATTAAAAAAGTATAAATATCAGTAAAAGAAATTTATAAAAAAATTATAAAATGTTTTTATAATATTACAGTGTATAATAACAACTAAAAAAATAATGTTTTCCCTTATAATTTCAGGTTGTACTACAATTCCATTGGAGGCTCCGCAAGCAAAAATCAAAACAGCTTGCGTGGTTTTATTGTTAAGTTAAAAAATTGGCCATTAAGCGTGTTTATGCCAAATTTATTGTATTTTAGGATTTGGTTTTTGCCAAAGTACAGCAACAAAAAATATTTCTATGGATCCGGTGAGACTGCCAATATTAAGGTGGAAGAACTCTTTCTGTTGAAAACAAAGAAAAATTCGCCACAGACAAAAATATGAAACGGAATAATTTTCGAGAGGCCGTTGATCAAATAGATGCTGCAGCCAATGGCGAAGATTCAGCGCCTATTGATTTGCCAAATGTAGCACCTGAAGGTATAGATATTTCTCAAGCTAAAGAAGTTTTGGAAAGTACTGTGGGTGAAAGTGTCATCAATAATACTACGGTTTACGAACCACAGGTAATGGATATAAAGGAAGAAAGTGTTAAAAAGATTAACGAAGCTATAGGGGAAAGATATATAGGAAAAGATAAAAACAGATATCGTCTCGTCTGTCCCACTTGGTACAGATCTAACACAACCTGTTAGTCGAAGTGGACGGAAAATAAAATTGAAACGTTACATTGATGATGTTGGTGATTCGTCAAACTCGATGAATGCCCCACCAGCAAAGAAAAAAGTTACGCCAGAAGGTAAGTTAGTTATAATATTCTAGGTTACTGCAGCAAAACTAATATTTGTGTTTTTATATTTTTTAAGGTATATGAACTCCAGAACCTAAAGCAAAAACGGCCAAGAAAATCTAGAACAATGCCAATATAAAACTGATGGCGACCGTTGCACCCACTGTGAAGTCATCCAAAAAATCAGAAGTTCAAAACAATCTGCTGTTGGCCTTTATTCCACCGTCTAAATGTATCGGTATTAAATTAGACTATCAAAAGCCAGAAATGGGTTCTATTAAAATTGATGCAGTTAGAGAACGTATTGTAATCAATCATTCCAGATCAAAAATACATCGTGAGGCCAAGGAGCGATTTACTAGTGAAATTATTGAACAGGAGGATGCACTATTAATCGAGAGAGATTTTATACAAATCTCGCAACAGCTAAGAGAGTGTTTGGGCTTAAAACGCGCTGATGTGGATCGTTGTTTAGATATTCTAAAGCAATACAAGGAATTGATGAGTTATGCTCATACTATTTTTACATTGCCTTACACAGTGGGGTAACGAAATAACTCTGTAAACCGACAACTTCTTATTTTTTTGTCCTACCTTAGTCTAACGTAGTCAAATTTTTTATTTTGGAATGACATAATTTTCTGATATTAAGATAAAAAGTTTTTAAGTCAAACGTTAAACAAAAATAAATACAAAACAATAAAAATATGCTGTTTTTGTTACCCAAAAAGTTCTAACTCAAAGTATACATTGTTTTAAAAGCTACTTTTAATTAAAAAGTAAATTAAACATGTTTATTAATTTTAGGCGCATAGAATTCCAAAATACAACAATTTTTTGTGAGAAATCAATTTCAAACCAAACTTTCTCTGACAATATATACATATGCTTTAGCCACTAAATTAACAGATTCCAAAGATGTGAATAAAAGTGAAAGTTTTAATCAATAATAATAATAATAACTTTGTAACGCCCAAAAGTCGGCGCCCTCGTTTTTGGCCCCACAAAATACTTTTTTCTTTTTTTATTTATTTTATTTGTGAATTTAATATTTTGGTTTATCATAATTACTTTTAGTACCAACTTTATCTTTATTGTTATTTTATTATCTTTCGTTATATTTTCATTGCACTATATTTTGATTACATTTATATCTTCATTGCATTATATTCTTTGTTTTGATTTATGAACTTAATTTTTTGTTTATTTTTCATGTATTTGTGAATTGAATATACTTTTATTATTTATTAGGTTTAAGCCACTTTGTTGGAATTATTTTGTTAATTTAGAAATGTTTAATTTAGTTTTCAAAATTAACGGCCTGTTGGGAAGTAGCGCCACCTGTTTGTCAGAACATGAATTTTATATAAAAGAAAAACAACTCTACCTGATACAGCTCTGCACACACAATACAGTTTGTGTGTATGCGTGCCGCTGAATGGTATAAAAGGCGAGTTGTTTGTTAGTCGGCAGACAGTTGTCTTGCTGGTTTGGCAGAGGTAAGATCTAACAATTGATGCGGAGGTTTTTACGTCCCCAATTGAAATTTCTTATCTTGTGAACAATTAGCAATTGTTACTTGTAAAATCGGTCACTGTTGCAGTCTCGGTACTGGCTATTGTGGGAGAGACGGGCAATTCCGACACGAGGTTATACCTCTAACTGGTTTTCCTTACTCTCGGACAATAGTGGGCTACTGTACGAGAGGCGGATAATTCCGACACGAGGTTATACCTCCAACTGGTTTTCTCTTGCTCTCTCGTGAGGCTACTTCGTGCGAGACGAGTACACTCAACCCGAGACAACCGCTGCGAGCAACAGTGCGCAGCATTAGCCAAACGGGTAGACAGTGTCTTATTGATTCTCTGAGCGCGGTATTACCCAGAGCCGCTCTCCTTCGGATCAAACGGTTGGCGTTACCAGCAACATCCGTGCAAGTGAATAAAGAGATACGATTTATAACGTGAAGAGAAAGAGAGGTCTTTTATTCACCATCACACTACAGCTAGAGTGAGCAACGACCCTGCACTCCGCTGAAGCTATCCCAGCAACCAGCGAAAACGTGTCGTTACATTGGCTCCCGAGCAGGGACCCTTATTTGGGCCCACAACCGCAACAACATTAAAACAACAACAACAGTAAAACAACAACAATAGCAAAACAACAACAACAACAGTAAAATAACAACAAAAACAACAAGAACAACAACAGTAAAAGCAACAGAAAAAAAAAACACAACAACATGTTAAAAACAACGTGGGTGTACTCTCTGAAGAGAGATGAGTTGATTACTTATCTAAACCAATTCGAGCAGCCCTCTACAGGAAATGTTGAGGAATTGAGAAAACGCTTAACAAAATTCATTTCAGCCGACCATGATGAAGAGGTCAAGAAAACTCTTTTCGAATACCAGGCTAAGCATGAAGCTACGACCACAGCATCGCCCATCACCAGACTGGAATTGCCGCCAGTGAGAGGAGCAGAGAGCTCACCAGCATTATCCCGGAAAGCTGAGGATATCAATCCTATGCAGAAGCCACTTGTCAATGTGGAATCAACACAGTCAGCACCAGAGAACCGTGTAAGCACGATTGAGTTGGTTCGTAAGTGGGGCCTGAAATACGACGGTGGTAAATGCCCGCTGGAATTCATTGAACGAATGAAGGAACTCGCGGGCATGTACGAAGTTGATCTACGCGATGTGCTTCGAGACATGGCGGAATTTTTTCGAGACAAGGCGTTAAGCTGGTTCCGAAACAACAATAGACATTGGGAAAAATGGGAAAATTTTAAATCAGACTTTTACGATTTCTTCTTGCCCCCGCGTTATTTTGAAAAATTAAATGATGAAGTACGCAAAAGAACGCAACGCGCACGGGAGCCCTTCAAAGATTATATGCTTGCATTACAAGAACTAATGCGTCATACAAATTTAACCGAAGAGGAAAAAATGGAACGAATTTTTCGCAATGCTCAACCCGATTACCAATGGTATATACGGCGGCGAGATTTTTCAACGCTAACAGAGCTCGTGCAGCTGGCCACTGAATTAGAGGGCATACCTACATCAAACATAGCTCGAGGTGAGCATCATTGCCTGGTGAGGGCACGGAACCCCGCCCAAGTGGTTAGACGAACAAAGAAAAGTAGGAAACCATGTAAAAGCAAGTCGCGCAAACACCTGACTGGGATTGTCTGCGAAGATGACAAACTTAAGGCAAACGTATTGTTAAGAATCTTCGCCTTGAGCTTTCTTATAAGCACTTGTTGCTAAAAGAAATGGGAAGATTACTTAGATGTTTTTGAACTAACTTTCTTACAGGCACATAAACCTGAAGAATTTTTCTTTTGTGGATGACCTCTCAAGCACTTGAACCTGGAGGTAATTATTATTTTTTGTTTGGCGCAACAACAGCACTTGAACCGTGTTGCTTTCTCTTAATTAAAAAAGAAAGTCCGTTTTCTTCAGTTTTAAAATAAGAGTTGTTTTATTTTCAATTTTCTTGGTCTTATATACTAGTTTTATCAAAGAAATATGATTAAATTGCATATTTCTTGTAGCAACAAAACAAATAACAAACATAAACAAATTTGCATTAATAAACAAATTTGCATTAATAAAAAGTATATTAATATAGGGCAAGTGTGTCATATTAAATTACAATAGTAAAAATAAATTGTAATAACAAATGTGTGAATTTAGGACAAGTATTAAATTACAATTGTAGGAAGTAAAACGTTAAAATAATTTGCAATTAAAGTGTATTAATTTAGGCCAAGTGTGCTAGTTTATTGAACTTAAATAATTTGATGAATAATGAAAATGATTAATTTAGGCCAATTGTGCTAAAGTTTATTAAACTTAAATAATTTAATAAATAATAAAAAATGTGTTTATTTAGGTTGAAGTTTATTAAACTTAATTTAATAATAAATAATGCTCGTGCATTAACATCCTCCCCCCGTTGAGTGCAGCTCAAAATATTTCTTGCTGTAGGGCTATTGTTGAGGATTGTGTTGGTTGTTATATGTGAACAGTGAAGTCTGAGTCGAGTTGTTGTTTGCGAGGTGCTGGAGTTGGAGTTGACCGTTGTTTGCACTTTCGTTTTACTAGTAAATATATGACAATGCTAAAGACAACTATTAAGGATGTATACCCAACTGTCATGTGATGATAGTTGTGAGCTTCAAGTTTGTTTGGGAGTCTTAATATTTCTTGTGCTGCTAATGATTTTTGTAGAGCTGTTAAATTTTTTACTTGGGATATATATTGATTCGCATCTTCTTTTGGTAACAATGGTTTAATGCGTTCTTCGTGTCGTTGTTGGGTGAGTTCCCAGAAGCTGGTATATGATTTTTCGATCTTACTGGATATTAGCTGTTGTCCTCGCAACGTCGTGAATTTATATTTAAGAGTGCACTCTGGTTCTAATATAAGCAAGCCAGATCCCTTAAGTGTGAATTGTGTTATTTCGGTTTTACATAGTGCTGTTGCCTGGGACGGTCTTGTAACTGAATATATCCATTTGTTTTGATCATGAAGGGAAATCCAGACTTCTTTATCTTTCATTTGCTGTACTGGGCAGTCTGATTGGGTGTTGTTATGAAATAAATTAAGTTCGCAGGCACATGTTGATGAGCCATCCTGATGCCTTATTTGGCCTTTAGGGCACAGATACATATCTTCTGTTATGAGTGAACATAAGCTGAGGTCAGATTTGCTAATGGTAAAGTATTGCTTGAGAGCAGTGTTGATGATCAAAAGTGGTGCACATGGGCGTATTGCTACTAACGTGTCATTGATCCACGTTGGCACTGGAATAACGTTAAATATTTTATATCGTTCACGTTGAACTAGTGGTAATGTAATACTGAAAACTACTATGTTGTTAGTGAGCCCTCCTTTAACCTTCATAAGCTTGTATAGCTGTAACGTGTTTTCCTGGCTTACAGGCAGTTCCAGTGATTCGCTGAGATGCATTTTGATTTTCCTTACTTCTTGCTGTAATTGATGAGGAGTCAAAAGCAGTGGGCTTATTAAGCCATGGTGAGTGTTTGTTAAAATATCAAGTATTGATAATTGTGTCTGTTGAAGCTTCGCTGCTGTAATTGTTAGTTGTATGCACAACGACAGAAAAATACGGTAAATCTTTTCTTGCTGGCGTTCGTCGTTTATCATATTGCGTACCTGTACAATTTGGAAATCAATTTGATCGAATTTTTTCTTTATTGATTCTTGATCTAATCTCATTATGTTTATTGTAGCGTCAATGATTTAGGTTTGATTTTTTAAGAGGGCGAGAAGATGTTCTTCGTTTTCTTTAACTTGAGAAATTGTACCAGCCATATCTTTGGCGTATTCGGAGTCCAATACACCAAAAAGTGAATGGGCGATATTTCCAACTAGATCTATTGCTGCTCTCTTTTTAATCCGCCCAGACAACAGAGTGCTGTCTAATTTTAATTTAGCTTCTGTGTGTTCAAAATGCTTGACCAGGCTTGTGCATGTAGTTTTGTCCTGCATTTGCTTGCATAGATCGTTTAAGGTTTGTGTTCCTTGCGAAAAAATTGCCTCTTCAGTCCAAAATTCTTTTAAGTCGTAGTAAACCAATAATTGCCATTCTGTAGTTGAAATTTTGGCGGATCCAATTCCTTCAAAATGAATGCCCAGACGATTTTCGAACTTTTGGTTATGTATTTGTGCCCCTAATACTAGTGGCATTAATATGATCGCCATCATAGTAGTGAATATGTTTTGGCTCATCGATATTCTTCTCCGTTTTTTATCACCTTCAGGTTTTTCGTTCTGATGAATGCTTGTGTCAATCAAGTCGTCTTGTTGAGGGATTTCATCATCTTCAGAATTATTAATTGGTAATAGTGCCAGCCTAGAAATTGGTCTTCTGCAAACTCCTTTTGATGTCTTGACATCAACTACTCGAATGAAGCCATCATCGCCCTTATGTGTTTTTAGAATTCTTCCTAGAGGCCACTGTAAAGGAATTGTGTTGTCCTCCTTTATTATTACCATTTCTCCCGATTTAATGTTATCCTGTTGTTTGTTCCATTTGTGTCTGTGTTGGAGTTCTGATAGATACTCTTTTGACCAACGCCTCCAAAATTCTGACTTTAAGTGTGTAACTAACTTCCATCTGGTGAGAAGATTCTTTTGGTTTTCGGTGGCTGCTACGTCAATTTGGGAGTTGAGTGGTGCTCCTATGAGAAAATGGCCAGGGGTTAATGCCGCCAAATCGTTCGGATTATCTGACATCGGACTTATGGGTCGGGAATTCAGAATTCCTTCAATTTCTATGACCACTGTGTCAAGCTCCTCATATGTTAGTGATGCTGTTGATACGCTTCGTACAAGGAGATGTTTGGCCGATTTTACTGCCGCCTCCCATAAGCCTCCGAAATGAGGTGCCCTTGGAGGTATAAAATGAAACATGATGCCTCGAGCTGTACATTCTTTATCTATTTTTTCGCTAGCTGAATCTCCGTAGACTGCTTCTGACAATTCTGCCAGTTGATTTTTGGCCCCAACAAAGTTGGTAGCATTGTCACAGTATAAGTTTTTGCAATGGCCTCTTCGGCTTATGAATCTTTTTAATGCTCCTATGAATGCATCTGTTGTTAAACTGCTAACTACTTCTAGATGCACTGCTTTAGTAGCAAAACAGCAGAATACTGCGATGTAGGCCTTCTGAGGTCTTTTTCCTCTGATCTTATAGTGGACCCAAAACGGACCGCAAAAATCAACTCCAGAATTAATGAAGGGTCGAGCTGGAACGATTCTTGTAAACGGCAGATTTCCCATAATTTGAGTAAGAAGTTTTGGTTTAGCTCTAGCGCATTTTATACAATGCTGGATGATTGATCGGGCCATTGACTTTCCCTTGATTGGCCAGTATTTTTGTCTTGTGTGTGATAAGAGTGCCTGAGGACCACAATGACGGTTTTCCTCATGCACCATCTGCATCAGCAATTTGGATATCGGGTCATTATAAGGTATAAGCATTGGATGTTTAGCGTCATATGGAAGCTCTGATGCTTCTAATCTTCCTCCGACTCTGATGATGCCGTTTAAGTCCAAAAATGGGGCAAGGTTATTATATGGGCTATTTTTGCTTACTTGTTTGTACCTTGTCAGGTGTTTAAGCTCTTCGTCAAAATCTGAGTGTTGCATTGCCCTTACAATCAAAGTAAGAGCTTGTTCTAGTTCTGAAACTGATAATGATAGCTTGGATTGTTGATTGCTCCTTCTTGTATTGTTGATGAATCTCACAATGTAGCCAACTACTCGTTGTAGAGTTTTGAATGAGCCATTATGTTTAATGTTGTAGATCACACTATCTGCAGAATCACTCGCTGTTGATGCTGCTGCTACCCTTTTTCGCTCTATATCAACATTCTGATCCATGATATTTGTTTTGGAGACTTCTTTTGGCCATATCTCTTGTTGTCCATGTAGAAATATGGGTCCGTAGAACCACAAATTGTTTGATGCGAGTTTTCTTGGAGAGATGCCACGCGACAGGATATCTGCAGGATTGTCTTTTGAGCTGACATGTCGCCACTGTTCTGTTATTGACAATTCTTGTATTGCAGCTATTCTGTTAGCCACAAATGTTTGGTATGATGATGCTTGGGAATTGATCCAGGCCAAAACGATCTTTGAATCTGTCCATAAATAAGTAGGAACATCCTTGTATTTTAAGTCTTTCTTTACTCTTGATGTGAGCTGAGCGCTTAAAAGTGCTGCACAAAGTTCGAGACGAGGTAAAGTTTGACGCTTTAAAGGTGCTACTCGGGTCTTTGAGCATAATAGTCTCACGATAATTTGCTTATTCTTTGTCGTTGATCTGATATAGACTGCTGCGCCATATGCCTTTTCTGATGCGTCTGCAAAGGCATGAATTTGTATGTTGGATGTCACATGTCCTTCGAAGATATGTCGCGTGATTCTTAGGTCTTTTATGTGTTCTAACTCTTGTCTGAATGTAACCCAAGTTGCATGAAGATTTTCTGGCAGTGCCTCATCCCAGTCTAACTTTTTCTGCCAAAGTTCTTGGATGAATATTTTGGCGGTAACTACAATCGGTGACAGTAGTCCCAGAGGATCGAACAAACTGGCTGAATCTGAGCTAACTGTGCGTTTTGTGACGTGGTTAATCTCCCTTAGACATACTTTTACACATAGTTTGTCATGTTGTGGCATCCATGTTAATCCCAAAGTTTTCACGATATGGTTGTTCTCACCATCAAAGTCAAAATTAACTTCTTGTTGGTTTTCGGCGAGGTTTTGAAGTAGTTTTGGATGATTTGCTGCCCATTTTTGTAATTCAAGACCATGCTGATGCAATATGTATTGAAGTTCTGACTGAATTGCTAGAACAGTGTGCAAGTCATCCCCCCCGCCAATACCGTCATCTACATAGAAGTTTTCGAGTAAAAATTGAGCTCCATGTGGGTATCGTATCATGTTTGTCTTAGCAATTTGTTCTAAGCATTTTGTAGCTAGATAAGGTGCAGATCTCGTTCCATATGTGACTGTATTTAGTTTATAATACTTTATTGGCTTAGTGGGATTTTCTCTCCAGATAATTATTTGAAAGTTTCTATCATCTGGGTGCATTACTATTTGCCGGTACATTTTTTTATGTCGGTTATGAAGACAAATCGTGGACACCGAAAGCGTAGTAGAATAGAAAACAATTCACTTTGTACTATGGGTCCTGTATACATTATGTCGTTCAATGAAGCTCCGTTAGTCGTTTTAGTTGAGGCATCAAAAACTACTCGTAATTTTGTTGTTAAACTATCAGGTCTAAGTACACAGTGGTGAGGAATGAAGTAATTTGGTGTTTGTATAGAGTTTACATCTATTTCGGCCATATGCCCCAATGCTTCGTATTCTTTCATGAAATCTATATATTGGGTTTTGATTTCTGGAGCCTTTGATAATCGCCTTTCTAATGATAGAAATCTGCTGAAGGCTACTCCATGGGATTCGCCAAGAGTGTTTGAGCTAGTGCAGAATGGAATTTTGACCACAAATCTTCCATTTTTGTCAATGGTGTGAGTTTGTAAAAAATGGTTTTCACATTGTCTTTCAGCCACCGAAAGGCATCTGTCAGATGTGCTGATAGTTTCCAGTTCCCAGAGCCGAGCAATAGCATTTTCCAAATTAACTTCGTCATCAGTACATATTCCGCATGCTGCACTTGATAATTCATGTCCTCCAATTCTCCCAGAAATTACCCAGCCAAGTAGAGTGTTATTTAAAATGGGCAAATCGTAGCCTAGTTGAATCTGCCCACTTGACAGTAGCTGATGATGAAATTCTGCCCCAAGTAGAACATCTATTTTGTCAGGACGATTGAATTGTGGGTCTGCTAGCATAATGTTCTTTGGAATTGGCCAATGATCTATATTGATAACTTGTGATGGTTGAGGTGAAATTATGTGCGGAAGGACCGCTGCTTCAAGCCGTGCGGTATAATTATTGATTCTTGAATGTATTGCTACGTTGACTCGGCGTGTTACCCTAGTGTCACTAGAAGCGATGCCGCTAATGGAGATTGATGTTGGTTTAGTTGAAATATTGAGACGTTTTACTAGACGTTCGCTGACAAAGTTCAGTTGGGATCCTGAATCGAGAAGTGCTCTGCATTGTATCTCCTTGTCATTAGCTCGTATCTTTATCATTGCTGTGCTCAGAAGTACATAGCTGGATCTTTTGGATTGGTTGTACGTTGTAAGTGATATAGCGTTTTGATTTCCAGATGATGGGTGATCACCTTGCAGATCTTTGTTGTTTGAAATGTTTGTTGCTGCGTTATTGCCTTGATTTGAGCTCTCCAAGTGCAGCAATGTGTTATGCTTTTTGCTGCATTCTTTGCAACCCCTGGACATACAGGCTTTAGAATTGTGACCAGGTTTTAAACAATTCACACAGTATCTGTGTTTTTGAATAAATTGTAGTCTCGCTGATTTCGACAACTGAAGAAATTTGGTACATGTGAATAACGGATGATTTCCATTTTTGCACACAATGCATGAATTGTTAAATTGCTTTGTGATGATGGAAGTACACACCCTTGATTTTGAATGCGGTGATTTTTCAGAAAACGCTTCCATTGATTGGAAATTCCTTTCTAAGAATTCCAGGAACTCTGTGATAGTCGGAACCTCTCGAGGGTTCTTCAGTGTTTGCTCGTACCGGAGACGCGTTGCTTGGTCCAACTTCTTGAGGAGTAGGTAGCATAATATTGGATCCCATGATTTCGTATCCACCTGAAGATTTTGAAGCGCTAAAAGACACTCCTTAGTTCTGTCATGGAGCGACTTGTAGTTGTCAGTACAGCCTTTAATTGGGGTGTCTATTAGCTCTTGCACAAGCTTGTTGACCAATAATCTTTTGTTGTTATATCGGTCCACCACCATGGTCCATGCAGCGTCAAAATTTTCTTCAGTGACAGCGAAGTGCTTTATCAAATTTGCTGCTTCTCCTATTAACTGTGTTTTTAAATACCACATTTTTTGAATTTTAGGCATTGATCGCCTTATCACTAGAGATAAGAATATGTCATAGAATTCTTGCCACTTGAGGTGATTTCCATCGAATTTCGGTAGTGCGACTTTTGGCATAGGCAAGGACTCTGAATCAGTTAAATTATGCTGGGATTGTTCAATTGCGCCTACTGTATTGATTACCTTTCGAAGTTTAGTCTCGAGTTGTATAAATCGCACGGAGTCGTACCCTAGTTGCTCTGGGTTGTCAAAGAGCTCAAATATTTGGAAATGTATGGCTTCGATGTCTTGCCATTTGTTTAATGCTATGTTTTGGTTCTGATGAGTATATTCGTCATCAAGTAACCGTTCTAAAGAAGACATCATTACCGCTTGTCGACGTTTGAGCTTTATAAACTCATTAGTCTCAGCTGCTAACACATCACAGCCCTCTTTTGGCGGAATTTTGTGTGAAGTTGACTTTACCTTCATTATAGATTTTTCGAAGATGTCCTTATATTGCTCGACAACCTTCTGTATTGCGGAATAATAATCTTCCGTGAAGTAGCGGTGATCTAGAGGTTTGTCGTCACTTAGCCGAATCAGGTTGTCATTTGTCTCGAACGCCATCCATTCTTCGTCTAGTCTACGCAATCTCTCTTGAAAATAGCTCACCGACTCCTTTCTGGCTTGGGAATCTTTCTTGAAGTTTCTAATAATTGCTTCGATGTTCTCCCCAAGCACCTTTTGCCTTTGAGTTAATTCTTCGAATGACACCATTGTGGATGATATTTAGCTGGCGATCACTGCTGCTAGTATTTCCACTCGAATAATGTGTTGCTCAACTGTTGATATGCAGAATACTGCGGGCTCAACGTATTTAGACGTCCTGCTCTTGTAACAGGATCACGTCGGGGTCACCAAAATGTTAAGAATCTTCGCCTTGAGCTTTCTTATAAGCACTTGTTGCTCAAAGAAATGGGAAGATTACTTAGATGTTTTTGAACTAACTTTCTTACAGGCACATAAACCTGAAGAATTTTTCTTTTGTGGATGACCTCTCAAGCACTTGAACCTGGAGGTAATTATTATTTTTTGTTTGGCGCAACAACAGCACTTGAACCGTGTTGCTTTCTCTTAATTAAAAAAGAAAGTCCGTTTTCTTCAGTTTTAAAATAAGAGTTGTTTTATTTTCAATTTTCTTGGTCTTATATACTAGTTTTATCAAAGAAATATGATTAAATTGCATATTTCTTGTAGCAACAAAACAAATAACAAACATAAACAAATTTGCATTAATAAACAAATTTGCATTAATAAAAAGTATATTAATATAGGGCAAGTGTGTCATATTAAATTACAATAGTAAAAATAAATTGTAATAACAAATGTGTGAATTTAGGACAAGTATTAAATTACAATTGTAGGAAGTAAAACGTTAAAATAATTTGCAATTAAAGTGTATTAATTTAGGCCAAGTGTGCTAGTTTATTGAACTTAAATAATTTGATGAATAATGAAAATGATTAATTTAGGCCAATTGTGCTAAAGTTTATTAAACTTAAATAATTTAATAAATAATAAAAAATGTGTTTATTTAGGTTGAAGTTTATTAAACTTAATTTAATAATAAATAATGCTCGTGCATTAACACGTATTAATGGAGAATCAAGTAGTCACCACAATTATTGATACCGGAGCGACAAAAAGTTTTGTTACCCCTACGTTGGTGGAACAAATAACCAACAAACCAAATTACATCCCGGTAAACATTGAGGTTGTACTAGCCGACGGGTCGAGGAAAATCATTTCTCAGGCGGTCCAATTCCTGGTGAGCCTGGGCACTATTACGGCAAAGTGCAATTTCCTGATCATGCCGGACGCTACAGAAAACATCATTGTGGGGCTAGATTTCCTCCAGGTCTTTAAAACCATCATTACTTGTGCAGGCCTTACAGTCAAGCTGGATAGTGCCAAGGGAAATCACTTAGTACGGGAATCGAAAAATGGAAAGGTAAGCAAAATCATAAGAGCACCTCCAAACCTAGTCATTGCAGCACACCCGAAAGAGGGGAACGTCCAGACTCCCGACAACCAGCAAACTAGGATACGAAAGTTTCTGGAGAAGGAGTTACCGAAATTCCAAGGCATCAGCGGTTTATGTACAGTGGCAAAACATAAAATAGTGATGAAAGATGATCGACCAATCAAAATACGCTATGCACAACGCAACCCGGCTATGCAATCTATTATTGACGAGGAGGTAAATAACCTAATTTAGCGCGGCTGTATCGAACCATCCCACAGTCCATATAGTTTCCCTATAACCTTAGTAAAGAAAAAGAACGGTGCCTGGCGCACTTGTATGGATTTTCGACAACTAAATGCAAGATCAGTACCCGATGCCTACCCTCTACCTCGGATTGATGCCATCTTGAACATGTTACGTAATGCCAAATTCATCAGTAGCCTGGATCTTAAGGACGGATACTGGCAGGTTCCCATGGAGGAAAACAGTAAGCAGTACACTGCGTTCGCAGTTTCGGGACGTGGTCTATACCAGTGGCGCGTAATGCCTTTTGGTCTCCACTCGGCACCAGCGACCTTTCAACGGATCCTAGACAGTGTAATTGGCCCGGAGATGGAACCTTATGCTTTTGCTTATCTGGACGACATAATTGTTATCGGGACCACCCTAGAAGAACACATGAATAACCTAAGAGAGGTATTCCGGCGCTTGCGGGCCGCAAATTTAAAAATCAACATCGACAAATGTGAATTCTTCAAGTCCGACACCAAATATTTAGGCCATATTGTGACCCAAGATGGCATAAAAACCGATCCCGATAAAGTCGCAGCAATAGCACAAATGCCACCCCCAAAATCCGTTAGAGAAGTTCGGCGTTTCCTCGGGGTCACCTCATGGTACCGCCGATTTGTGGAAAATTTTGCGAAAATTGCGCAACCGTTGACGCGATTGCTAAAAAAGGGGAAACATTGGACATGGGGCACTGAACAACAGGACGCGTTCGAACAACTAAAGGAAAAGTTAACAGAAGCACCAGTTTTGGCGTGTCCAGATTTCACCCAGCCCTTTGTTCTTCAAGTGCAAGTGACTCTGGCCTAGGAGTGGTTTTAACACAGAGAATAGATGGAAACGAACACGTCATTGCGTATGCCAGTCGACACCTTAATAATGCAGAAAGAAACTACTCCACGACTGAAAAGGAGTGTCTAGCAGTAGTTTGGGGCATACGGAAAATGCGACCCTATCTAGACGGCTACGAATTCGTAGTGGTAACCGACCACCTGTCACTAAAATGGTTAAACTCTATTGACAATCCAACAGGACGGCTGGCCAGGTGGGCACTTGAACTGCAACAATATAAATTCTCCATTCAATACCGAAAGGGAAAACAAAACGTGGTGGCTGACGCGCTTTCTCGGCAGCCAGTGGAAGAAGTACAGTTAGCACAGACAATAGCGCCAGTAACAAACTCATGGCTTACGTCCCAACTGACAAAAGTACAAAACCATCCGGAAGATTTCACTGATTACGCTATCGTCAACAACCAACTGTATCGAAACATGGCGAGAGGAACCAATGATGAGAACAATACCGCGTGGAAACTGTGTGTCGATGCCAAACAAAAACTGCGAGTCCTTGGGGAATGCCACGACCAGGCAGCAGCCGGACACCTTGGTATAAAAAAAACCATATACAGAGTTACGAGTCGATATTACTGGCCTATGATGGTAAGGGACATAGTGCAATACGTCCGTAAATGTGAAACCTGTCAACGGTACAAAGCCACACAGCAATTGCCGGCGGGGAAAATGCTGACACGAATACCTGAAGAACCGTGGTCTTTAGTGTCGGCCGACTTCGTCGGGCCACTGCCTCGATCAAGGCACGGAAATAGTATGCTTTTGGTTTTTTTTGATAACTTCTCAAAGTGGTGCGAACTCGTACCAATGAGAAAGGCAACTGCAGAAGGAGTCGCTAAGGCTTTTCGAGAACGTATAGTGTCCCGTTATGGGGTACCAAAGGTGCTCATCACTGATAATGGCACCCAATTTACGTCACGAGTGCTGCAGAAAGCTCTCCTAGAATTAGGTGTCCGCCAACAATTTACGGCCCCATACACCCCACAGGAAAACCCGACTGAGCGAGTAAATCGAACAATCAAAACCATAATAGCCCAATTGTCGAAAAATCAGCACAACTCCTGGGATGAATTTTGGCCAGAAATCATGTTGGCCATTAACACTGGGATATCGGAGACAACGGGTTATTCACCTGCCTTCGTGACGCAGGGTAGAGAGCCCAAGTTACCAAAAGCGCTATACGATGAGGTAACGATCGGAACGGGAGCGCGACCAACCAATCTAGATCAACGAGCCAAGGAATTAAGAGAGTTATTTGTAGTGGTGAAAAGGAATTTACTGAAAGCCTCACAAAAACAGCAACGTTACTACAATTTACGGAGGCGTAGCTGGAAACCGTCTGTAGGGGACCATATTCTAGTCAAACTTCACCCATTGTCTAAGGCAATCGATAACTTCGCTGCCAAACTCGCGCCGAAATATGGGGGGCCTTATGTCGTAAAGGGATTCGTGTCCCCCGTCATTGTAGAAATTAGTGACGTAGGAAGTGGCAAAACACGCACCGCTCACCTTGGAGAGATAAAACCCTACCTAAGCTAAAAAAAAAAAACCAATTAAAATTTTGTACCTAACTAATTTTGTTATCGTATTCAGTTACCTGAAACGGATATAATCCGAATTATTTTTTTTTTCTAATACAAAATTTCTTTCTTGTTTTAGAATACTCAGAACAATAAAGAAAGAAACATGAACGAACCAAATCGAAAGTTCGAGGAATCTCGGCGGAGATTTCGTCAAAATATTAAAAGAGAAAACGCCAAATTAAAACGGACAATCTTCATAGATGAAGATGATGTACCTAGCACTAGCCACGGTTACCGCCGTCGGGGCAATCCAAAAAGGCAACAAGGTAAGGTAGTATCCCCACCCCATACCACCAAACAGAAGGAGAAGGCCTTCTTTTTCAGGATGTCGACACAACCGAAACCCGGCGAGACAATAAAAAGCCCACCAGGCAAAAACCTATCGAAAGGCAGCCGCTCCGGGTCAGAAACGACTCCGCGGTCCGAACCTGTTACGATCAATGACATCATAGGTCCTGACTTAGTCGAACAAGTACCGCCGCCACCAAGGTTTGTTGAAGAGGATGTGATCAACCTGGTTGACAGCGATGATGATGCCGACGACACGGGAAGTACGCCTCCACCCCCACCGAAACTCACGGATGACGACATTAGTTTTAGGCGAATTAACGATCTCGACATCTTCGATGAAGAAATACGGCGTACCTTTTTTGGATTCACTGATAATACCGTCGATCTGCGGGCAACTTCGCCAACGTCCCCATTCCCACCAAGGTCGCCCTCGTCAATTGATTGGGAGAACAAGAACTTTCGACCACCTACGCCGCCACCCCGAAGGGTATTAGCATCTGTGGATGTCCAAGACAAACAATACCGTTATTTGGGGCATCACTGTTACGAAAGATGTATGCGGGTAAGATTGTTAATACCCGAAACCAGAAGGACGGAAGAAATCGGTTACCCGCCGACGAGTGATCAAGCAGACGCAGAGCCAGTACGAGTATCCCCAGGGCCATTGCCGGACCAAAATAACATCATAGGTATGGTGCAACAATCCCTACCCAGAACTCCTGGGCGGGGATGGTTTATACCCAACGATGATGAATGCTTACGAACACCACCACAAAATAAAGGAGTTCCCTTTGACCAACAAGGGTGGTTTTCAGCACACGTAAAGGGGACACCTTCATCGATACTATCAGGGTTGGGTGACAGAGCATCAGAAGAAAGCTTCCGGGTACTGACTGTAGGATTACCAGAGCCAGATTTGTCAGCCACGACAACCGACACCTCATCCTCGTTGTGCACGAGTCGGTCATCGTCTCTATCACCCATGCCGTCGCCATTAGAAGTCAGCCCGGCACCTTCTAGCAGCAAGACTACATGCGACCCGATGACGCCTCCGATACCTCCTAGCCCAACAGAAATTTCTATCGCCCAAGCCCCGGTAAGATTGCAGGAGATAATTTCACACGCTGCGGATACGAGGAGGCCTCACCAGCAGGTGCGGCTGATGCGAGAAGTTCATGGACAGAGATTTCGCATCACTATCTCGAGGTTGGGAACGGTGCGAATCGTCTGGGTAACACAATAAGCATGTACTTGTCAAAAAGGGGAGGCAGTGTAACGCCCAAAAGTCGGCGCCCTCGTTTTTGGCCCCACAAAATACTTTTTTCTTTTTTTATTTATTTTATTTGTGGATTTAATATTTTGGTTTATCATAATTACTTTTAGTACCAACTTTATCTTTATTGTTATTTTATTATCTTTCGTTATATTTTCATTGCACTATATTTTGATTACATTTATATCTTCATTGCATTATATTCTTTGTTTTGATTTATGAACTTAATTTTTTGTTTATTTTTCATGTATTTGTGAATTGAATATACTTTTATTATTTATTAGGTTTAAGCCACTTTGTTGGAATTATTTTGTTAATTTAGAAATGTTTAATTTAGTTTTCAAAATTAACGGCCTGTTGGGAAGTAGCGCCACCTGTTTTTCAGAACATGAATTTTATATAAAAGAAAAACAACTCTACCTGATACAGCTCTGCACACACAATACAGTTTGTGTGTATGCGTGCCGCTGAATGGTATAAAAGGCGAGTTGTTTGTTAGTCGGCAGACAGTTGTCTTGCTGGTTTGGCAGAGGTAAGATCTAACAATTGATGCGGAGGTTTTTACGTCCCCAATTGAAATTTCTTATCTTGTGAACAATTAGCAATTGATGAGGACGTTTTTACATCCCCAATTGTTACTTGTAAAATCGGTCACTGTTGCAGTCTCGGTACTGGCTATTGTGGGAGAGACGGGCAATTCCGACACGAGGTTATACCTCTAACTGGTTTTCCTTACTCTCGGACAATAGTGGGCTACTGTACGAGAGGCGGATAATTCCGACACGAGGTTATACCTCCAACTGGTTTTCTCTTGCTCTCTCGTGAGGCTACTTCGTGCGAGACGAGTACACTCAACCCGAGACAACCGCTGCGAGCAACAGTGCGCAGCATTAGCCAAACGGGTAGACAGTGTCTTATTGATTCTCTGAGCGCGGTATTACCCAGAGCCGCTCTCCTTCGGATCAAACGGTTGGCGTTACCAGCAACATCCGTGCAAGTGAATAAAGAGATACGATTTATAACGTGAAGAGAAAGAGAGGTCTTTTATTCACCATCACACTACAGCTAGAGTGAGCAACGACCCTGCACTCCGCTGAAGCTATCCCAGCAACCAGCGAAAACGTGTCGTTACAACTTTTGTATATCAAAAATCTTATCTAAAGAAAAAACATACAATTTTTGTTATAATATTTTTTAACTTAAATGATAACTTTTACGGTTCTTATTTAAGTATATAATAAAAAAAGAAACAATTTATAGTAAGCAAAATTTTATGTTTTATTTCAGCGTTTTTAAAATAATTTCAGCAATTATTGATTTCCATCTCAGGGCAATTAGCAATGCATCGCTACAATCTGTGTTAAAATATAAAAAAGAAAATTTTAATACACCTTTATTTTAATAAACATAATTTCATCGATCTACTTCCAGTTTTCAGTAATTAAAAACAAAAAATATTTGAAGACTGGAAGAGTACGATCTTATTTCTCTTAAAGACTATTGAATTTGCTGAACTTCAGCAGCTGATTTTTTTTCGACCTTTCTGGTCTAGATCCGTCATGTTTTGTTAAAAACAGCATCACCTCGTGAAGGGTGTGGCTCTACACCACGCATGACGATCTTGAGTAAGGGGAAGTTCAAATGTTCGGTACAAATAATGAAACAATAATAAATACAGACAAAATTGAAAATTCAATATGAAATAACGAAACAATAGTGAACATAGAATGAATATGAAATAATGAAACAATAATGAATATAGACAAAATTAAAAATTCAATATGAAATAACGAAACAATAATATATATAGACAAAATTAAAAATTCAATTTGAAATAATGAAACAGTAATGATTATATGTAGATAAAATAAAAATTCAATGTGAAATAATGAAACAATAATAAATGTAGACAAAATTAAAAATTCAATTTGAAATAATGAAACAATAATAAATATAGACAAAATTAAAAATTCAATATGAAATAAAGAAACAATAATGATTATATGCAGCTAAAATAAAAATTCAATGTGAAATTATGAAACAATAATGAATATATATATATATATATATATATATATATATATATATATATATATATATATATATATATATATATATATATATATATATTTCAGCTCTAAAATGCACATGTAACAGAGGCAATCGAAGCATTCAATAAAGTTATTGCTTGGAGTGAAAATAATATATCTGATTTTAATGATATTTTGGTATTGCGAAAATGCAGGGACAAGGCAATACAGAAATCTCTTGAAGCAAAAAAAGTACAAAAAAATATAACCGACTTTTTTTCATGTTCATTAATTGTTAAAAAACTTATTTAAAATAATTTAATTTAATAAAAATCATATGAATTATGTACTTATTTTATATTCTCTCGATTTAATGAACTTCTCCATATAGTGAACAAGCTCTGTTTGAATTAGTTCATATAAACGAGCGGCTACTGTATATATATATATATATATATATATATATATATATATATATATATATATATATATATATATATATATGTATATATATATATATATATATATATATATATATATATATATATATTTATATTATATATTTATATATATATATTTCAGCTCTAAAATGCACATGTATGTTTATTTAAAAAATTTGTACAAAAATTATATTATATAAAGATTTTAAGAAAAAATTAAAACAATATTTAGAAATATATACATGTGTGTGTGTTGAGCAGGGTTTTAATAAGAATAAGTTATGTTATTAGTATATGCTATATATTGTTCAGTAATATTTTTTATGTTTTTGTAAAATAGTTTTTCGAAGACTTTTATGAGAATCTTTAATAATGAAGTGTAATTAAAGTTTCGCTTTTTTCAATTTAAATATGTACATATCTAATTGAAAACTTTAGTGGAAATTGTTTTAATGCTAGTAGAATTCTAAGAATTTTTTAGGGTCTTTGCTATTTGAAAAAAAAATCCTCTTTTGCTATTGTATGGACAAATTGTCCTGTCTTCACATGTGATTAGCTTCAGTTAACCATATATCCTCTTAAGATGCCAAATAGTTTTGTAAAAAAACGGCAGCTAGTTAGGAAAATTACGGATCAGTGGCGGTTACTTTATAATAAACTAAAGAATACCTAGTATAGATTGCAAGCTAAATATATATAAAAATTAATTTTGTCGCTACTGAGATAATAAAAGGATAATAAGGATAATAAGCATTGACAAAGTAATAAATATGTTGTTTTTTTTTTGCACAAATTGTATGCGTTTCTTTAAACACTCTAATTTACAATTTTGCAATAAGTTATTATTTTCATGTAGATTTATTGTTTTATTATTTTTAAACTCGTATTTTCTTTATTCACGTTTAAAAGTCTAATCGTACTAAAATTTTCAGGCTTCAGTAAAAGGAGCTTTTCTTATCGCTAAAGCTATTTTTGACAGACTGCCGAAATCATTTAGACGAAGAAAATCTTGAGAATATTTCATAGGCTAAACTAAATTCTATACTTCTCGATGAAGTTATTGACGACATAATATGAATAACAATGTTTTATTTTAAAATTGAAAAAAATGTTTTATTTTAAAATTTCTATTTAAGATATTTAGCTATTTAATAAGTTTAAGGTTAATTTATTAATAAAGTTTTAAATTGAAAACAAAATCATGTAAACAATAAAATAATTTTTAAAGCCGCGTGTAAGTTGAGTAAAACTACTCTAATTGTATACAGTACGAGCTCGATTTGTGCAACTACCGATAACTGCAACACCCCGATTAGCGCAACACGCAATTTTTTTTACATTACAGTCTTTATGAGTGCAACTTTTTCAAAAAACCAGTCTCGATAAGTGCAACTTTTTGTGCTTTAAAAAAAATTTAATAGAATTTTCTCTTTGAATTTATTTCTTCAGAAACGTAGTTTCTGCAAATAACCCGTCGTTAGAATGTTTTCCACTGATACTGATACTTTTACATATTATTTTGTTCTCTTTACTCATTCTGCATATCTATATATGCAAAAAAGTTGTCTTTTAAGTTACAGTTAGTATTTTGTTTTTAAATCTTACCGTTTTATGTGAGTTAAGTGAAGATCATTTTAAAGCAAACATCATTCCATAAATATGGAAGTAATAAAAAAAGTGGTTAAGCTAACAATTAAACAAAAATTGGAAATTTTGAGCAAATTGCATCTTGTTTTTTTTTTTTTTTTTTTTTTTTTCAAAAGAGAAGTAGCACTTCAGGCATTAAAACCTATTTAGTTATTTTTTCGTAACCGTGCTACATTCTTTAGGAAAGGGATAGATAAGAGATAAGACAGGTGGTGAAAGGAGAAAGATAGATAGTTATTTTACTTCGCCGGCGAATCTGCTATGAGAAAGTACCGACGAAGGAGACTGCACGTTTTTTGTTCATTCTGAATATGTATTTATACCATTAAACAGAAAAAAACATTTTTTTGTATTTTGATTGCCGTAGGATTCGAACCCTGAACAACCAGGTTTGTAGTCAACGTGTTTACCACTTTGACTACAGCATTTTTTATTGATTACAAAGTTAACAAGTTCACAGTCTGCAAAATTAAAAAAAGGGCATGATATACAAACATTTGCTAGAAACACTGAATTCGGTACAGGAAGTCGAATTACACTTAAGGCAGCCGAGTACCCACGAATGGAAAAACTTTTATATAAATGGTTTTTAAAACAGAGAGTAAATAACGTTCCAGTTTCTGAGGAAATTTTAAAATCGAAAGCCCTGTTTTTCCATAAAAAATTGAGAGAAAAACCTGGAACTTTTAATGCTACCTTGGATGAGTAAAGAATTTTAAGAGGCAACATGGCATACGCAGATTTAAAATATAATAAAATACAGTAGCCGCTCGGTTATATGAACATCAAGAATAGTGAACATCCAGAATAGTGAACAACAAAATGTAAACACATGGGGTTCTAAAGAGTGAACACAACCCATCTCTATTATGTGAACAACTTTCAACCGTTAATTTTTTTAAATATTTGTCAAATTGGAAGTACGTTCTTCATAATTTGCGTAGCAATAACAATAATTTACGCTTTAAATTGCTGTTGTACATTTTAAGATTGAGTAAAAACCGCTCTCCATTTAGCCAACGTTGCTTTAAAGTGTTGATTTTGTTAATGTTTTGAGTGTTGAGTTTTAAGTGATTGTCTTACATTTTAAAAATCGGTTTTTCCCCGAGATAAGCAAGCATGTGCGTACGAATACAAAAAAGCTTTTTGTGGTCATTAGTGTTTGTTACATAGTGCATCGAAGATGAAGCGCAAGGTGTTAACGTTATCTGAAAAAAGTGACATTTTGACAAGCTTGGACAAAGGTGCAAGCGTTACTTCTCTTGCACATAGATATGAAGTGGCCAAGTCAACAATTTGTGCTATTAAAAAAAATAAAAAGCGGATTTTGGAAGTGACTGTAAAAAGGGATGGAAAAATTAAGAGAAAAACATTGAGAAAAGCTGAAATGCCGTTGGCGGAGGCGAAACTATATCATTGGATCAATCAACAAAGAATTAAAAATTTACCCATTACAGGTAAATTAATCAAAGCAAAAGCAAAGTATTTCAACGACCAATTGAAAGAAAAAAGTTCTTTTACTGCAAGTGATGGGTGGCTGCAGAAATTTAAGCGACGATTTGGTATACGTTTTTTAAAGATATCCGGCGAAAAATTATCGTCCAATCCGGAGTTTGTAGAACCTTTTAAAAAAGAACTTCATTCTTTAATAGCAGAGCATAATTTAATACCTGATCAAATTTACAATGCAGATGAAACTGGTCTTTTTTGGAAACTGCTTCCAGACAAAACATACGTTTTAAGAAGTGAAACAAGTGCACCTGGACGAAAAGCCGAAAAAGCACGTCTTACATTCTTGGCCTGTACAAATGCTTCTGGAGACCACAAAGTAAAACCACTGGTGATAGGGAAGGCAAAAAATCCAAGATGTTTCAACAATTTTACTCCACCTGTAGATTATAGCCATTCTAAAAACGCATGGATGACTGCAGCAATTTTCCAAAAGTGGTTTAAAGATTCATTTGTTGTACAGGTAATTTTAAAAAGCTTTTTGTTAATGTGGTTTATAGCATTTATCTCTTATTCTATTTTAGGTGACTAAATATTTAAATCAAAAAGGCCTACCTACTAAAGCCATTCTTTTATTGGACAATGCACCAAGTCATCCACCCGCGCAATCATTGCGTTCAGAGGATGGAAACATATTCGTTGTTTACATGCCACCAAATGTTACGCCATTAATCCAGCCAATGGATCAAAATGTTATCCGAATTACGAAACTGTACTATAGATCCGCTTTGCTAGCATCAATAGTGTCAGCTGAAAATACTTCAAACATTTTGAAGAATTTGACCATAAAAGATGCAGTTATAAACCTAAGTTTGGCATGGAATAAGGTTGATGCATCCACAATACAAAAGTGTTGGAAGAATATTTTATGTTTTGAGGAAGAACATGACACGGAAGAGGACATTCCACTCAGTATTTTAAAAGAAAAATATCAAAACGATATTGAAGCACCTATGAATGAAGTCATCGATCTAGTCAAAGAATTGTCGAATGGAGTACAGCTTTCACGAGAAGAGATTCAGACGTGGAATCAAGACATTGGTGCCGAAGATATAGATAGCGAAGTTGAAGATGATGACGAAGACCAGTGCATAGTAACAACTGCTGATATTAGTACAACAGAGGCAATCGAAGCATTCAATAAAGTTATTGCTTGGAGTGAAAATAATATATCTGATTTTAATGATATTTTGGTATTGCGAAAATGCAGGGACAAGGCAATACAGAAATCTCTTGAAGCAAAAAAAGTACAAAAAAATATAACCGACTTTTTTCATGTTCATTAATTGTTAAAAAACTTATTTAAAATAATTTAATTTAATAAAAATCATATGAATTATGTACTTATTTTATATTCTCTCGATTTAATGAACTTCTCCATATAGTGAACAAGCTCTGTTTGAATTAGTTCATATAAACGAGCGGATATAGATAGCGAAGTTGAAGATGATGACGAAGACCAGTGCATAGTAACAACTGCTGATATTAGTACAACAGAGGCAATCGAAGCATTCAATAAAGTTATTGCTTGGAGTGAAAATAATATATCTGATTTTAATGATATTTTGGTATTGCGAAAATGCAGGGACAAGGCAATACAGAAATCTCTTGAAGCAAAAAAAGTACAAAAAAATATAACCGACTTTTTTCATGTTCATTAATTGTTAAAAAACTTATTTAAAATAATTTAATTTAATAAAAATCATATGAATTATGTACTTATTTTATATTCTCTCGATTTAATGAACTTCTCCATATAGTGAACAAGCTCTGTTTGAATTAGTTCATATAAACGAGCGGCTACTGTATATATATATATATATATATATATATATATATATATATATATATATATATATATATATATATATATATATATATATATATATATATATTTCAGCTCTAAAATGTATGTTTATTTAAAAAATTTGTACAAAAATTATATTATATAAAGATTTTAAGAAAAAATTAAAACAATATTTAGAAATATATACATGTGTGTGTGTTGAGCAGGGTTTTAATAAGAATAAGTTATGTTATTAGTACATGCTATATATTGTTCAGTAATATTTTTTATGTTTTTGTAAAATAGTTTTTCGAAGACTTTTATGAGAATCTTTAATAATAAAGTGTAATTAAAGTTTCGCTTTTTTCAATTTAAATATGTACATATCTAATTGAAAACTTTAGTGGAAATTGTTTTAATGCTAGTAGAATTCTAAGAATTTTTTAGGGTCTTTGCTATTTGAAAAAAAAATCCTCTTTTGCTATTGTATGGACAAATTGTCCTGTCTTCACATGTGATTAGCTTCAGTTAACCATATATCCTCTTAAGATGCCAAATAGTTTTGTAAAAAAACGGCAGCTAGTTAGGATAATTACGGATCAGTGGCGGTTACTTTATAATAAACTAAAGAATACCTAGTATAGATTGCAAGCTAAATATATATAAAAATTAATTTTGTCGCTACTGAGATAATAAAAGGATAATAAGGATAATAAGGAAAATGCGTTAAAATTTTTATTATGAAAAAGTCTTTTTGACAATATAAACATTATGATATGATTAAAGTTATTTTTGCAAAACAAAGCATTGACAAAGTAATAAATATGTTGTTTTTTTTTGCACAAATTGTATGCGTTTCTTTAAACACTCTAATTTACAATTTTACAATAAGTTATTATTTTTATGTAGATTTATTGTTTTATTATTTTTAAACTCGTATTTTTTTTATTCACGTTTAAAAGTCTAATCGTACTAAAATTTTCAGGCTTCAGTAAAAGGAGCTTTTCTTATCGCTAAAGCTATTTTTGACAGACTGCCGAAATCATTTAGACGAAGAAAATCTTGAGAATATTTCATAGGCTAAACTAAATTCTACACTTCTCGATGAAGTTATTGACGACATAATATGAATAACAATGTTTTATTTTAAAATTGAAAAAAATGTTTTATTTTAAAATTTCTATTTAAGATATTTAGCTATTTAATAAGTTTAAGGTTAATTTATTAATAAAGTTTTAAATTGAAAACAAAATCATGTAAACAAAAAAATAATTTTTAAAGCCGCGTGTAAGTTGAGTAAAACTACTCTAATTGTATACAGTACGGCTCGATTTGTGTAACTACCGATAACTGCAACACCCCGATTAGCGCAACACGCAATTTTTTTTACATTACAGTCTTTATGAGTGCAACTTTTTCAAAAAACCAGTCTCGATAAGTGCAACTTTTTGTGCTTTAAAAAAAATTTAATAGAATTTTCTCTTTGAATTTATTTCTTCAGAAACGTAGTTTCTGCAAATAACCCGTCGTTAGAATGTTTTCCACTGATACTGATACTTTTACATATTATTTTGTTCTCTTTACTCATTCTGCATATCTATATATGCAAAAAAGTTGTCTTTTAAGTTACAGTTAGTATTTTGTTTTTAAATCTTACCGTTTTATGTGAGTTAAGTGAAGATCATTTTAAAGTAAACATCATTCCATAAATATGGAAGTAATAAAAAAAGTGGTTAAGCTAACAATTAAACAAAAATTGGAAATTTTGAGCAAATTGCATCTTGTTGAATCTGTTAAAAAGATTTTTATTGATTACAAAGTTAACAAGTTCACAGTCTGCAAAATTAAAAAAAGGGCATGAGATACAAACATTTGCTAGAAACACTGAATTCGGTACAGGAAGTCGAATTACACTTAAGGCAGCCGAGTACCCACGAATGGAAAAACTTTTATATAAATGGTTTTTAAAACAGAGAGTAAATAACGTTCCAGTTTCTGAGGAAATTTTAAAATCAAAAGCCCTGTTTTTCCATAAAAAATTGAGAGAAAAACCTGGAACTTTTAATGCTACCTTGGATGAGTAAAGAATTTTAAGAGGCAACATGGCATACGCAGATTTAAAATATGCGGAGAAAAGCTGTCAAATAAGGTGGAGATTGTAGATCCGTTTTTGAAAGAACTCAATGTTAAGATCAATAAACTAGGACTAGTTGCTGATCAGATTTACAACTGAACGAGTCCGGTCTATTTTTTAGATTTCTATCAAATTTAACTCTAGTAAGTTTAAATGAAAAGTCAGCACCAGGACGTAAGGTTTCTAAAGAAAGGGTAACATTTTTGCCATGTATGAATGCAAGCGGTTCATATAAACTAAAATTGTTTGTTATTGAAAATTAGAGAATCCACGTGGGCTTAAAAACTTTAATAACAGGCCAGTCCATTATAGAGGGAACAAAAATGCATGGATGACTTACGTCATTTTCGAAGATTGGTTTAAAAACGTGTTTGTGCCTGAGGTTTGTATTTTAATCTGTTATATTCGATATAACGGTTTTTTAATTCGAGTCCTTCTCTTAATAATAGGTAACTGAATTTCTTCGCTCTAAAGGTCTTCCAAACAAAGCACCATGTCATCCTAAAAATAACGAACTCAAAAGCGATGATGAAAACTTTGTCATTATGTGCCTGCCTCCATATTGCACAGCTGTACTTAAACCACTAGATCAGAATGCAATAAGTTTAACAAAAATCTATTATAAGAAAAACCTTTTAACACATTTAATTGGCACAAATGGCAAAGACTTGGAAAAAACGCTTAAAGCTTTTAATATTCGTATGGCAGTTATTCTTTTAGCTAATGCATGGGACAATGTTTTTACCGTCGCCATTAAGAAATGTGAAATGAACGTTTTAATGTCAGAAAATGAACAATGGACTGACGAAGACGATCTACCATTGATTTTGTTACGGGATCAGATAGCAGAAGAACAGGCTTTAACTACACGATCCATTTTAAATTTGTTGCAGGATATTTTACCGAATATTAACTTAACAGATGGTGAAATTGCAGAATGGATCAGAGAAGACTATTTAGGGGAAAATGTACCTATAGACGTTTCAGACGAAGAAATTGTAGAAACTGTACAAATTGAACAAAAACAAAAAGTTAAAGTAGATGACGTCATTAAGTCCCTTGACATTTGTATGGAGTGGGCAACAGAAAATGATATTTCTTATGAAAATTAATCGCTCTTGAGGAAATAAAGGAAGCTGTGATTTACCAAAAGGCTCAAAAGTCTAAAACTCAAACAAAAATTTCAACATTTTTTCCCTTAAACTAAGGGTTTAAACATATTTTCATAAATAGAACTCATATATGTATATACACGTGTAAAATATGTAAGATGATTATTATTATTTTTTTTTTTTTGCTTTTTATTTATATATAAAACGTTAATTTTATCAGTTTGCTTTATAAGTGATTTTTTCATTTTGAAAAAATAAAATTTAATGAATTTTAGTTAAACAGTGGTGAGTTTTTCAATAAGATTTTAAGTGGTCGGTTATCAAAACTTTTCGGTAGAGGCAACAACCCCGGTTTCCTTTCGGTTGCGCAAGTCGAGCTCGTACTGTAGTTCCATTTTAATTTTTAAACAATTAGAAAAATTACTAGAAAGTCTATTCTTTCGATATTATTTACACATTCATTTAACAAGCCATTTGCAATCAAGGATATGAAAGTATTTTCCATTTATACCTACTAAACATCAGTGACAATATATTTTTTGTTAAATAAAAAGTGTATACAAATACACCATCAAGCTATTCAGTTAATTATTCACTCACAATTTCAGTTCTGTTGCGTTACTAAAAAAACACAACTACGTCTGCTAAACGCACACGAACTGGCTTTTCAGTTGCGTAAACTTAATTTTCAAACTGAAAAGACAGTCACTGTGTGTTCGTTTTGCTGCTGAAAATAGTAAACTGAATTCAGTTTGTTCTCAGTTGTGAGTGTGCTCAGTTAAACTATTTTAAGCAGTCAAATGGTTGAAAATGAAAACTAAAACTATGTTCAGCTCAGTCGCCAGTCAAAAAAAATTTTGTTGGCGCTGAATATTGAACCCTGCTTAAATGTTTACTAAGCCCTTTCGCACATTTACGTATGCACATACGTGAGAAACGTTCTTAGAACTTGTTTAAAATTTGTATGGGAAGTTCTTGGAATTATTTTCAAAATAATATAATAAAATAATAAAAATATTTATATATTTTTAAAAACATTAAGGTTTATTTAAATAAAATTTTTACAAAATAAACTTCTTTATTTTTGTGTGTCCTTTCTTTCGTGGTTTCTTTAAAACTGCACTAAAACTAACTATTTTCATTTCTTAAGTACAGAGTTTCACTCCCTCCTGTTTTGCTGAACAGGCAAAATCGATCATTAGTATCGATTTTGATATGAAACTGCATTAAAGAAATTTACAAAGTAAGCTTAAAATTTAAATATGTAATTCTATATTTTCAAGTGCTATTGCCCAACTTTAAGTTTTCATTCATATATTTGAGTTCAACAGTCTTTATGATAATATTTTTTTATTGAATTTAATTGAAATTTGATTTGGCTGACATAACATTTTGTTTTAATTCATAAATAGCAATTTAACGATTTTTTCTTATATGAGTTTTAAAGTTCAATGGTTTTTAAATATGTATGTGGTTTAGGCAATAGTAACTTGATTTTGTTTTTATTGTATTGGCAACACAAGTTCTACTTATTATTTAATACTTATTCACTATAGTAGGGATTCCCCATCCCTTGGTGGAAGTATATATGTAACTCCTCCCTCCTTAGATTGAGGATTCTCCTGAATTCTCTTATTTATTACAATTGTTTCTTTTCTCTTAATACATATTATTGTTATTATTACAGTAATTATTATAATTGTTAAAATAGTTGGACCACCATACAACATAACTTCGTTTTCAAATTTTATCTCTTTAATTTCTTTAACATTTTGTATATGTTCTAATACAATTTCATCAAAAGTTAACTTACGAGGAAAATCATGTTTTGTTATAGGTAAGTCTATAATTTTATCATAAAATTCTGCTTTCTTATTTAAATATATGTTATTATCAATATTTAAAGTGCAATTGTTATAGGTAACTACATGGTTTCTATTTAACTTAACATTATTTTTGTTTTCACAATTATGATAAATTGATGTATTATTTCCGTTAATTATTAAAATTGTGTCATCAGTAAGCGTCTGTATTAACGTTTTGTTATTTTGAACCCAATAGCAATTTTTATAGAATATGCAATTTTTGCTAATTTTTAAATCTTTGAATAATTTTTCTTGTTCAAATGTATAATAAACACCATTAATTTCTGTTACTAGTTCTCTGTCTTGATCTATTTCAAATTTTTTTTCGTTTGGTAATGGAATGATTAGTTTAACTGTTGTGTGAATGTAGCTATCTGGTATTTTTACAACAAAAACTATGGTGTCTTTTGCAAAAATTAGTACTCCCATTCTAATGAGTTTGAGTTTATAAAAGTCAATATTATTTGCTTCAATTTCTTCAGACGTCAGTATTGAGGGATGAAAAATATTATATTTTGCAGATGCTATATTATCTTGGATTTGATCTATTTTTTCTTCTAAAATTTTTAGTTTTATAATAAGGCTATGAAATAGTAAATTGTCAAATAATTCATTGTATGAGCTTTGTATTTTGTTAATTGAATTTTCTATGTTAAGTCTATCCTTTTCTATACTATCTTTGAGCATTATGATACTCTTGTTAAAATGTTCGTTTATAATTATTTGTTGGTTTGTGGCTGCGATAATATTGTGATTATTTGCATTAGTTACTTCTAGGTACGTAAGGATATGTTGTCGATCTTCATCATCCATAAGTCCAAACAACCATTTTTGTGCTGATCCTACAACGTTTAAAAGGCCACGTCTAGTCCGGGTTTGGCTTGGGATGATTGACTTCAGTTTTGATTTAACGGTTTGAATTTCGTTATCTATAATATTCCTATACTCTCTTTTTAGCGAATCAATGTTTTTTTCCAGATCAAATAGTATATTTTGAATTTCTCTTGGTTTGAAAAGATGTAAAATAATTTTCGTTTCGTTGATAAGATCCGTTTCAAACATTTCAATTGCTGTGTACCCATTGTCACTCGTTAGTGGCTGTATCTTTAGAGTTGATTCCGTTGGGCGAATGACTGACAATATAAGTATTGTCACCAAGGCCTGCAAATTTTAATGGTCTTTTAATGTTGCTTATATGAATGCCTTCTAAATTTTTTTTGACAAATTTAGGTTGTTCCTTGTGCCTAACACTTTTATAATTTTTTATGAATCCCTGCTGTCTAGTTTCTAAATATTTTTCCCTGTCTCTGTTTGCTCTAGTGAAAAATTGCTTGAACAGATTCTATAATTGGTAGTTTTTCCTCAATATTTAGGGTCCTTATTTTTTCGGTTATCGTATTATTCAACCTTTCGGCATCCGCATTGCCGGTGTGACTGTTTGGTTTTGTGAAATGAAATTCTAAACATTCTTTACTTAAGAAGTCTTTTACATTAGTATTATTAAATTCGTTATCAACTATAAATTTTTTAATTTGCCTTTTATGGATACAAATTCTTGTATTTTTGAAACTAAAGTTCTACTGTTTCTGTCCATTAGTGGGAAACATATTGCATGTTTTGTGAATTTGTCCACGAAAATAATAAAAGCTTGTTTGCTGTTAACATATGTGTCAATATGGACAATTTCATTTTTGCTTTTTGGAGTTTCTGTTAAACTAAACTCCTTTTTTATAGGTTTTCTGTCATACTTTCCGCCAGTACATATATCGCAGTTATTGATAATCTTATGGATATTTTCTTTTAATTTTGGGTCGTAAATTTTTGTTTTAATTCCTTTAAACGTTGGTATTATACCGGCATGACCCGTTTCATTTTTATGGAACAATGCTATTTGCTTATGAAGTTGATCCTCGTTGTGGATGTCCTCAGCGAAATAAGAGCACTTAACAAACTTTATTCGGCCGCCGCTGAATTCTTCAATTATTTTTTGTTGTAATTTGTTATATTCGTGGTCGTTTATTTCGGAATATATTGCGATTTTGCCTTTTGAGAAGTATTTTGATACCAATATTGGTATGCGATTATGCAAAATGTCAGTTTTGTCTATAAATAGTCTTTTATTGTTAAATACCTGTTCAAACACTTTATGTTTTATATTTTGAAAAATTATCTGTTGACGAAATCTATTAACAATGGTAGTAAGTATAGGGATATGATCATTCCGTTCTTCTACTTGTGAATGAGTTGTTTCTACTTCCATGGAACTTCCGGATTGTGTTCTCTCTCTGCTGTGCCTTGTTGTGTCGTTTAGACAATTTATTTCAAAATGATCATAATTTATGCGACTTAAAAAATCTATCTGCTATTCTATTATCTTTCCCTTTTATGTGTTCTATTCTAGCATTATATTCTCCTAATTGAAGGATCCATCTTTGGAGTCTTGGATTTATATCCTTACCCGCAAATTTTGCTTGAAGCCATTTTAGTGGCTGATGATCTGTTTGCAGATCGAATTCTCTCCCATATAAGTAGGGTCGAAAATATTTTACTGCCCATACTATGGCTAATAATTCCTCTTCTATTGTAGAACAGTTTTGTTCATGTTTATTTAGTGTTCTAGATGCATAAGCTACCGGATGGCCGTCCTGTGTTAGAACTGCCCCAAGGGCGAAGTTACTTGCATCTGTTATCAACTTGAATTTTTTCGAAAAATTAGGATATCTTAAAATTGGTGCTTTTGTTACTATATCTTTTAGTTTTTCAAAAGCGAATATATAGTTTGGATCATTTTTATTTACCCTTGCATCTTTTTGCAAATATTTTATCATTGGTGATGCTATCTTAGCGTAATCTTTGATAAATTTTCTATAAAATCCTGTCATACCCAGAAAAGATTTTATCTGTTTTTGGGTGACTGGTAGCTTTAACTTTTGAATTATATCAATTTTGCGACTATCAGGTTTAACACCATTTGCCGTTAAGATGTGTCCCAGAAATAAAGTTTCTTTCTTAAGAAAGTCACATTTATCTGGTTGAATTTTTAGATTTGCATGTCTTAAAGTTGATAAGACAAAATTTATATTACATATGTGCTGTTCTAATGACGTACCAAAGATAAGAATGTCATCCATATAGACGACACATATTTTATTGATACGCTGTCTTAGGACAGTGTTAATTAGTCTCTGAAATGTAGACGAAGCATTTTTTAATCCAAACGGCATTCTGACAAATTCATAGTGTCCAAATGGAGTAGAAAACGCCGTTTTTGCTCTATCTTTTTTATTCACTTTTATTTGATAAAAGCCTTTCGCAAGGTCTAGAGTAGTGAAATATTGCGATCTTCCTAGTTTATCTAGTATATTGTTTAAATTTGGGATTGGAAACTTGTCACCGATTGTATTATTGTTTAGAAGTCTATAATCGACGACCAATCGCCACTTCTTTTTTCCTGAATTATCCATTTTTTTGGTACAATCCAGAGCGGACTATTGTAAGGTGAGTTACTATTGGTTATTATTTTTTGTTCTAGCATCTCATTAATTTGTCGTTCTATTTCCTGTTCGTGTACTTGTGGATATCTATAGATTTTGGAGTACAAAGGTTTGTCGGTTGTTGTATTAATTTCGTGTACTACGATATCAGTTGCTGTTAATTTGCCTCCTTCCTTGTAAAAAACGTCAGCAAATTTATCTAGCATTTTATGTATTTCATTCTTTTCTTCATTGTTTAGGTGACTAAGATCAATAGACTCGGCTATGTTTATTTTCTTTATTGGTTCCATAACCCGAATTTCTTCGTAAGCCATTGGCTGAAAATTATTTTGAAAAAATACCCTGCTTCCGAACACCTCAATATAGCGATGGTATATATTAATTTTTGCTTTAAACGGAATCAAAAAGTTTTGACCGATAATTGCATTATAACTATTGCTTTGGAAATCTATAATTTTCCATGAAATTGTTCCTGTTGAGTTAAACTCTTTTGGTATTTGTTGCGGGGAAAGATTTTTAAGTATTAACGCCACTAAAAAGACTAAAATTCAAATTAATTGTAGATAAATACAGGCCTGCCAAGAATTGATTGAGCGAAACTGATAAATACGATTTCGCACTAATGTATTTGTGACAATATTAAACTAATTCTTTGGTATATTTAACCTGAGTTTCGGCTTGTATTTATACATACTTGATTAGCAAAGTTCAAAATATAGCTTATAAAAAGTTTTGTAATTAAATCTGTTGCAAAAATCAAGCAAAATCTTCATTATATTTTTTTTAAAAAAAAGTCACTGGTACCACTGTTTGTTGCAGACATCACACGTATACAAATGTTTACATCAAGTTTTGATTTTACCTTTAAGAATGTGATAGAAACTTTGGTCTACATAGTGATGGATATTTCCATCATCAGTGATTGTCATTTGATGGATCAAATGATGGTCACTGTTCTTGTAGTGAATATATTTATAAAAAGCATCAATGGCAATGCTGGTTGCTACAGTCATCACATGAATACAAAATTGAAATTGTCTAACTTTTTCATGAAGAATGTGATAGAAACTGTGCACCAAGCAATGATGGATATTTTCACCATCAATTATGGTCGTTGTTGTTGTAGGATATAAATGGTTTATTCCTAACGTCCATAATAATTAAATGCAGGTTGGCTGGATAGATTTTTGTTTGAGTTAATTTAAATTTTTTATTTTTGCATGTTCCAGTTTGTGTACTTTTGTTGTGTGTAGTTTTTTTATTAGTAATGTTGTTTAACAATATTTTACGTCGTAAGAAAGAAAGAGGAGAAGGAAAAAAAAAAATGCGTGCACGTTCTTTATTTGTTGCTTTTGGTGGTTATTTTTTATTTGTTAATCTGCGAATGGTTCTCTGTATTTTTTTGGCATCTGAAAATAAAAATTTAATAAAAATAAATATAGAGGAATTATTTAAGTTATTATTTAGAAATTAATTGCTGCTTACCATGTGTGTCTTCTTTTTGTTCTGTCGGCTCTCTAGTTTTTATGTGCGGATGTGTATGTATATTTTTTTATTATACGCATGGTACAGTTGCCAGTACTGTTTGGTAGACTTTTGTTTAGAACAGGGTAATGCCGGAATAAATAAAAATTTAAAAAAAAAATCAGCAGTGGTATAGAACATGGTGAGAGGGATTAAGTCAGTTTCAAATTCAAATAAATTTATGAATGAAAACTAAACTCACTCTTTATTATGAGAGCCTGGTAAAAGGAAAATCTTAGACAGTTTTAAATATATTGGATATCAGCAATTAAAACTTTGGAGCTGAAAGGAACAGACAGTTTTAAGGAAAATGAATAAGTACATGAATAAGAAAATGGTAATATAAAAATTTTTTGCAAGATATAAAAAAATTGAGAAAACGAAAACATGGCGATTTGGAGGGAAGACAGAAAGATCTAGAAAGAAGATGGAAAAAAAAGATGGATGGCTGGGCGGGAAAGGTCTTTGGAAAATGTTTGGAAATTTGGCTGAATTCACCACCTACTTGGAAAACAACTAGGTCATTAAGAAAGGGAAAATTTCACTGATAGTCATTAAAGTAAAGCAATTTAAAGTGATCAGATCTCAGAAAAATAGTGCGGAAACACGAAGAAAAAAAATTTTAAATAAGTAATTGCCAGAATTTTATTTTGTGTTAATATCCTTATAAAAGGAAGAAACTTTTTAAAACATTAAAGAAAAAAAAAAACGTAAGGAAAAAGTTATGTAGTATAGTGAGTTGTTTTGCTAAACTTAGTTTTTTGTTTTTCTAAATTTTGTAGCTGGCTAGGAGTTTTGTGCGGTGTAAGAAAGTGTGTGAAGAAATTTGTTGGCCGGAATTTAATAACTGGATGAGTACCAAGAATACGATGTCCTAGACTTTCTACACCAAAAATCTAGCCAGGTATGGTTTTTTCTTTATTTTAATTATCTTTTTGCCGTATATTATGGTCACTCAATGATAACCATCAAAAGTGTATTTGGCCAACAATTGTGAAACTTGTTTTTCATCAAAAGAAGAAAATTAGTTTGCCGGTGTTAAAAATAAGAGAAGTAAAGAAATTGCTTAGTCAAGTCTGTATATAAAAAAAGGATTTAATAAAAAAATTAAAAAAAAAAATAAAACAAAAAAATAAAAAAACTTTAAATTCAGAAAATTTTAAAAAAGTTTAGATACAAGAAAAAAAAACAGAATTCAAGAAAAAATTTTAAAATTAAAAATAGTCCGTATATATCTTATTTTAACGTAAAAATTGATTGGATCGGGTAGCTATAAAAATTTATGTATTTATTTTGTCTCTAGAATTATTAAGGTAATTTAAGTTAATTTTATTTTTCATAGTAGTACCTTTTTTAGAACGCCTAAAAGAAGCCACAGTTTTTACTAGTTTTTTTTTGTTCCCTATAGCCCGTTAGAGGGCATCATTATCATTGTTTTAATATAAAAAACGGGAAGTGAGAATAGTTTGGTTTAATTTGTTTTATTAAGAAAAATAAATTCATTGTGTTTTTTCGAATAGTTTCTGGAAGAAAAAGTGCGGGAAATCCATTGTCCTAAGGGAGCTCCTTCAGGGTGAGAAATAGACTTTTTCGAGGCGTAATTTTGCACCTTGTGTAGTTGATTTAATCTAAAGAAAAAAAAAAAATAATAAAACAAATTATTCTTATAGAGAAAAATACATCTAGGAAGGGTAATAATTATATATATAAAATAGTTAAGATTAACTTTGTGATTTTTTTTAGTTTAGTTAAGTATCTTGTTGTCAAAATTTGAAAAAAAACAATTTATATTTAAATTTCATAAATTTAATCTGCAAAGTTTGTATAGGATTAAGTTTTTTTTTAATAAATATGTATGTGTATGTGAATATGTGAAAATTTGAAATATTATGATTTTGGCTTAAATTAAAGAGGGAGTAGGCTGAAGGTAAGTTAAGGAAAGAGGAATCAGAGAGGAGATGGGTCACAAATGGAATTTGATTACGGAAGATATTTTGTGGCAAGGTTGGGAGGGCAATGCAGGCAGAACATCGGCCTGAAACGTTTTCTGTTTGTGTGATCGTGTTTGCGGTTTTTTTTTTGTGTCATTGAGTATTTTGTTTTGTTGTGGAATTTTTATATTTTTTTGTTTTATGTCGGATACGCGGCTGGTGAGAAGGGTTGGGACCGCCTGAGGAAAAAAGTACGAGCTAGGCCGAAACCTCACCAGACCAACCGGTCCGTAACATAAATGGCGCCCAATATTTAATGATAGAGACAAGAACGTAGTGTGCACGATCTAAATACTACGAAACAACAAAATTAAGTTATCATTACGAATATTTGGAAAATTTGGTATTCCAAAGTTTTCCAAATTGAGTATGTATGGAGCATGTAATTTCAGCTAAACATGTAGCAATAGAAAAATATTTTTTTTATAGCCCAACGATGAAGTCGGTGATCTAGGAGTAAAATTTGTGGTCTTTCTTGTAGCCCTTTTGAAGAAAAAAGTAAAAATTCATACAGGTTGTACAGACAGGCTACGATCTGCTCCTAGGAAATCGATGAAATCGACCAGTTCATTTTTGAAAAGATAACAATAGCTTAGAATTTAATGTTAGGAAATCTAATTGTATTGTTAACATTTTCTGTTTTATATTAGCTTTTAGTTTCAGTTTTAATAAAAAGGTGTTAGAAAAAGCGAACTTTTTGATAGCCGCCTGTGTTGTAGATTTTGAAGAAACACAGGGTCAGTAGTATTAATGGTCGTTTTTTCAAAACCCCTCATAATCTCATTTCTAAGCGAGTTGCTTAAATGAATGTATAAGGGGATACACCTAAATTTATCTTTAATATTTTTAAATTTGATTGACGTCACACAAATAGGAAAAAAATAGTTCTTAACTCTCCGATAGCCATAATTTACCTTCATGCCAAACCCGATGAAACGAATATTAATTCACATACATATTTAAAACAAAAACAAACAAAAAAACTATCTAAAAATTCAACGTAATTTTTGTTTGGTATTTTGTTTTCCTAAAATTTATTTCTGCGAAATTAGTGATTTTTTGTTTAGAAATCTTATTGTTTTTATTTGAGCTATTTATCTTAATTGTTATTATTATATTTTATTTTTTTTAATTTATTTCTTTTTGGTCAACCTTATTGATTATCGGTTGATTATATCTATTTATTAATTTTATTATTCAATTTAGTTATTTCTATTTTTTTAGAATCATATATATATATATATATATATATATATATATATATATATATATATATATATATATATATATATATATATATATATATATATATATATATATCTACTTATTTTATTTATCCTTTTTATTATACTTATAACATTATTTTTATATTTTCACACATTTATATTTTTTATTTAACTATTTTTATATTTAATGTTAAATATTTTTTTTACATTTGTATAATTATTATTTTTGTTTAATTTATTATTTTTTTTTTCATTTATTTTATCCTTTTTTATAATTTATATAAATTTTTTTTTTGAGTTGTGTTGTCGAAGAATCAAAAAGCGAAAAAAAAAACAATATTATATTTTCGTGAATTTGAATTGCTAAGTTTGTTAAGAAAGTGGTGTAGCTAGATTTTACTTTTTTTTCTGAAGGTTATGTCCCTGAATACAGGCGACAATAGAAGTAGGAAGAGAGAAAGACAAGTCCAGTTTGACTTAAATCGGTCTACCCCTTTCGCATTTGATAAGACTTATAAATCTAATACGCCCAGTCGGAAACCTAGTGCTAGTAGGATTTTAGATATGAGTCAGCCTCCAAATCAGCCAAGCCCGCAATTTTTCGACAAGTCACAGACCATAATCGTTTCACAGGCAAATAGCTCTGCAAAACGGGATATGCAAGAACCAGGCCCAAGTGGATCACGACGACAAACCCAAGAAATGGCAATGGAACAATCTGATTTCATTGGAGTAAACCAGGATGTTCCTTCTCAGGTTAATGAGATTCGGCGACAGATGGCAGAGTTAACAGCTGCTATGGGAAAAATGAGTCTCGTACTTCAGCATACCCAGCAGGAGAACATAAAGCTCCGCGAAGAGATAATGCCAAGTAAAATAAAAAGAAGTAGTAATACCGGCCAGCCAATAGATACATCATCTATGAGCTCCAATAATACTTCAAGAGATTCCTTAGCAAATGTAGACACAAATCATTCAAATAGTTACAAACGAATACGTATTGACCAATGGGGATTGGAATTTGATGGCAATACCAATAAGCTTGCTGTCGAAGACTTTGTTTTCCGCGTTGAGCGCTTACAAAGGCAGTATAATGTGTCTTGGGATGAAGTTCTTGACAATTTTCATCTCTTTGTAAAAGGAGTTGCTGAAAAGTGGTATTGGTTATTTATCAAAACAAACTACGTAACAGAATGGACCACTTTGAAAGAAGCACTCTTAAAACAATATCAATCGACAAGATCTAGTTTCGAATTAATGAGTGATATTGTAGAAAGGAAACAACAGCCTGGCGAAGGGATTGACGCTTTTTTCTTCGCAATGACTCAGATGCGATCGCGGCTCGAGATATCAATGCCCGAAAGAGAGATGGTTAAGCTAATTAAGAAGAATCTCAGGGATGACCTTCGAAGCCGTGTGTATCCAATCGCCGTAAACTCTGTAGAAGAATTGAGGCAAGAATGTGTCGAGGCTGAGAAGATTTTTTGCCGGAAAGACCAGAAGAATATATCATCTGTTCCAGGATCTCGTTATACAAGACAAGTAAATGAAGTTTATGAAAAAGCAGTTGGTAAAGTAGTTGACTTACCTGAGCCGTACGAAGAAGTGGCTGCTTTAGAAGTGGGCAGCTCTAAAAATCAATTCTTTAAAAATCCACTGATATGCTGGAATTGTCATAAACATGGCCACATGTTTATGGATTGCCCATCCCCAGAAAGAGCGTTGTTCTGTTATAGATGCGGCAAACCTGATGTTAAATCGCCAAATTGCACCAGTTGCCAGTCAAAAAACTTATCCAAGAGCGTGGTGACAGCAGGGAACCAGCGTTCCATGGAGATTTTGCCTGCAAATCAATTGTAAAACCGAAACATAAATTCAATTTAGTAGAAATAGTAAAGAGTTTCAACAAATTTATTCCCCAAAAGCGCCACACTTATACGCTTGAAGAAAGAAAAACTAATTATGAGAAGGTCAAAAATAGAATTTTTAATGAAGAAATAACAATGAAAAAATTAGACCGTATAAGGAAAATAAGAAATAAATTTAGAGAGAAAAGAAAGAAACGGAAACTAGTTATAGAAGCCATAAGAACCGCGAATAAGTGCAATGACCCTCGTATTTTTGCTAATGTTTTCATAGGTGGACATTGTGTAAGAGGATTGCTAGACACAGGAGCTTCGGTCAGTTTACTTGGTAAGGGTTGCAGAGAATTAATCGATAAGTTAGGTGTTAGCATAAAACCAATATTTTCAGTAATTTCTACAGCAGATGGCAAAGAGCACAGATTACTGGGAACGGTTGAATTAGAGGTTGAATATAAAGAAATATTAAGTAAGATAGTGTTCTATTTATGCCCAGATTTAGTACAGGAAGCCTACCTGGGAGTTGATTTTTGGAGAATGTTTAATCTGGCTCCAGAAATTTTTCAAGTAGAGGAATTAGACGTTGAGAAAATACAAGAAGATTTTAAAGTAACAGATCATAGGTCGCATCCTCATGTACTTAGTGAGGAAAAACAGAAAAAGTTAAACGAGGTTATTGATTTGTTCCCAGCATTTGAGAAAATTGGTTTAGGTTGTACTTCTCTTGAGAAACACACCATAAAGTTGATAGATGGTGCAGTACCTTTTAAGGACCGTCACTACCCATTATCTCCAGCAGTACAGGAAATTGTGTATAAAGAAATTGAAAATATGCTTAAACTAAACGTAATAGAGGAAAGCGAGAGTCCTTGGTCGAATAGAACCACAGTGGTGAGAAGACCAGGTAAAAATAGGTTCTGTCTTGACGCTAGGAAGCTAAATAAAATTACAATTAAAGATGGTACCCTTTGCAGAAAATAGATGGTATTTTAGGCAGAATTGACGAGACTTATTTTATAAGCAGTGTCGATTTAAAATTTGCTTTTTGGCAAATTGAACTTGAGAAAGAGTGTAGGCCCTTTACAGCGTTTACCGTAGCAGGTCGGCCACTCTACCAATTTCGCGTAATGCCGTTTGGACTATGCAACGCGGCACAACGACTTTGTCGATTAATGGACAAGGTTGTACCGCAAAAACTCAAGGATAATGTCTTTATATACCTTGACGATCTTTTAGTGATTTCTGACTGTTTTGAAAAACATTTGAAAATTTTAGAGGAAGTGGCTAACTGTTTAAAAAGAGCGAATTTGACAATAGGCCTACAAAAATCGCAGTTTTGTTTCCGGCAGTTAAAATACTTAGGCTTTGTTATTGGTGAAGGATGCTTAAAAACAGATCCGGAGAAAGTACGTGCGATTAAAGAAATTAGAGTACCAAAATCGCCCCGTGAAGTGCGCAGCTTTTTGGAAACGGCCGGATGGTATCGCCGTTTTATAAAGGATTTCGCTGCAATTTCTGCTCCCTTGACAGATACCTTAAAAAAATCAAAAAAATTTGAAATGACGGTTAAAGCAATAGAGGCTTTTGAAAACCTAAAGAAAGCATTGACATCAGCACCCGTGCTTAAGCATCCAGATTTCAGCAAAAGGTTTTGGATTCAGTGCGATGCTTGTGATTACGGAATCGGTGCTGTCTTGTACCAATTGAATGAAAGCAATGAAGAACATCCAATAGCTTTTTATAGCCAGAAATTGAACGCATGCCAGAGGAATTATAGTGTGACGGAAAAGGAATGTTTAGCGGCGGTAATGGCAGTAAAAAAATTCCGTCCCTATGTCGAAATGATGCCGTTCACTATAGTGACAGACCACGCCAGCCTTAAGTGGCTTATGTCATTAAAGGATTTGACAGGACGACTAGCCCGGTGGTCACTACAGCTGCAGGCATACGATTTCGACATAGAGCACAGGAAAGGATCTGACAATATTGTAGCCGACATGCTTTCCCGTTCACAGGAGAAAAATTTTTGTGCCGAAGAAGTTAATATAGAGGAGTTATTCGACTTTGAAACAACTGAATTTCAGAGTGATGAATATTTAGATTTGATCCAACACATAAACGAAAATAAAGATAGACTACCAGATTTGAGAGTTGAAGATGGTTACGTATTTAAAAGAGTAGATTTTGATCGTGGTGATGAGACAGAGAGCCAATGGAAAATATGGATTCCACCCAATATCACCCAAGCTGTTATAGAAAAAGCCCACTCAAGTTTAACTGCAGCGCATGGTGGAATTACAAAAACATTAGAGAAGCTAAAAAGATTCTTTTATTGGCCAAAAATGCCTACTCAGGTCAGGGCATACATCAAAAACTGTCAGACTTGCAAAGAGATTAAGCCATCAAACCAAAATCTCCGGCCAGAGATTGGAAACCAAGTCATTACAGATCGACCATTTCAGAAGTTATATTTGGACTTTTTAGGCAAGTATCCAAGGTCTAAAGGTGGTAACTCGTACGTATTTATAGTGCTAGATCACTTCTCTAAATATACTTTTCTTAAAGCTATGAGAGAAGCAACCGCTGGTAATGTCGTAGAGTTTTTGACTCACGAAATTTTTCACAAATTTGGTGTTCCAGAGATTATACACACCGATAATGGAGTCCAGTTCACTTCAAAAAGTTTTCAGAATTTACTTAGCACCTACAAAATACAACACATAAAAACACCTGTGCATCAACCAAGTAGCAACGCATCAGAACGCGTAAATCAAAGTATTTTGTCAGCAATAAGAGCGTATTTAGGAGAAGATCACCGCGATTGGGATCTGTATTTATCGGAAATTGATTGTGCTTTGCGTAATTCATTTCACAGCGCTACGGGTTTTACACCTTTCTTTGCGTTATTCGGCTACCACATGTTTTCTAGTGGGGCTGATTATAAATTAGCCAGAAAACTTAAATCAATTTCTGATCATCGAATTCTAGCAAAGCCAAATAAACGCCTGGAACTTATTAGAAATCAGATAAAAGAGAATATGACGAAAGCTTACGAGAAAAGTGCGGAAAATTATAACCGAAGAGCCAGAAAAATAAAATTTGTACCAGGACAGGAGGTCTACCGTCGAAACACAGTACAAAGTAATTTCGGGAAAAACATAAACGCGAAATTTTGCAGAAAGTTTCTGAAGTGTAGAGTGTCCCGACCTGTAGGTAACAATATTTACGAGCTCGAAACGTTGGACGGAAAGACAATTGGTCTTTATCACGTTAAAGATATTAAAGTTTAAATTGCTAAGTAATTATTTCAAATTAAACATTAGTTTAAGTTGAAATTTTTAAAAGTGCAATATTAGGACGTAAGATAGTGATTATTTTATTTTAAATTTTACTAAATATCTGTTGTGTTGTCCTAATATTTCATACTTTAAGCAATTTTTCCTTTAAGATCTGTGATAATCGTACCTGATATATATAGTTTTCTAGTAAGCAACTAGTTCACTTACCTGTTTTTACTTTCCTTTGTGCAATATTAGTTTTAGGTAAATCTTGAGATTCATCTGTGATAAAATTGTTTTCTGTGATGTCATTTTTTTAGCGCCGTAGAATTTTGTGCAATAATCCTATGTGATAGTCTTTTTTGAAGATGGTTTGCTATTTTCATGAGTCTGAAAAGGAAAAGAGTAAAATGACCCACAAAGTAAACTCTTAGAGGATATATGAATAGCAAGAATACTTCCCGTAGAAAAACATAGCCCTAGTTAATTTCGAACCGTAGTAAACATTTTTATTTTCTAAATTATTTTATTTATAATAATAAAGTATTTTAGAAAAGTTTTCCCATCGCTGGAACAGCCATAACCCATGGAGAAGAGTGATAGAGGCGTTGCCCATTATGAAGAAAAAGATCTGAAATGATTAGAAGAAAATAATGAGAAAAAGTTTTATCTGCGATTTGAAATGAGAAATTTAAATTTTAATGTATTTTATTTTAGCCTCAAAAGCTTAATACTTTTGCGGGCGTTCGAATTTATGTATTGCACTGTAAGTGCCCAATTGGTACCGAAGCCAATTACAAGAATTATTTAAAGAGATCTTTTATTCTTGGGTAGTTTTTTTATTAGTAATGTTGTTTAACAATATTTTACGTCGTAAGAAAGAAAGAGGAGAAGGAAAAAAAAAATGCGTGCACGTTCTTTATTTGTTGCTTTTGGTGGTTATTTTTTATTTGTTAATCTGCGAATGGTTCTCTGTATTTTTTTGGCATCTGAAAATAAAAATTTAATAAAAATAAATATAGAGGAATTATTTAAGTTATTATTTAGAAATTAATTGCTGCTTACCATGTGTGTCTTCTTTTTGTTCTGTCAGCTCTCTAGTTTTTATGTGCGGATGTGTATGTATATTTTTTTATTATACGCATGGTACAGTTGCCAGTACTGTTTGGTAGACTTTTGTTTAGAACAGCGTAATGCCGGAATAAATAAAAATTTAAAAAAAAAATCAGCAGTGGTATAGAACATGGTGAGAGGGATTAAGTCAGTTTCAAATTCAAATAAATTTATGAATGAAAACTAAACTCACTCTTTATTATGAGAGCCTGGTAAAAGGAAAATCTTAGACAGTTTTAAATATATTGGATATCAGCAATTAAAACTTTGGAGCTGAAAGGAACAGACAATTTTAAGGAAAATGAATAAGTACATGAATAAGAAAATGGTAATATAAAAATTTTTTGCAAGATATAAAAAAATTGAGAAAACGAAAACATGGCGATTTGGAGGGAAGACAGAAAGATCTAGAAAGAAGATGGAAAAAAAAGATGGATGGCTGGGCGGGAAAGGTCTTTGGAAAATGTTTGGAAATTTGGCTGAATTCACCACCTACTTGGAAAACAACTAGGTCATTAAGAAAGGGAAAATTTCACTGATAGTCATTAAAGTAAAGCAATTTAAAGTGATCAGATCTCAGAAAAATAGTGCGGAAACACGAAGAAAAAAAATTTTAAATAAGTAATTGCCAGAATTTTATTTTGTGTTAATATCCTTATAAAAGGAAGAAACTTTTTAAAACATTAAAGAAAAAAAAAAAAAAAAACGTAAGGAAAAAGTTATGTAGTATAGTGAGTTGTTTTGCTAAACTTAGTTTTTTGTTTTTCTAAATTTTGTAGCTGGCTAGGAGTTTTGTGCGGTGTAAGAAAGTGTGTGAAGAAATTTGTTGGCCGGAATTTAATAACTGGATGAGTACCAAGAATACGATGTCCTAGACTTTCTACACCAAAAATCTAGCCAGGTATGGTTTTTTCTTTATTTTAATTATCTTTTTGCCGTATATTATGGTCACTCAATGATAACCATCAAAAATGTATTTGGCCAACAATTGTGAAACTTGTTTTTCATCAAAAGAAGAAAATTAGTTTGCCGGTGTTAAAAATAAGAGAAGTAAAGAAATTGCTTAGTCAAGTCTGTATATAAAAAAAAGGATTTAATAAAAAAATTAAAAAAAAAATAAAACAAAAAAATAAAAAAACTTTAAATTCAGAAAATTTTAAAAAAGTTTAGATACAAGAAAAAAAAACAGAATTCAAGAAAAAATTTTAAAATTAAAAAAAGTCCGTATATATCTTATTTTAACGTAAAAATTGATTGGATCGCGTAGCTATAAAAATTTATGTATTTATTTTGTCTCTAGAATTATTAAGGTAATTTAAGTTAATTTTATTTTTCATAGTAGTACCTTTTTTAGAACGCCTAAAAGAAGCCACAGTTTTTACTAGTTTTTTTTTTGTTCCCTATAGCCCGTTAGAGGGCATCATTATCATTGTTTTAATATAAAAAACCGGAAGTGAGAATAGTTTGGTTTAATTTGTTTTATTAAGAAAAATAAATTCATTGTGTTTTTTCGAATAGTTTCTGGAAGAAAAAGTGCGGGAAATCCATTGTCCTAAGGGAGCTCCTTCAGGGTGAGAAATAGACTTTTTCGAGGCGTAATTTTGCACCTTGTGTAGTTGATTTAATCTAAAGAAAAAAAAAAATAATAAAACAAATTATTCTTATAGAGAAAAATACATCTAGGAAGGGTAATAATTATATATATAAAATAGTTAAGATTAACTTTGTGATTTTTTTTAGTTTAGTTAAGTATCTTGTTGTCAAAATTTGAAAAAAAAAACAATTTATATTTAAATTTCATAAATTTAATCTGCAAAGTTTGTGTAGGATTAAGTTTTTTTTTAATAAATATGTATGTGTATGTGAATATGTGAAAATTTGAAATATTATGATTTTGGCTTAAATTAAAGAGGGAGTAGGCTGAAGGTAAGTTAAGGAAAGAGGAATCAGAGAGGAGATGGGTCACAAATGGAATTTGATTACGGAAGATATTTTGTGGCAAGGTTGGGAGGGCAATGCAGGCAGAACATCGGCCTGAAACGTTTTCTGTTTGTGTGATCGTGTTTGCGGTTTTTTTTTTTGTGTCATTGAGTATTTTGTTTTGTTGTGGAATTTTTATATTTTTTTGTTTTATGTCGGATACGCGGCTGGTGAGAAGGGTTGGGACCGCCTGAGGAAAAAAGTACGAGCTAGGCCGAAACCTCACCAGACCAACCGGTCCGTAACATAAATGGCGCCCAATATTTAATGATAGAGACAAGAACGTAGTGTGCACGATCTAAATACTACGAAACAACAAAATTAAGTTATCATTACGAATATTTGGAAAATTTGGTATTCCAAAGTTTTCCAAATTGAGTATGTATGGAGCATGTAATTTCAGCTAAACATGTAGCAATAGAAAAATATTTTTTTTATAGCCCAACGATGAAGTCGGTGATCTAGGAGTAAAATTTGTGGTCTTTCTTGTAGCCCTTTTGAAGAAAAAAGTAAAAATTCATACAGGTTGTACAGACAGGCTACGATCTGCTCCTAGGAAATCGATGAAATCGACCAGTTCATTTTTGAAAAGATAACAATAGCTTAGAATTTAATGTTAGGAAATCTAATTGTATTGTTAACATTTTCTGTTTTATATTAGCTTTTAGTTTCAGTTTTAATAAAAAGGTGTTAGAAAAAGCGAACTTTTTGATAGCCGCCTGTGTTGTAGATTTTGAAGAAACACAGGGTCAGTAGTATTAATGGTCGTTTTTTCAAAACCCCTCATAATCTCATTTCTAAGCGAGTTGCTTAAATGAATGTATAAGGGGATACACCTAAATTTATCTTTAATATTTTTAAATTTGATTGACGTCACACAAATAGGAAAAAAATAGTTCTTAACTCTCCGATAGCCATAATTTACCTTCATGCCAAACCCGATGAAACGAATATTAATTCACATACATATTTAAAACAAAAACAAACAAAAAAACTATCTAAAAATTCAACGTAATTTTTGTTTGGTATTTTGTTTTCCTAAAATTTATTTCTGCGAAATTAGTGATTTTTTGTTTAGAAATCTTATTGTTTTTATTTGAGCTATTTATCTTAATTGTTATTATTATATTTTATTTTTTTTAATTTATTTCTTTTTGGTCAACCTTATTGATTATCGGTTGATTATATCTATTTATTAATTTTATTATTCAATTTAGTTATTTCTATTTTTTTAGAATCATATATATATATATATATATATATATATATATATATATATATATCTACTTATTTTATTTATCCTTTTTATTATACTTATAACATTATTTTTATATTTTCACACATTTATATTTTTTATTTAACTATTTTTATATTTAATGTTAAATATTTTTTTTACATTTGTATAATTATTATTTTTGTTTAATTTATTATTTTTTTTTTCATTTATTTTATCCTTTTTTATAATTTATATAAATTTTTTTTTTGAGTTGTGTTGTCGAAGAATCAAAAAGCGAAAAAAAAACAATATTATATTTTCGTGAATTTGAATTGCTAAGTTTGTTAAGAAAGTGGTGTAGCTAGATTTTACTTTTTTTTCTGAAGGTTATGTCCCTGAATACAGGCGACAATAGAAGTAGGAAGAGAGAAAGACAAGTCCAGTTTGACTTAAATCGGTCTACCCCTTTCGCATTTGATAAGACTTATAAATCTAATACGCCCAGTCGGAAACCTAGTGCTAGTAGGATTTTAGATATGAGTCAGCCTCCAAATCAGCCAAGCCCGCAATTTTTCGACAAGTCACAGACCATAATCGTTTCACAGGCAAATAGCTCTGCAAAACGGGATATGCAAGAACCAGGCCCAAGTGGATCACGATGACAAACCCAAGAAATGGCAATGGAACAATCTGATTTCATTGGAGTAAACCAGGATGTTCCTTCTCAGGTTAATGAGATTCGGCGACAGATGGCAGAGTTAACAGCTGCTATGGGAAAAATGAGTCTCGTACTTCAGCATACCCAGCAGGAGAACATAAAGCTCCGCGAAGAGATAATGCCAAGTAAAATAAAAAGAAGTAGTAATACCGGCCAGCCAATAGATACATCATCTATGAGCTCCAATAATACTTCAAGAGATTCCTTAGCAAATGTAGACACAAATCATTCAAATAGTTACAAACGAATACGTATTGACCAATGGGGATTGGAATTTGATGGCAATTCCAATAAGCTTGCTGTCGAAGACTTTGTTTTCCGCGTTGAGCGCTTACAAAGGCAGTATAATGTGTCTTGGGATGAAGTTCTTGACAATTTTCATCTCTTTGTAAAAGGAGTTGCTGAAAAGTGGTATTGGTTATTTATCAAAACAAACTACGTAACAGAATGGACCACTTTGAAAGAAGCACTCTTAAAACAATATCAATCGACAAGATCTAGTTTCGAATTAATGAGTGATATTGTAGAAAGGAAACAACAGCCTGGCGAAGGGATTGACGCTTTTTTCTTCGCAATGACTCAGATGCGATCGCGGCTCGAGATATCAATGCCCGAAAGAGAGATGGTTAAGCTAATTAAGAAGAATCTCAGGGATGACCTTCGAAGCCGTGTGTATCCAATCGCCGTAAACTCTGTAGAAGAATTGAGGCAAGAATGTGTCGAGGCTGAGAAGATTTTTTGCCGGAAAGACCAGAAGAATATATCATCTGTTCCAGGATCTCGTTATACAAGACAAGTAAATGAAGTTTATGAAAAAGCAGTTGGTAAAGTAGTTGACTTACCTGAGCCGTACGAAGAAGTGGCTGCTTTAGAAGTGGGCAGCTCTAAAAATCAATTCTTTAAAAATCCACTGATATGCTGGAATTTTCATAAACATGGCCACATGTTTATGGATTGCCCATCCCCAGAAAGAGCGTTGTTCTGTTATAGATGCGGCAAACCTGATGTTAAATCGCCAAATTGCACCAGTTGCCAGTCAAAAAACTTATCCAAGAGCGTGGTGACAGCAGGGAACCAGCGTTCCATGGAGATTTTGCCTGCAAATCAATTGTAAAACCGAAACATAAATTCAATTTAGTAGAAATAGTAAAGAGTTTCAACAAATTTATTCCCCAAAAGCGCCACACTTATACGCTTGAAGAAAGAAAAACTAATTATGAGAAGGTCAAAAATAGAATTTTTAATGAAGAAATAACAATGAAAAAATTAGACCGTATAAGGAAAATAAGAAATAAATTTAGAGAGAAAAGAAAGAAACGGAAACTAGTTATAGAAGCCATAAGAACCGCGAATAAGTGCAATGACCCTCGTATTTTTGCTAATGTTTTCATAGGTGGACATTGTGTAAGAGGATTGCTAGACACAGGAGCTTCGGTCAGTTTACTTGGTAAGGGTTGCAGAGAATTAATCGATAAGTTAGGTGTTAGCATAAAACCAATATTTTCAGTAATTTCTACAGCAGATGGCAAAGAGCACAGATTACTGGGAACGGTTGAATTAGAGGTTGAATATAAAGAAATATTAAGTAAGATAGTGTTCTATTTATGCCCAGATTTAGTACAGGAAGCCTACCTGGGAGTTGATTTTTGGAGAATGTTTAATCTGGCTCCAGAAATTTTTCAAGTAGAGGAATTAGACGTTGAGAAAATACAAGAAGATTTTAAAGTAACAGATCATAGGTCGCATCCTCATGTACTTAGTGAGGAACAACAGAAAAAGTTAAACGAGGTTATTGATTTGTTCCCAGCATTTGAGAAAATTGGTTTAGGTTGTACTTCTCTTGAGAAACACACCATAAAGTTGATAGATGGTGCAGTACCTTTTAAGGACCGTCACTACCCATTATCTCCAGCAGTACAGGAAATTGTGTATAAAGAAATTGAAAATATGCTTAAACTAAACGTAATAGAGGAAAGCGAGAGTCCTTGGTCGAATAGAACCACAGTGGTGAGAAGACCAGGTAAAAATAGGTTCTGTCTTGACGCTAGGAAGCTAAATAAAATTACAATTAAAGATGCGTACCCTTTGCAGAAAATAGATGGTATTTTAGGCAGAATTGACGAGACTTATTTTATAAGCAGTGTCGATTTAAAATTTGCTTTTTGGCAAATTGAACTTGAGAAAGAGTGTAGGCCCTTTACAGCGTTTACCGTAGCAGGTCGGCCACTCTACCAATTTCGCGTAATGCCGTTTGGACTATGCAACGCGGCACAACGACTTTGTCGATTAATGGACAAGGTTGTACCGCAAAAACTCAAGGATAATGTCTTTATATACCTTGACGATCTTTTAGTGATTTCTGACTGTTTTGAAAAACATTTGAAAATTTTAGAGGAAGTGGCTAACTGTTTAAAAAGAGCGAATTTGACAATAGGCCTACAAAAATCGCAGTTTTGTTTCCGGCAGTTAAAATACTTAGGCTTTGTTATTGGTGAAGGATGCTCAAAAACAGATCCGGAGAAAGTACGTGCGATTAAAGAAATTAGAGTACCAAAATCGCCCCGTGAAGTGCGCAGCTTTTTGGAAACGGCCGGATGGTATCGCCGTTTTATAAAGGATTTCGCTGCAATTTCTGCTCCCTTGACAGATACCTTAAAAAAATCAAAAAAATTTGAAATGACGGTTAAAGCAATAGAGGCTTTTGAAAACCTAAAGAAAGCATTGACATCAGCACCCGTGCTTAAGCATCCAGATTTCAGCAAAAGGTTTTGGATTCAGTGCGATGCTTGTGATTACGGAATCGGTGCTGTCTTGTACCAATTGAATGAAAGCAATGAAGAACATCCAATAGCTTTTTATAGCCAGAAATTGAACGCATGCCAGAGGAATTATAGTGTGACGGAAAAGGAATGTTTAGCGGCGGTAATGGCAGTAAAAAAATTCCGTCCCTATGTCGAAATGATGCCGTTCACTATAGTGACAGACCACGCCAGCCTTAAGTGGCTTATGTCATTAAAGGATTTGACAGGACGACTAGCCCGGTGGTCACTACAGCTGCAGGCATACGATTTCGACATAGAGCACAGGAAAGGATCTGACAATATTGTAGCCGACATGCTTTCCCGTTCACAGGAGAAAAATTTTTGTGCCGAAGAAGTTAATATAGAGGAGTTATTCGACTTTGAAACAACTGAATTTCAGAGTGATGAATATTTAGATTTGATCCAACACATAAACGAAAATAAAGATAGACTACCAGATTTGAGAGTTGAAGATGGTTACGTATTTAAAAGAGTAGATTTTGATCGTGGTGATGAGACAGAGAGCCAATGGAAAATATGGATTCCACCCAATATCACCCAAGCTGTTATAGAAAAAGCTCACTCAAGTTTAACTGCAGCGCATGGTGGAATTACAAAAACATTAGAGAAGCTAAAAAGATTCTTTTATTGGCCAAAAATGCCTACTCAGGTCAGGGCATACATCAAAAACTGTCAGACTTGCAAAGAGATTAAGCCATCAAACCAAAATCTCCGGCCAGAGATTGGAAACCAAGTCATTACAGATCGACCATTTCAGAAGTTATATTTGGACTTTTTAGGCAAGTATCCAAGGTCTAAAGGTGGTAACTCGTACGTATTTATAGTGCTAGATCACTTCTCTAAATATACTTTTCTTAAAGCTATGAGAGAAGCAACCGCTGGTAATGTCGTAGAGTTTTTGACTCACGAAATTTTTCACAAATTTGGTGTTCCAGAGATTATACACACCGATAATGGAGTCCAGTTCACTTCAAAAAGTTTTCAGAATTTACTTAGCACCTACAAAATACAACACATAAAAACACCTGTGTATCAACCAAGTAGCAACGCATCAGAACGCGTAAATCAAAGTATTTTGTCAGCAATAAGAGCGTATTTAGGAGAAGATCACCGCGATTGGGATCTGTATTTATCGGAAATTGATTGTGCTTTGCGTAATTCATTTCACAGCGCTACGGGTTTTACACCTTTCTTTGCGTTATTCGGCTACCACATGTTTTCTAGTGGGGCTGATTATAAATTAGCCAGAAAACTTAAATCAATTTCTGATCATCGAATTCTAGCAAAGCCAAATGAACGCCTGGAACTTATTAGAAATCAGATAAAAGAGAATATGACGAAAGCTTACGAGAAAAGTGCGGAAAATTATAACCGAAGAGCCAGAAAAATAAAATTTGTACCAGGACAGGAGGTCTACCGTCGAAACACAGTACAAAGTAATTTCGGGAAAAACATAAACGCGAAATTTTGCAGAAAGTTTCTGAAGTGTAGAGTGTCCCGACCTGTAGGTAACAATATTTACGAGCTCGAAACGTTGGACGGAAAGACAATTGGTCTTTATCACGTTAAAGATATTAAAGTTTAAATTGCTAAGTAATTATTTCAAATTAAACATTAGTTTAAGTTGAAATTTTTAAAAGTGCAATATTAGGACGTAAGATAGTGATTATTTTATTTTAAATTTTACTAAATATCTGTTGTGTTGTCCTAATATTTCATACTTTAAGCAATTTTTCCTTTAAGATCTGTGATAATCGTACCTGATATATATAGTTTTCTAGTAAGCAACTAGTTCACTTACCTGTTTTTACTTTCCTTTGTGCAATATTAGTTTTAGGTAAATCTTGAGATTCATCTGTGATAAAATTGTTTTCTGTGATGTCATTTTTTTAGCGCCGTAGAATTTTGTGCAATAATCCTATGTGATAGTCTTTTTTGAAGATGGTTTGCTATTTTCATGAGTCTGAAAAGGAAAAGAGTAAAATGACCCACAAAGTAAACTCTTAGAGGATATATGAATAGCAAGAATACTTCCCGTAGAAAAACATAGCCCTAGTTAATTTCGAACCGTAGTAAACATTTTTATTTTCTAAATTATTTTATTTATAATAATAAAGTATTTTAGAAAAGTTTTCCCATCGCTGGAACAGCCATAACCCATGGAGAAGAGTGATAGAGGCGTTGCCCATTATGAAGAAAAAGATCTGAAATGATTAGAAGAAAATAATGAGAAAAAGTTTTATCTGCGATTTGAAATGAGAAATTTAAATTTTAATGTATTTTATTTTAGCCTCAAAAGCTTAATACTTTTGCGGGCGTTCGAATTTATGTATTGCACTGTAAGTGCCCAATTGGTACCGAAGCCAATTACAAGAATTATTTAAAGAGATCTTTTATTCTTGGGTAGTTTTTTTATTAGTAATGTTGTTTAACAATATTTTACGTCGTAAGAAAGAAAGAGGAGAAGGAAAAAAAAAATGCGTGCACGTTCTTTATTTGTTGCTTTTGGTGGTTATTTTTTATTTGTTAATCTGCGAATGGTTCTCTGTATTTTTTTGGCATCTGAAAATAAAAATTTAATAAAAATAAATATAGAGGAATTATTTAAGTTATTATTTAGAAATTAATTGCTGCTTACCATGTGTGTCTTCTTTTTGTTCTGTCAGCTCTCTAGTTTTTATGTGCGGATGTGTATGTATATTTTTTTATTATACGCATGGTACAGTTGCCAGTACTGTTTGGTAGACTTTTGTTTAGAACAGGGTAATGCCGGAATAAATAAAAATTTAAAAAAAAAATCAGCAGTGGTATAGAACATGGTGAGAGGGATTAAGTCAGTTTCAAATTCAAATAAATTTATGAATGAAAACTAAACTCACTCTTTATTATGAGAGCCTGGTAAAAGGAAAATCTTAGACAGTTTTAAATATATTGGATATCAGCAATTAAAACTTTGGAGCTGAAAGGAACAGACAATTTTAAGGAAAATGAATAAGTACATGAATAAGAAAATGGTAATATAAAAATTTTTTGCAAGATATAAAAAAATTGAGAAAACGAAAACATGGCGATTTGGAGGGAAGACAGAAAGATCTAGAAAGAAGATGGAAAAAAAAGATGGATGGCTGGGCGGGAAAGGTCTTTGGAAAATGTTTGGAAATTTGGCTGAATTCACCACCTACTTGGAAAACAACTAGGTCATTAAGAAAGGGAAAATTTCACTGATAGTCATTAAAGTAAAGCAATTTAAAGTGATCAGATCTCAGAAAAATAGTGCGGAAACACGAAGAAAAAAAATTTTAAATAAGTAATTGCCAGAATTTTATTTTGTGTTAATATCCTTATAAAAGGAAGAAACTTTTTAAAACATTAAAGAAAAAAAAAAAAAAAAACGTAAGGAAAAAGTTATGTAGTATAGTGAGTTGTTTTGCTAAACTTAGTTTTTTGTTTTTCTAAATTTTGTAGCTGGCTAGGAGTTTTGTGCGGTGTAAGAAAGTGTGTGAAGAAATTTGTTGGCCGGAATTTAATAACTGGATGAGTACCAAGAATACGATGTCCTAGACTTTCTACACCAAAAATCTAGCCAGGTATGGTTTTTTCTTTATTTTAATTATCTTTTTGCCGTATATTATGGTCACTCAATGATAACCATCAAAAATGTATTTGGCCAACAATTGTGAAACTTGTTTTTCATCAAAAGAAGAAAATTAGTTTGCCGGTGTTAAAAATAAGAGAAGTAAAGAAATTGCTTAGTCAAGTCTGTATATAAAAAAAAGGATTTAATAAAAAAATTAAAAAAAAAATAAAACAAAAAAATAAAAAAACTTTAAATTCAGAAAATTTTAAAAAAGTTTAGATACAAGAAAAAAAAAAACAGAATTCAAGAAAAAATTTTAAAATTAAAAAAAGTCCGTATATATCTTATTTTAACGTAAAAATTGATTGGATCGCGTAGCTATAAAAATTTATGTATTTATTTTGTCTCTAGAATTATTAAGGTAATTTAAGTTAATTTTATTTTTCATAGTAGTACCTTTTTTAGAACGCCTAAAAGAAGCCACAGTTTTTACTAGTTTTTTTTTGTTCCCTATAGCCCGTTAGAGGGCATCATTATCATTGTTTTAATATAAAAAACCGGAAGTGAGAATAGTTTGGTTTAATTTGTTTTATTAAGAAAAATAAATTCATTGTGTTTTTTCGAATAGTTTCTGGAAGAAAAAGTGCGGGAAATCCATTGTCCTAAGGGAGCTCCTTCAGGGTGAGAAATAGACTTTTTCGAGGCGTAATTTTGCACCTTGTGTAGTTGATTTAATCTAAAGAAAAAAAAAATAATAAAACAAATTATTCTTATAGAGAAAAATACATCTAGGAAGGGTAATAATTATATATATAAAATAGTTAAGATTAACTTTGTGATTTTTTTTAGTTTAGTTAAGTATCTTGTTGTCAAAATTTGAAAAAAAAAAACAATTTATATTTAAATTTCATAAATTTAATCTGCAAAGTTTGTATAGGATTAAGTTTTTTTTTAATAAATATGTATGTGTATGTGAATATGTGAAAATTTGAAATATTATGATTTTGGCTTAAATTAAAGAGGGAGTAGGCTGAAGGTAAGTTAAGGAAAGAGGAATCAGAGAGGAGATGGGTCACAAATGGAATTTGATTACGGAAGATATTTTGTGGCAAGGTTGGGAGGGCAATGCAGGCAGAACATCGGCCTGAAACGTTTTCTGTTTGTGTGATCGTGTTTGCGGTTTTTTTTGTGTCATTGAGTATTTTGTTTTGTTGTGGAATTTTTATATTTTTTTGTTTTATGTCGGATACGCGGCTGGTGAGAAGGGTTGGGACCGCCTAAGGAAAAAAGTACGAGCTAGGCCGAAACCTCACCAGACCAACCGGTCCGTAACATAAATGGCGCCCAATATTTAATGATAGAGACAAGAACGTAGTGTGCACGATCTAAATACTACGAAACAACAAAATTAAGTTATCATTACGAATATTTGGAAAATTTGGTATTCCAAAGTTTTCCAAATTGAGTATGTATGGAGCATGTAATTTCAGCTAAACATGTAGCAATAGAAAAATATTTTTTTTTATAGCCCAACGATGAAGTCGGTGATCTAGGAGTAAAATTTGTGGTCTTTCTTGTAGCCCTTTTGAAGAAAAAAGTAAAAATTCATACAGGTTGTACAGACAGGCTACGATCTGCTCCTAGGAAATCGATGAAATCGACCAGTTCATTTTTGAAAAGATAACAATAGCTTAGAATTTAATGTTAGGAAATCTAATTGTATTGTTAACATTTTCTGTTTTATATTAGCTTTTAGTTTCAGTTTTAATAAAAAGGTATTAGAAAAAGCGAACTTTTTGATAGCCGCCTGTGTGGTAGATTTTGAAGAAACACAGGGTCAGTAGTATTAATGGTCGTTTTTTCAAAACCCCTCATAATCTCATTTCTAAGCGAGTTGCTTAAATGAATGTATAAGGGGATACACCTAAATTTATCTTTAATATTTTTAAATTTGATTGACGTCACACAAATAGGAAAAAAATAGTTCTTAACTCTCCGATAGCCATAATTTACCTTCATGCCAAACCCGATGAAACGAATATTAATTCACATACATATTTAAAACAAAAACAAACAAAAAAACTATCTAAAAATTCAACGTAATTTTTGTTTGGTATTTTGTTTTCCTAAAATTTATTTCTGCGAAATTAGTGATTTTTTGTTTAGAAATCTTATTGTTTTTATTTGAGCTATTTATCTTAATTGTTATTATTATATTTTATTTTTTTTAATTTATTTCTTTTTGGTCAACCTTATTGATTATCGGTTGATTATATCTATTTATTAATTTTATTATTCAATTTAGTTATTTCTATTTTTTTAGAATCATATATATATATATATATATATATATATATATATATATATATATCTACTTATTTTATTTATCCTTTTTATTATACTTATAACATTATTTTTATATTTTCACACATTTATATTTTTTATTTAACTATTTTTATATTTAATGTTAAATATTTTTTTTACATTTGTATAATTATTATTTTTGTTTAATTTATTATTTTTTTTTTCATTTATTTTATCCTTTTTTATAATTTATATAAATTTTTTTTTTTGAGTTGTGTTGTCGAAGAATCAAAAAGCGAAAAAAAAACAATATTATATTTTCGTGAATTTGAATTGCTAAGTTTGTTAAGAAAGTGGTGTAGCTAGATTTTACTTTTTTTTCTGAAGGTTATGTCCCTGAATACAGGCGACAATAGAAGTAGGAAGAGAGAAAGACAAGTCCAGTTTGACTTAAATCGGTCTACCCCTTTCGCATTTGATAAGACTTATAAATCTAATACGCCCAGTCGGAAACCTAGTGCTAGTAGGATTTTAGATATGAGTCAGCCTCCAAATCAGCCAAGCCCGCAATTTTTCGACAAGTCACAGACCATAATCGTTTCACAGGCAAATAGCTCTGCAAAACGGGATATGCAAGAACCAGGCCCAAGTGGATCACGACGACAAACCCAAGAAATGGCAATGGAACAATCTGATTTCATTGGAGTAAACCAGGATGTTCCTTCTCAGGTTAATGAGATTCGGCGACAGATGGCAGAGTTAACAGCTGCTATGGGAAAAATGAGTCTCGTACTTCAGCATACCCAGCAGGAGAACATAAAGCTCCGCGAAGAGATAATGCCAAGTAAAATAAAAAGAAGTAGTAATACCGGCCAGCCAATAGATACATCATCTATGAGCTCCAATAATACTTCAAGAGATTCCTTAGCAAATGTAGACACAAATCATTCAAATAGTTACAAACGAATACGTATTGACCAATGGGGATTGGAATTTGATGGCAATACCAATAAGCTTGCTGTCGAAGACTTTGTTTTCCGCGTTGAGCGCTTACAAAGGCAGTATAATGTGTCTTGGGATGAAGTTCTTGACAATTTTCATCTCTTTGTAAAAGGAGTTGCTGAAAAGTGGTATTGGTTATTTATCAAAACAAACTACGTAACAGAATGGACCACTTTGAAAGAAGCACTCTTAAAACAATATCAATCGACAAGATCTAGTTTCGAATTAATGAGTGATATTGTAGAAAGGAAACAACAGCCTGGCGAAGGGATTGACGCTTTTTTCTTCGCAATGACTCAGATGCGATCGCGGCTCGAGATATCAATGCCCGAAAGAGAGATGGTTAAGCTAATTAAGAAGAATCTCAGGGATGACCTTCGAAGCCGTGTGTATCCAATCGCCGTAAACTCTGTAGAAGAATTGAGGCAAGAATGTGTCGAGGCTGAGAAGATTTTTTGCCGGAAAGACCAGAAGAATATATCATCTGTTCCAGGATCTCGTTATACAAGACAAGTAAATGAAGTTTATGAAAAAGCAGTTGGTAAAGTAGTTGACTTACCTGAGCCGTACGAAGAAGTGGCTGCTTTAGAAGTGGGCAGCTCTAAAAATCAATTCTTTAAAAATCCACTGATATGCTGGAATTTTCATAAACATGGCCACATGTTTATGGATTGCCCATCCCCAGAAAGAGCGTTGTTCTGTTATAGATGCGGCAAACCTGATGTTAAATCGCCAAATTGCACCAGTTGCCAGTCAAAAAACTTATCCAAGAGCGTGGTGACAGCAGGGAACCAGCGTTCCATGGAGATTTTGCCTGCAAATCAATTGTAAAACCGAAACATAAATTCAATTTAGTAGAAATAGTAAAGAGCTTCAACAAATTTATTCCCCAAAAGCGCCACACTTATACGCTTGAAGAAAGAAAAACTAATTATGAGAAGGTCAAAAATAGAATTTTTAATGAAGAAATAACAATAAAAAAATTAGACCGTATAAGGAAAATAAGAAATAAATTTAGAGAGAAAAGAAAGAAACGGAAACTAGTTATAGAAGCCATAAGAACCGCGAATAAGTGCAATGACAATAGGCCTACAAAAATCGCAGTTTTGTTTCCGGCAGTTAAAATACTTAGGCTTTGTTATTGGTGAAGGATGCTTAAAAACAGATCCGGAGAAAGTACGTGCGATTAAAGAAATTAGAGTACCAAAATCGCCCCGTGAAGTGCGCAGCTTTTTGGGAACGGCCGGATGGTATCGCCGTTTTATAAAGGATTTCGCTGCAATTTCTGCTCCCTTGACAGATACCTTAAAAAAATCAAAAAAATTTGAAATGACGGTTAAAGCAATAGAGGCTTTTGAAAACCTAAAGAAAGCATTGACATCAGCACCCGTGCTTAAGCATCCAGATTTCAGCAAAAGGTTTTGGATTCAGTGCGATGCTTGTGATTACGGAATCGGTGCTGTCTTGTACCAATTGAATGAAAGCAATGAAGAACATCCAATAGCTTTTTATAGCCAGAAATTGAACGCATGCCAGAGGAATTATAGTGTGACGGAAAAGGAATGTTTAGCGGCGGTAATGGCAGTAAAAAAATTCCGTCCCTATGTCGAAATGATGCCGTTCACTATAGTGACAGACCACGCCAGCCTTAAGTGGCTTATGTCATTAAAGGATTTGACAGGACGACTAGCCCGGTGGTCACTACAGCTGCAGGCATACGATTTCGACATAGAGCACAGGAAAGGATCTGACAATATTGTAGCCGACATGCTTTCCCGTTCACAGGAGAAAAATTTTTGTGCCGAAGAAGTTAATATAGAGGAGTTATTCGACTTTGAAACAACTGAATTTCAGAGTGATGAATATTTAGATTTGATCCAACACATAAACGAAAATAAAGATAGACTACCAGATTTGAGAGTTGAAGATGGTTACGTATTTAAAAGAGTAGATTTTGATCGTGGTGATGAGACAGAGAGCCAATGGAAAATATGGATTCCACCCAATATCACCCAAGCTGTTATAGAAAAAGCTCACTCAAGTTTAACTGCAGCGCATGGTGGAATTACAAAAACATTAGAGAAGCTAAAAAGATTCTTTTATTGGCCAAAAATGCCTACTCAGGTCAGGGCATACATCAAAAACTGTCAGACTTGCAAAGAGATTAAGCCATCAAACCAAAATCTCCGGCCAGAGATTGGAAACCAAGTCATTACAGATCGACCATTTCAGAAGTTATATTTGGACTTTTTAGGCAAGTATCCAAGGTCTAAAGGTGGTAACTCGTACGTATTTATAGTGCTAGATCACTTCTCTAAATATGCTTTTCTTAAAGCTATGAGAGAAGCAACCGCTGGTAATGTCGTAGAGTTTTTGACTCACGAAATTTTTCACAAATTTGGTGTTCCAGAGATTATACACACCGATAATGGAGTCCAGTTCACTTCAAAAAGTTTTCAGAATTTACTTAGCACCTACAAAATACAACACATAAAAACACCTGTGTATTAACCAAGTAGCAACGCATCAGAACGCGTAAATCAAAGTATTTTGTCAGCAATAAGAGCGTATTTAGGAGAAGATCACCGCGATTGGGATCTGTATTTATCGGAAATTGATTGTGCTTTGCGTAATTCATTTCACAGCGCTACGGGTTTTACACCTTTCTTTGCGTTATTCGGCTACCACATGTTTTCTAGTGGGGCTGATTATAAATTAGCCAGAAAACTTAAATCAATTTCTGATCATCGAATTCTAGCAAAGCCAAATGAACGCCTGGAACTTATTAGAAATCAGATAAAAGAGAATATGACGAAAGCTTACGAGAAAAGTGCGGAAAATTATAACCGAAGAGCCAGAAAAATAAAATTTGTACCAGGACAGGAGGTCTACCGTCGAAACACAGTACAAAGTAATTTCGGGAAAAACATAAACGCGAAATTTTGCAGAAAGTTTCTGAAGTGTAGAGTGTCCCGACCTGTAGGTAACAATATTTACGAGCTCGAAACGTTGGACGGAAAGACAATTGGTCTTTATCACGTTAAAGATATTAAAGTTTAAATTGCTAAGTAATTATTTCAAATTAAACATTAGTTTAAGTTGAAATTTTTAAAAGTGCAATATTAGGACGTAAGATAGTGATTATTTTATTTTAAATTTTACTAAATATCTGTTGTGTTGTCCTAATATTTCATACTTTAAGCAATTTTTCCTTTAAGATCTGTGATAATCGTACCTGATATATATAGTTTTCTAGTAAGCAACTAGTTCACTTACCTGTTTTTACTTTCCTTTGTGCAATATTAGTTTTAGGTAAATCTTGAGATTCATCTGTGATAAAATTGTTTTCTGTGATGTCATTTTTTTAGCGCCGTAGAATTTTGTGCAATAATCCTATGTGATAGTCTTTTTTGAAGATGGTTTGCTATTTTCATGAGTCTGAAAAGGAAAAGAGTAAAATGACCCACAAAGTAAACTCTTAGAGGATATATGAATAGCAAGAATACTTCCCGTAGAAAAACATAGCCCTAGTTAATTTCGAACCGTAGTAAACATTTTTATTTTCTAAATTATTTTATTTATAATAATAAAGTATTTTAGAAAAGTTTTCCCATCGCTGGAACAGCCATAACCCATGGAGAAGAGTGATAGAGGCGTTGCCCATTATGAAGAAAAAGATCTGAAATGATTAGAAGAAAATAATGAGAAAAAGTTTTATCTGCGATTTGAAATGAGAAATTTAAATTTTAATGTATTTTATTTTAGCCTCAAAAGCTTAATACTTTTGCGGGCGTTCGAATTTATGTATTGCACTGTAAGTGCCCAATTGGTACCGAAGCCAATTACAAGAATTATTTAAAGAGATCTTTTATTCTTGGGTAGTTTTTTTATTAGTAATGTTGTTTAACAATATTTTACGTCGTAAGAAAGAAAGAGGAGAAGGAAAAAAAAAATGCGTGCACGTTCTTTATTTGTTGCTTTTGGTGGTTATTTTTTATTTGTTAATCTGCGAATGGTTCTCTGTATTTTTTTGGCATCTGAAAATAAAAATTTAATAAAAATAAATATAGAGGAATTATTTAAGTTATTATTTAGAAATTAATTGCTGCTTACCATGTGTGTCTTCTTTTTGTTCTGTCGGCTCTCTAGTTTTTATGTGCGGATGTGTATGTATATTTTTTTTATTATACGCATGGTACAGTTGCCAGTACTATTTGGTAGACTTTTGTTTAGAACAGGGTAATGCCGGAATAAATAAAAATTTAAAAAAAAATCAGCAGTGGTATAGAACATGGTGAGAGGGATTAAGTCAGTTTCAAATTCAAATAAATTTATGAATGAAAACTAAACTCACTCTTTATTATGAGAGCCTGGTAAAAGGAAAATCTTAGACAGTTTTAAATATATTGGATATCAGCAATTAAAACTTTGGAGCTGAAAGGAACAGACAATTTTAAGGAAAATGAATAAGTACATGAATAAGAAAATGGTAATATAAAAATTTTTTGCAAGATATAAAAAAATTGAGAAAACGAAAACATGGCGATTTGGAGGGAAGACAGAAAGATCTAGAAAGAAGATGGAAAAAAAAGATGGATGGCTGGGCGGGAAAGGTCTTTGGAAAATGTTTGGAAATTTGGCTGAATTCACCACCTACTTGGAAAACAACTAGGTCATTAAGAAAGGGAAAATTTCACTGATAGTCATTAAAGTAAAGCAATTTAAAGTGATCAGATCTCAGAAAAATAGTGCGGAAACACGAAGAAAAAAAATTTTAAATAAGTAATTGCCAGAATTTTATTTTGTGTTAATATCCTTATAAAAGGAAGAAACTTTTTAAAACATTAAAGAAAAAAAAAACGTAAGGAAAAAGTTATGTAGTATAGTGAGTTGTTTTGCTAAACTTAGTTTTTTGTTTTTCTAAATTTTGTAGCTGGCTAGGAGTTTTGTGCGGTGTAAGAAAGTGTGTGAAGAAATTTGTTGGCCGGAATTTAATAACTGGATGAGTACCAAGAATACGATGTCCTAGACTTTCTACACCAAAAATCTAGCCAGGTATGGTTTTTTCTTTATTTTAATTATCTTTTTGCCGTATATTATGGTCACTCAATGATAACCATCAAAAATGTATTTGGCCAACAATTGTGAAACTTGTTTTTCATCAAAAGAAGAAAATTAGTTTGCCGGTGTTAAAAATAAGAGAAGTAAAGAAATTGCTTAGTCAAGTCTGTATATAAAAAAAAGGATTTAATAAAAAAATTAAAAAAAAAAATAAAACAAAAAAATAAAAAAACTTTAAATTCAGAAAATTTTAAAAAAGTTTAGATACAAGAAAAAAAAACAGAATTCAAGAAAAAATTTTAAAATTAAAAAAAGTACGTATATATCTTATTTTAACGTAAAAATTGATTGGATCGCGTAGCTATAAAAATTTATGTATTTATTTTGTCTCTAGAATTATTAAGGTAATTTAAGTTAATTTTATTTTTCATAGTAGTACCTTTTTTAGAACGCCTAAAAGAAGCCACAGTTTTTACTAGTTTTTTTTGTTCCCTATAGCCCGTTAGAGGGCATCATTATCATTGTTTTAATATAAAAAACCGGAAGTGAGAATAGTTTGGTTTAATTTGTTTTATTAAGAAAAATAAATTCATTGTGTTTTTTCGAATAGTTTCTGGAAGAAAAAGTGCGGGAAATCCATTGTCCTAAGGGAGCTCCTTCAGGGTGAGAAATAGACTTTTTCGAGGCGTAGGAGTAGGGAGTAGGCTGAAGGTAAGTTAAGGAAAGAGGAATCAGAGAGGAGATGGGTCACAAATGGAATTTGATTACGGAAGATATTTTGTGGCAAGGTTGGGAGGGCAATGCAGGCAGAACATCGGCCTGAAACGTTTTCTGTTTGTGTGATCGTGTTTGCGGTTTTTTTTGTGTCATTGAGTATTTTGTTTTGTTGTGGAATTTTTATATTTTTTTGTTTTATGTCGGATACGCGGTTGGTGAGAAGGGTTGGGACCGCCTGAGGAAAAAAGTACGAGCTAGGCCGAAACCTCACCAGACCAACCGGTCCGTAACATATTGGTGTGTTACAGTAATGTGTAACGTTAATTAAACCATTTATTGTTTTGTATATTAAATTTTTTTTTAAGGGTTGTGGTTTAAAACCACGAAGTGCTGTTGGTTTGATAATGCTTGTGTCCGATCCAGTGTCTATTAAGCATTTTAATATTTGCTTGCCTATGTTAATTATTATTATTGGTAATTTTGATCCAGAGGCGGTGTCGTAAAATTTACTTCACCATCGGAGCTTTGTTCGATATTATCAATTTCCATTTGATTACTTCTTCGAGTAAAGTTAGATTGATCTACACTCATATGGGATTGACGAGTTTGTTCTGACTTATTGTTATAAAAATTTTGTTTTTCTGGCTGATTGTTAAATCTATTAGTGTTTTGTGTGTATGAGTGATTGTGGTTGTTTGGTTGGTAATTTTGTTTTATTTGGTAATTCTTATTACCATCTGTTATTTGTGTATTTGTTTGTTTGTAGTTGTTTTGATAGGTAGGTTTTTGATGATATCTTTTATTAAGTCTGTGTTTATAGTCTATTGTCCTAGAGTCCCACAGCAATTTAAGTTTTGTGTATTTAATTATGATGTCTTGTAGTGTTTCGTTCGGACTAATATTGGCTCTTATAGTCCCGTCGATTTTTTCTAGCATAATATCTACCAAGTCCCTATCAATACACTTAGGACTATACATATTTGGTTTAATGGGATCAAATGTGAACAATTCATTCAAGTCGCACTTAGCTTTTTCAAAGATTTTAAATAATTCGTCTAAATTACTAACCTTGACTGCTCTCCATACGTAGTTCTGGGTTGAAACACATAGGAAATTCTTGTCTTCAGCTCGTTTCAAGTAGTGTTGCTAATATCTCCCAACTGCTTTCTTTCTTCTCCAATAATTTTTTCATTTTGGACTATCTTCAGACAAAAATCCATTAGCTGCTGATCGTTATTACATAAACGAAGGGTCAGCTCTACAGAATCAATAAAGGATGTTATACCTATGCCACGGCTTAAAGGAGGTATCCGCCTAAATTGCTCTATGACATCTTTGGGTTTCATCATAAACTGCTGTTGGGCATTTATTTGTAGGCCCAGTTGTTGATTTGTTTCTTGAAATTGTTGGGGTTGCAGTTGCTGTAGTTGTATTTGTTGCTGTTCCAGTTGTTGACGTTGTATTTGTAGTTGTTGTTGTTCTAATTGTTGTTGCTGCTGTTGTATTTGTTCCTCTTGTCGTCTTATAACTGTTTCCAATTCAGCAATCCTTTGCTCCTCCATATCGTTGTGTATTTGTCGATTTGCATCAAAATCTTTTTGTCTTGGGATCATATTGTTATTTGGAACGACCACTTTTAGTTCCTTAAAAATTTTATTTTATACTTCATTTTATTTCACTGATTGTTGTGTATTTAAATTTTTCTTTTTATTTTGTAATTTTATTATTTTTATTTTGTTCTTTGTTTGTTCTTTTGCTTATTCTTAAGAATAAGCTCACTTTCGACTGCGCCAGAAACGTTCTTAGAACTTGTTTAAAATTTGTATGGGAAGTTCTTGGAATTATTTCCAAAATAACATAATAAAATAATAAAAATATTTATATATTTTTAAAAACATTAAGGTTTATTTAAATAAAACTTTTTACAAAACAAACTTCTTTATTTTTGTGTGTCCTTTCTTTTGTGGTTTCTTTAAAACTGCACTAAAACTAACTATTTTCATTTCTTAAGTACAGAGTTTCACTCCCTCCTGTTTTGCTGAACAGGCAAAATCGATCATTAGTATCGATTTTGATATGAAACTGCATTAAAGAAATTTACAAAGTAAGTTTAAAATTTAAATATGTAATTCTATATTTTCAAGTGCTATTGCCCAACTTTAAGTTTTCATTCATATATTTGAGTTCAACAGTCTTTATAATAATATTTTTTTATTGAATTTAATTGAAATTTGATTTGGCTGACATAACATTTTGTTTTAATTCATAAATAGCAATTTAACGATTTTTTCTTATATGAGTTTTAAAGTTCAATGGTTTTTAAATATGTATGTGGTTTAGGCGATAGTAACTTGATTTTGTTTTTATTGTATTGGCAACACAAGTTCTACTTATTATTTAAGTACTTATTCACTATAGTAGGGATGTCCCCATCCCTTGGTGGAAGTATATATGTAACTCGTGTGTAGGTAGATAAAAGGATACTTAGGAAAAAAAACTTGTAAATTATGGTTTCATAGGAAAACTACAAAATTAATTTCTTTTAAAACAATGTTCTTATTTTCGGCGTACATGCCTATTTATGTATTTTGTTTATTTACACTACTTAATAATTTTATCAATATTTTAAAGCAATTTTGTTTTTTGGAATTTTCATATACATGTATGAATAGTAAACAAAACTATTCTCCCAAGGATACATATATTTTTTCATATTACAAAATTATTTTAAATTAAAAATATTAAGTAATTTGGCATTAAATAATTTAAATAATGTTTAGTGACGTTAGTGAAGAAGAGTCTTGTCCAGCCAGCAATTATCATAGTACAATATTGTGAACACATTACAAAATATTTTTTTTTTGCGCTATTTAAAGCAAAACACATTTGATTTTGTTCAATATATTGTGCAAAGTGCTAACATAATATACACATTGGCAATATTATTGTACAATATCAATTAAGAGCCAGTTTACATTAAGGGCATTGTAGCTGACTTTTTTATTGTTTTTCCTTTTGGAGTACCTCCGTATGTCGTCACGCGTTTACATTATGACTCTTTTGTAACAAGTGAGAAAAATTTTTTTCTACTTATTTTTACGTAACAAGTGTTGCCATAAACTAAATGTATTTTTGAGTGTAGAAGAAAAATACTTTGTGGGTAAAACTAACAATAAAACAATAAATAATAATTAGAAAAATAATTGTGAAAAAAATAAATTAAAATGTGTGATTTAATAAAAGAAGAAATTATTGAACAAGTTGTTAATCTAACTGAACTAGCGGTTGAAACGTTACAATCAAGCGATCTTGAAAATATTTAAATAATTTGGAATTTGCTAGATAAAATGACATTACAAAAAGGACACATTGCTTAGGAATTCAATATCTCCGGCGGAAAAGTTAGCTGCTACTCTGCGATATCTAGACACTGGCGAATCTAGTTCAACTCTATGTGCAGCTATTCCAGAAGTATGTGTGGATATGGACACATTTCAAAAACGAATATTTAAAGGTTTGCATTTTTCATATATAAACACAAACATAAATAAAAATAGCTAAATGATAAATATAAAATTGGGTTTTTGATTGATAGTAATTCATTTAAAGTAAAATTCAAATTTTAATTACAAAGTTTTTTTTGTTAATAAAAAAAATGAATATAAAAAAAATAAAATAAATAATAAATAAATAATAATAATAAATCTTAAAAATCTTCTTCGTCTAATATGCCTTCTAATGACTGTGCCAAAATGTCGGGAGATAACGAGTACGATGATGTATTTTGCGATGAACCTAAGGCCAACGAGACTATACAAACTTGTTCATAATATGCTAGTTGTGAGTGATAAGATTTACCTATGCCTAAGAAATTTTCTGGCAAAGAAGAGATAGTGCTTGGAAGTGATGAAGACGTAGATCTGTTTACTGCATCTTTAATAGCAGCTTCACGAAGGACTGTTTGTATTTTCCAGTTTCCCGTTGCAACTCCTCATCTTTCAGGGAATTTGGTTCAATAAATGACTTGTTTGGCAAGTCAATCATATTTGTTTTCTTCTGTTAGTTTTTTTAGCAAGCTGCATTCTAATACTATCAATAGTTTTTGTTAACATCAAAGTTTTTTTTCTTAAATTGTAAAAAAAATTTTATAAGGAAATTAAAGGAGAAAAATCTTATAAAATTTAATATTTTATTTACAGTTTCCAACAACAGTAAGCGAGTGGAAAGCTATTTCTGAAAATTCTGGTATAAAATGGCATTTTCCCCATTGTCTAGGCGCACTGGATTGCAGGCATATCACTTTACAATCCCTACGAGAGGTCGGATCATACTTATACTACTATAATAGCATAATATTGTTGGCTCTAGTTGATGCTGATTGCCAGTTTATTTATATAGATGTTGGATGCAACGGACGTACAAATGATGAAGGCGTTTTAATACAAAGTGACTTTAAAAAAATAGTTGATAATGCCCACAAATACTTTCCATAAGAAGAAATAATAGGCAATGGTCGAAAGGTACCGTATGTAATTGGCGACAATGCTTTTCCATGGCAAAGGCATATAATGAAACTATATTCGCACAATACGAATGTAAGGAGTAGACAGATTTTTAATTTAAGAATTTTACGGGCAAGACATTTAGTAGCGCAGGCATTTGGAATTTCGTCTAACCGATTTAAAATATTTCAAAAAAAGATAAACTTGTCGGTTAAAAAAATTGAATTATTTGCTAAAACTTAAATTAATTAATGTTATTAATTTCCATTTTATAAATTTATATTTTATATTATTAAATATATTCATTACAGGGATTATGTACACCGCACTGGACGTACAGGACGTTCCAATAACACGGGAACAAAAGTCAAACATTCGAAAACTAGTCGGGCCTTTTCAGGACTACCAAAAATATTTTAAAAAGAGATTTAAAATATCAAACATGTTGCAAATAATTAAAAATAAAAAAATTAAGCAAAACATCTCTGTTTAAATAATGTACTCCAAAGCATGTATTTTTTAATTAGATGTATATTTATTACTTAGTATTCTTGTTGTTAACAGGTATATCAAAATTTTTTTTATATTATTGTAAAATTGGAAATCATAACAGCGTAACGCCATACCAAAAATCACCATGATGAATGGTATATAAGAAGTGAGCAGACGAACACAGTTCTCTTATTTGTTCCTACACATAATTTAAAGCAACACTTCAGAGACTATACGTTAAAAATACTTCGGATTGTCCCTTCTTTTAATACCTGTTACCTTCGTTTTACAATAGATATGGAGACATTGTAGTTTAATAATAAAAGTAAACCTAAATTTAAAGATGTGTGAGGTTTTGGTCTTTTCAATTTCGTTGAGAAGATAGGAATTTGTTTTGCTACCAACAGCTTTAATTAATTGAAAGGCAATTCAAAACAACAGTTTTAGATATTGACAGAAGGAAATAATGTTTTGAGTTATGCGTAACACGTTAGTTTGTATAAGAATTTTTTCAATACGGATGACCTCACAACATCGCATGTGATCTGTTTTATTGTCTCTTCAGCTCTTATTATTGATATGCCACAAAATTTGAGCATTGCCATTCTTTTTCCTGTATATAATACTCCTTGAGGTGTTTCCAGTGGTCGGCATAAATGCTTGGCTGCATTGCAGCCGCTACCAGTTTAGCACTTAAAATATACAGGTTAAATATGAAAAATAAACGTCAAGAAGTGTTAAAAGCAGTCAAATCAATTGCTTGTCTTACTGGCGTTAGAACAGCTTAAAATACATGGAAGCTTCAGTAGAAGATATAATTAAGCGTTTGAGGCATAATCTAACTAACCTTTAAAAGACACCTAACAGACGCTACACGAAAGCGAAATTATTGAAAAAGAGATTAGACAGCAAATCATTATGCAACAACTTGTAAGATGTCATTAAAGACGCAGATGATCCACTACAATTTGAAACATTAAAGAAGACAAAAGCATTATACGCTGAAATTATAACAATCCTCAATTAAAAACATTGTTTAACAAAAAGCTTATATTATTATTGTTGTTATTTTTGGCCACCAAATCTTGATTTTTGTATGTATGATCTTACATTTTAAGCTAATAAGGCCTAAATTGATCCATGTAAAAAACAATTTTTTATATTGTAATAAAAAATTGTTTTTTATTTACATGGATCAATTTAGGCCTTATTAGCTTAAAATGTAAGATCATATATACAAAGAAAAGCTTATATTGCTTAAAACAATACAAATTGTCTTACTTCATTCCTGCATCTATACAACAAACCAAAAAAAAAAAGATGGCAAATCCAGACTTTAGTATCCTTTCTTTCACGAAAGCCATAGCGAAATTTTCCAAGAAGAAAGAAGACTATCAAAAATTTTAAACTTAGTGGAACTATTCAATATTGAAGTTCCTGTAGACAGAAAACCAACTTTCCTTGCACTAGTATACAACACTAAGATTCCGGATAGGATAAAAACTAAACTAGATATATTGGGAACTACTGATGTCAATGGTTTGATATCTAACTTAAAAGAGATATTTAGGCATCGAAAAAGAGTAAATGCAATATTAGATGAACTTTTAAATACTACTCAAGAAAATAAATCCGTTTCTTAATTTGCTAAAAAATAAAAGTTTTTATAGCACAACTACATGCCATTCAAACTTCCACTCTGCAAACAACAGCAGAAAAATCTGCTATCATTGTGGGTTCACACAATACTAATTTTTAATCCGCACAACTTTTGTTCTTTCGTATTCTCACTAGACTAATTATGCTGGCATAAAATTGTGCACGTATACACAGCTTTGTGTGTTAGTATTTTCTTTGTTTATTTCACGTTTGTCTTTCGTTCGTTAAGGCCGGGGCACATAGAATCCGTCATACGTTAAACTTTTAAAGATTCAACTAAAGTCAAAGTAACGATGGATGAGGTTTGCACAATGAATACTTTGCAGACGAATGTTAAACCAAAGCTTGCTTTCTATTTTTATTCACTTTTAAATTTAATTTCTACTTTATTCACTTTTTAAATTAATTAAATTTGTATTTTATTGTTTGCCACCAAAATTGTTTTATTAAAATCACAAAACACAATTGAAACACAGCAAGAGTTAAAAGAAAACAGAGAAGAAGAAGCAGTTGATAGTTGTCAAAGTATTCAAAAGTTAAAAGTTGACCAACTTTAGTACTTTGTGTTGATGGAATCGTATTGATTGTGACAACGCTTATAAGAAAACATGTATTTTAACTTACTGGTCAGTTGAATTTGTCAAAGTTTAACGTATGACGGATTCTATGTGCCCCGGCCTTTAAGCACAAACATAATTTGCGGAACATACTGGGCGGAAATATGGCTAAAATAATTGATGGTAAATTGGCAATAATTTTAGGAGGAAATTCTAGCGCCTGTAACTTGCAGGCTGCTAAAAATTTCAATTAACATTTTACTCATAAGAAGAAGATAAAGAAGATTTCAATTAGTATTTTATTCATAGTTGACAAAAAGTTCGTTTTTAATTTTTTCCCTGTAAAATACATATAAAAATCAACTCAAATTAACTTTAAACTTAATTTCCCTTGATAAAATATTATAAGAGAATTGAATTCAAACATAATAAAATTCATAATTCATGCATTCATCTTAACGCGTCGATGGACAACTAAACACTAAAGGCCGTGTCAGATAAAACTTTTGCTTTGCGTTGCGTTGCAAATTCGCTTTGACATTTAAGATAAAATGTATGAACTTATATGAAACATGTCACATAAAGCACTTTTAACGCAAAGCAAAGCGCAAAGTTGGTCAACACTCATCTTTTGGCGCGCTTTGACAATCAGCTGCTATACATTTGTATATTATTTTTTGCAAAATCTAACGTAAAAGAGGTAAGTATTTTAAAATATAATTTTTTTTATTAAATATTATTCCTTTATTATTTTTTTTTTTTTTGTAGACAATTATGGAAGAAAAGCTAATAGAAGCAATAAAAATGCATCCATGTCTTTTCGACAAAAGTTCCACCCTATTCAGAAATAAGTATCTGAAGGATCGAGCTTGGCAGGCAGTGGATGCTTCAACTGGAGTGTCAGGTATTGTGTTTTCCGTTCAGAGTGTTATCTTGTTTGCTATTTTTATTTTTTACAGAGGAACATTGCAAAAACAGGTGAAAATCACTACGCGACCGTTTTGTTCGCGAGATGTCCGCCAGTAAGCTAAAGTCGGGAGCCGCTGCTGAAGAGAAAGCGCAGTGGTGCTATATAGAATCAATGCGATTCTTAATAAAGCATATAACTCCTAGAAAGTTAGTTGAATATAATAATCTTTACCTTGTATGTGCTAAATTTTAAATCTTTCCATTTTAATTTTAGAACCATTTCGAATTTTCAATGGAATAGTGACGACCAACTGTTCTGCAGTGAAGCACCAGCCACTCCTCAAAGCGAAGATGTACTACAGGATGACGAATTAAATAATAGCCCATTCAGTGAAGAAGCATCCTGTAGCACGAAAAGTGCAAAACGTCAGCGTTTGGGCAATGAATCGCGTGAGCGTTTTGATAAACTTTGTGGAACCATTGAAGCTGTCATTGCTGCAAAAGCTGAAAAGGTTTCTTCCAGGAATAGTGCATTCTTGCAATTGCTAGACGAATGTCTTCAAAAAAAGTCGGAAGAAGTGCAAGATCGTTTGAAAATTGAGCTGCTTACATATGTGCATAATGCAAATTAGCAATGAAAGGTAAGTAAGATAATTTTTGAAATATTAAATATGTTTTAAATAATTTTCTCAACAATATAAAAATTTATTATTCGGAATCTTTTAAAATTTAATTTACTTTATTCGTGCTTGATTCCTTTAAATATAAAAATTTCATGATATTCTCATAAAATATTTATTATTATAAACTAAACTAAGAAATGAAATTTTTACTGCGGGGAAAGCATATCCATATGGCCATTTCACCACTGCTCAAATAGCTCATCAGTGGATTTTACCCAAATTTTGTATAGAAAACTAGAAAGTCTCATATCAAAAGCCAATGGGGTTCTAATTTAATCAATTTGGCTTTTGATATGAGACTTTCTAGTTTTCTATAGTAGTCCTTTAGCTGTTCTCTAAGGGCGAATGCATTTTTAGCTGCGTTGTTGTAAGTCATTCGACCATGGTTTCGTAACGACACCAAAACTTCACTCCGCCACAATCCATTAACAATTTCGTCACCTTCAAAGCGGTCCACATAATCAGGCGGACAATAGGTACCATCGTGGAATTTAGCGAAATTGGGTAAAACTACAGTAGCTTTTACTATTTTTTCTGCATTTTTTGGGTGCATAAATAAAGGCGATAACAAAACTCTCCAACGAGCACACAAAATTCCGAAAGCATTTTCTATTACTCTTCTGGCTCGTGACAACCGCCTATTAAAAATTTCTCTGTCAAGTGGTAATCGTGTACCTAAAAATTATTTGAAACTTTTAATGATTATTATAATTGAGAAATTAAAGTAAATGTACAAACCCGGGTATGGACGCATAATACAGTTTTTTAGGGGAAATGCAGCATCACCAACCATGAAGTAAGGGAATTTGATAGAAGTCCCAGGCAGATACGCATCTTCGGGTAAATCTAAGTTCCCACTTAGCAATCGTTGTCCGAAACCAGAATTCCATAATACCCCACCGTCACTTTGGGAACCATACGCTCCGATATCCACAGTCGTGAATGTATAGTTGGCATCGCAACTTGCTAGAAGTACAATAGAGTAATTTCCCTTATAATTATAATATAGAGATCCTGAGTTGGGTGGACATGATATTGTTATGTGCTTTCCGTCCACAGCACCAATACAGTTCGGAAAGTTCCACATAGTATGGAAATCTGCAGCAACACGTTTCCATTCATGTTTTTGCGGCGGCGACAGGTATATAATTCCCAATTCCTCCCAAATTGCTTCGCATACCTCACTTATAATGGTGGTTACTGTTGACCGTCCCATTTTAAAAGCAGTGGCAAGTGTTTGCTTGCTATCACCGTGAGCTAAATATCTAAAATAAAATATTTTTTATTAAATATGTATATTATATTGTAGTTGGTATCGGTTACATACATAAGTGTTATAAAAAGTCTGCAGGACGCAGATATGGCTGGTCTGTTTGACATTTTTGTCAAGCGTTCCTTTAAAAGCGCCAACAGCATATCGAACACAGCAGGGGTCATCCGGACACTTTTTTGAAATTGTTCTGGATCTCTTTTGTGCATTTCCTCAAAGCTAGATTCAAACATACCTGTGAGGTCACGGTCCTGGTAAAGGCTTCGCACCCAAAACCTACGTCTTGGAGCTTGTTCTAACATCTCTAATGCTTCATTCATTAAGATTAGGATAAGAATTAATTCCAATATGTCCTCCAATAACATTTTTTAATATTATTTTAATGAAAATATAAAAACTACTATGCACTTTTAACGTAAACAAACAATAATTAAGCGCTGTCAAAGTTTTTATTGTGACATACCTCTTGCGTTTTACGCTTTTTTTTTAAAGTTTGAAACGTCACGCAAAGCGAAAAAGTTCTATCTGACACGGCCTTAAAAATCGCTCTGCAAAAAAAAAAACGCAGAACCTGTGTTTTCATAAGTGTGTATGTGTTAGTTTTGTTCTGCTTGTGCGGGGTTGAAGCTGGTTGAAAAATTGTGCCAACCAAAAACCACTCTCTTCACCGAAAAAGCCTACAAACTGCAATTTAATGCCAGCACAATTAGTCTAGTATTAAAACCCCCATTAAGTCAAATGATGGCATAGCCCTTAACGTTTTAAAGCAAGGTATAATAAAAGCCAACATACTTCAAACGATAGCAGCAAGCAGAGCAAACACATTCAAAGAAGCTTTTAAAATAGTAGAAGAATCCGAATACACAGAAGAATCTCGTATCATAATGTACTAAGGGAACAAATTAATCAATAGTTAAAGAATTAATCAACACAGAATCAAAGCCGGTACAACAACAACATTTATGGACAACAACGAAATAAAAAAACTTGCACAGCAATAACAATAATAACAACTATAACCAACAAAGAAGAAATACGCATGGAGCCAATAGCTACAAAAGATATCAGCATCAGAATTCGCAAAACTAAACAAAAACTACAATGGCCAGCGCTTCACTAGCAACAACTCCCGCAATCAAAACAATAAGAGACATAATGCATTTATGATAAATGGCACAGAACAACAAGGAAACTTGATAGGCCCCGATACCAAAAATGAGGCTACTCGGGGAATATAAATAAAAAAATTCTTAAGTTTAACGTTAATTTAGACTATAGTAAACACGCATATATAAAATGTAAAAAAAAACACTTTTTTAATTTTAATTGATACAGGAACAGATATTTCTATGATAAAAATGGAAAATTTAAAAAATATTAGTATTAACAGTCACTACTCATATGTGATAACGGGTATATCAAAACAAAATATTTTGACGTTGGAAACATGCATTTTAGAATTAGATATACAAGCTTGTCAATGAATAATTTTCTATTTAGAGATTAGAAGACGTGCTTGGCAAGCTATCAGGTGCTTAATATTTTTCAACATTAGACATGACAAATTCATTTCATCAAATCCTACTAAAAAGAAAATCAAAACCTCTAACTGCTTAAAAATAGCTTCAAACAGTTTTTAAAGAATGATAACAATAGCACTTTCTGGTTTAGATAATATTTGTTTTATATATATAGATGATATTATAATTTTCGGTAAAACTATTGCAGATCACAATGCAAATCTTCGGCGTGTTTTTTTTTCCAGATTGAAACAGTATAATTTGAAACTTAATCCATCAAAATGTAGATTTTTACAAAATGAAGTCATTTACTTAGGTCATAAAATCACACACCACGGAGTTAGTACCGATCTAGACAAGTGTAAATCAGTAGAAAACTTTTCAACTCCCCAAAACGCAGACGAAGTTAAGCGATTTGTTGCATTTTGAAATTACTATAGGAAGTTTATACAAAACTTTGCTCAAGTAGCAAAGCCTTTAAATAGTCTTTTAAAAAGAATGTAGAATTCAGATGGACCAATGAATGCGAATATTCATTTAAACACTTACAACAATTTTTAACAAATCCTCCAATACTGCAATATCCAAAGATAGGTTCCGATCTTCCAATTGCATACGTAGGTAGATCTTTATCTAAACACGAACTAAATAAGCCAACAATTAAAAAAGAACTCTTAGCAATTCACTGGGCCTTACAACATTTCCGACCCTATCTTTACGGAAAAAATTTAAAATTATTACAGACAACTAGTTTCACTACTTAAACATAAAAACCCTTCTTCAAAATTAACTAGAATTCGCATGGACTTAGCAGAGTATGACTTTGAGATAATATATAAACAAGGCAAATTAAACACCAATGCTGATGCGCTATCTAGGATACCAAAAAATCCTGATGAATTAAAAATCCTTATACCAAAAATTGTAGCGATGACCAGAAGTGCAAGTAAAAATTTGACCCGTCTAAATAGAACACCTAACCCCGCAAATTCGACTAGCCATCCACACATGTGGGAATGCATATTTATATCGGACGTCAGAAATTTGCCAGTACTTAAATTTGTACAAAGAAAAGGGGAAAACAAACACAAAAAGCTTAACAATATTAAAACTTTTGCCATAGCTAAAAACAATGTTTAAGTTAAATCAAGCGATAAACCATATTACTACTACAAAGTAATGGCATAAATAAGATATCTCTTTCAAAGAAGGACTTCTTATATAAAAATATGAAACTACTTGAAGTATGAAGGTTATATGAAAAAATAATGAAAACCCAAGTAAATAATGGAATGAGTACTCCTATTCAAATTATATTATTATTATCAATAACAGACGAACCTGATCAGTTACGTCTTATCAAAGAAAACCATCTTTCTCTACTCGGAGTTCACACCGGAGTAAATAGAACGATACCGAACTTAAAACGACGTTTTGTCTGGAAAGGCATTAACAAAATGCTTAAAAAGTTTATACAAAAATGTGATATATTAAAAAAAAAAAAATAAAATAGTTTTGCATAATAAACAAAAAATTGTTATCACTGATACGCCTTCTCGTCCATTTCAAATTGTGTTAACAGACAGAGTATGCCCACTACGCCCATCAAATGATTTCAGATATATTTTAACTCTACAATGTAATTTGACTTAATATATTGAAGCTCTTTCGATGACTTCTAAAGAATCATCAGAGCTTGCAAGGACTATAGTAGGGAAATTCATTCTAAAATATGGTCACTTCAAAACAATGAAAACAGATATGGGTTCAGAGTTCGTTAATCAGATTTCAGAAATCTGAACACTACTAAATATCGAACAAATTACATCAACCCCGTACCATCACGGATCTTTAGGTGGAATAGAAAGAAATCACAGAGTCTTGAAGGAAAACCCGTTACGTTACACTGAAGACACAGAATGGCATTAAAGCTTACCATATTACACGTTCTCATACAACACGACCGCGACTACCAAAAATACCGGATAATATATATGTAAATAAACCAATTTATAATTTTTATGATTACAAAAATGAGCTCCAAATAAGATTAAAATAAGAAATAAAGAATATTATATTAAATCACCTAAGATATCAGATTTAAACCTAGAAGACTTAGTTTATTTAAAAAACCATACAGAAAATAAATTAAATAACCCGTACAAAGGTCCTTATAAAATACTAGAACGCCAAGGTGTTAATTCTATAATAGAATATTAAAACAGAAGAAAATATGTACATAATAACAACCTAAGATTAATAAGATTACAAGCCGGTAATAAGTCAAAAAAAAAAAAAAAACAATATATACATATATATTTTGTCTCTCTCTCTAAAGGGTGAGGGTGTAGTATATATATTACATATATAAGTATACTAAATTTAGAATGTAGCATGCAAAATACTTTTAAATGTTCTTTTTGATTTAATTTATGTTTGCGTTGCATTTTTGTCCACAAAGGTGTTAAATTACACAGCAGTTGAATGCAATTGTTGACAATGAAAAGAAATGCTTAATAAACAATATTTACTTTTAATTTTATTTAAATTTAATCGTTAAATTCTTTGTCAACAAAAGTGTTCAATTATATAGTAGTTGAATGCAAATATTTACCACGAAAAAAAAATGCTAAGTTAGCAATATTCACCACTAATTTTTAATTTTAAACTAAAAAAATTTTGTATAAATAAAGAAAGAAGTTTGACAAGAACTTTAGTTTTTGGAAAACCATGCTCGCAACCACTGTGTTTAATTTTAAAAACTTAATTGGCAGACCTTGGCCGTATAAATATAAAGGCAAATAAACGCTAGAGGCTGACCACTTGGCGTATCTCCGCCGGATAAATATAGAGATATTAGGCGCTCGCCGACAAACAGATTTGCGTGTCCTAGTCGCTCAGTAATACCAGGATAAAATCCTTTTCATTCTGAAATGGCACTTTCACAGATAAGCTTTAAACCTTTTTTACTTCCGTTCTTCTTTTTAAAAGTTCATTATAATACAAAATATTATTACTAACTATTAATTTTAAACTTTGTTGTTGTCCAGAATCTGAAGAGTTTTCCGCAACTTTTTTTCCACGGCTTAAAGAAAAGAATTTTTAATATTTTTTGCGTCATTTTACTAAAACTTCTGCGTTTTTAATTCTTTGCCTTACAAGTAAATAGTAACGGAATTTTTTTCCTCGTAATAACTTATTTTTTTTTTCAAGCGATTTTATACCTACCTCAAAACAAACTTTTAAGTGCAGTATGCAATGCTACATATACGAGTGCTTTTATTTTGTAAATTTGTTCCTACCATTTTTTTCAGCTTTTCACATTTTATCATCGCTTTTTATAACGAAAAGTATAAAAATTTAATAAAAAATTGCTAAAAAAATATGTGTTTTTGTTGCATGCAATCCAAAACGGCTGCCGAATTTTAGCCGCAACAAGCCGCTCACATCGGCGGCGGCTCATAGTT
>OW569408.1:26601000-26885630 GCA_937654795.1 Cistogaster globosa
CTCGAAGCAATTATCTTCGAGGTGCGATGAGCTATATTGCGGAGTCCTGGAAGCATGCTGGAGCAGAGGGGAGGTTGACAGCAATGTCAGAACAGAGGGTTTTCCCCTTCGAAGTAATGCGCAAGCGGTCCCGGAGGGGATGCGAACCCTGGTTATGAGGTATTGTGGTTTAGTTGGTATGGGACACTTGTATCCGAGTCCGAAACACCAATTTTGGCGACGGCTTAAGCTGATGGTTCGTAACTGAATTCTACACGCCTTACCCGCAAAAAAAAATTATTATTATTATTATTAATATTATTATTATTATTATTATTATTATTATTATTACTATTACTATTACTATTATTAATATTCAGAAGACCAAAAGGAATGCCAGCACAATTCACCAAACCAAGAATTCATCGCCAAGATGAGATCAGAGGAAGAATCTGCTATCTCCAACATAAAAAAGTCCCTGGTGAAAATAAAATCGGCACTTCAAAGACAACGAAATATCAGCATGGATGTACGCGAAGGAATCCAACAGATAGAGGAGCTTGGGTGTATAGCTGAAACTTGCAGAGTAAACTGGCTCAAAATAGAAAACACAAAGAGACCGATGCAAACTCAAAGCAGCACAGAGAATCCACAGGAGAGTACGGAAATACCCAATGCGATTAATACCAAAAGAACAGCCAGCAGCCCAGCAGAAACACTAAACACAACCAAGAGACCGCGTGAAGGAGAAAACATCGGATGGCAAACTGTTGAGTATAAAAAGAAACTCCCACGTAAAAAAAACCAAACGGAGAAAGGGACCAATAAAGCCCAACAAAAGCAAAAAAGCCCAAGAAACAGCGAAAAGAAAATGACAAATAAAAAAAGCAGACCTTCAAAAATGAAAGCGGAAGCTATTATAGCCAAACCTCGCGAAGGATATTCTTACGCAGATATGCTGAAGACACTGAGAAATCGATCGGAAAATGAGGACAATAATAAGGTGAAAATAATTCGTAAGACGAGAACAGGCTCACTTTTAGTAGAGATGGAAAAGGGAGAACAAATAAACCCAGATTTATTTCTTAAAGTTAAAGAAATACTTAAAGAATCCGCCGAAATAAGAAATGTAAAGCCGAAAACAATAGTGGAAATCCGAGATTTAGACATCCTCACCACACCCGAAGAAGTTGAGGAAGCTATTCGAGGAACGGTGCAAACTCATGGTGAACCCATGGCCGTAAGAATCACGAAACCCAATAACAGAGCTCTCGTCAAAGCCTTTGTTACGGTACCTCAGAGGATAGCTGAAGGACTCATCAAAACAGGGTACATCAAGATAGGCTGGTGCCGTGTGAGATTCAAAAAGTATGAAAACGTGAAGAGATGTTTTAGATGTTTTGGCACAGGACATGAACAGTGGAATTGTACAGGTCCTGATAGGAAGAGTCGAGGAATATGCATTCGATGTGGAGAAGCCGGACACATGATGAAGGCATGCAAAAATGAGGCAAAATGCTGCCTCTGTACCGAAGCTGGACAAAGCAAAACAAATCATGCAGCAGGCTCAACAAAGTGCTTCATGACAATCACAGGTTCAAAATGAAAATATTACAAGCCAACATGCATAGAAGCAAAGTAGCTGATGCACTGTTAGATCAACTACTCATGGAAAAAACATTAATATAATAGTTATCAGTGAACAATATAGAAAACCAAAGAATGGCATCTGGATCGAAGATATCAGCAAAACAGCAGCTATATGGGTACCAACGCGAAGCACTCTAACTATTGAAGACAAAGGCTGTGGAACCGGTTTTGTTTGGATTAAGACGAATAAATTCACGCTCTTCAGCTGTTATTTAACACCGAACGAAAAACAAGAAGCTTTTCGAGATAAGCTGCATAACATAGAGGATAAGGGCATGGAGATCGGAGGACACCTCATAATTGGAAGGGATTTCAACTCGCATGCATATGAATGGGGATCGCGAACAACAAACTCCCGAGGCAGGCTAGTATTAGACATGATGGCCAGAATGGGACTAGTTATCATGAACACGGGAAATGTAGCTACTTTTAGGAGGCCGGGATGCGAGGGTACTATTCCAGACATCACATTGGCTTCAGAAACGGTCGCAGATAAGGTGGTAAACTGGGCGGTCCTAGAGGATTATACAGGAAGCGATCACCAATACATTACGTACAGTGTTGAACACGTCAGAAGATCTAACCGTACCCACACCACGATATCCACGCGGAAGTGGAATGTGGCAAAACTCGATGCAAATGTTCTAATAGACAAAATCTCACAACGCCAGACTATAAACGAAAATATAACAGAAGCTCTAAGCGTAGTACGAACCACCATGACACTCATTAAGGAAGCATGTAACGAGGCGATGCCCACCATTGGCAGGAAACATCGAAAAAAAGCAGTATACTGGTGGACTGATGAAATCTCCAATTTAAGAAGGGTATGTCTCAGATGCAGAAGAAAATACACTAGGGCTAGACGAATAAGTGCCGCAACGGCAGAAGCTGAGCAATATAAATCGGCTAAAAAGGTGCTAAAAGATGCTATTGTTAAAACCAAAAGACAAAAATGGGAAGAACTACGATCCGACCTTAATAACGATCCTTGGGGCCTAGGATATAAACTAGTCATGCGTAAACTCGGAGCACGACAGTCATCGCCAGACCTAAAGGAGGACTCAATGGAAAACATCGTGAACACCCTTTTCCCCACAAGTGCGGTAGTGCATAATAGAGACTCGACAGCGGAAGTAGAGCCGCCACCACTTTTCACTACAACAGAACTACAAAATGCTGCGAAGGCGCTAAAGATTAGAAAGGCACCCGGACCAGATGGAATTCCAGCGGAAGTCCTTAAAATAATTGCCAAGGAGAAACCACAGGTGCTACTAAAAATGTACAACAGCTGCCTACAAGAAGGTGTCTTTCCTGAAGTCTGGAAACGGCAACGACTTGTGCTGATAAGCAAAGGAAAAGGAGACCCAGAATCTCCATCAGCGTACCGACCTTTGTGTATGCTAGACTCCGCAGGAAAACTACTCGAAATGCTGCTCAAACCTCGAATACATGCGGCATTGCGAAATGCTGGTGGACTATCTAAGAGGCAATATGGCTTTAGACCTGGAAGGTCAACAATATGCGCTATTGAGGACGTCATAGAGGGAGCAAGAAAAACACAAACAGGAAACCATTTCTCAAGACGCATTGTCTTAGTGGCGACCCTGGATGTTAGAAACGCATTTAACAGCGTAACTTGGACTGACATTATAAAGGCTTCATACATTATGAAGATGGTCAGAAGTTACCTCAGAGAGTGGGTACTTATATACGAAAACGCTGGGAGAACACACGAAAGGCAAATCACATCAGGGGCAGCGCAGGGATCAATCCTAGGCCCCGAACTTTGGAACATCAGTTACGATGATATTCTTCATATCGATATGCCTAGCGAGTCCTACCTGATAGGTTACGCGGACGATATCGCAGCCGTCATTGCGGCCCGCAACATAGAGGAAGCACAAAGTAAATTAAATCAAGTTATGCTCAAAACAAAGCTATGGTTGGATAACCATAATCTCAAGCTCGCCACGGAAAAAACTGAACTATTAATAGTTACAAGGAAGCATATCCCACTGGAGGTAGACATGCGGGTCTTTTCAGACACAATAAAGACGAGGAAGTGGATCAAATATCTAGGTTTGAGACTAGACCCCAGACTAACGTTCAGAGCCCAATTTGAGCACGCTGCAACAAAAGCAGCTCAAACAATGGCTTTTCTCAGCAGACTGATGGCAAACACTGGAGGACCATACTACAACAAAAGGAAACTGATGATGGCAACAACCCAGTCAATTTTATTGTATGGATGCGAAATCTGGGCTGATGCCTTAAAGGCAAAGTACCGTAGAAAGAGGTAGGCGACCGTTCAACGCACCGCTTCTCTTAGAGTTGCCTCGGCATACCGCACTGTGTCGGAGCCTGCTATCTTAGTCATAAGCGGGACTATCCCCATTGACCTTTTAGCCTTAGAACGAAAAGCACTTTGGAGTACTCGAAGACAACTCGGAAGAGCAAGCACAGAAACAGAAATTAAGGAGGCACGAGCGCAAACCATGCAAAAATGGCAAGAGAGATGGAATAGTGACTCACGAGGTAGATGGACCGCAAGACTGATTACTGATCTAGATAAGTGGATGAGCAGAAAACACGGCGATATAAATTATTATGTTACACAGATGCTTTCTGGACACGGGTATTTCTTGAAATATCTCCATAAGATGGGAAAAATGGACAGAGCCATCTGTATATACGGAGACAACTGTGAGGATGATGCTGGGCACACTTTTTTCAAATGTCAAAGATGGCAAACGAAACGACAAGCTGTAGAAGAAGTCGTCGGAGAAATATATCCCGAAAATATTATTGAACTTATGCTGACAAACGAGAACATTTGGAGAGTAGTAGCGACATATATAGAAAAAGTGCTACGCGAAAAAAAGCGGGACATAGACGTAGGAACAATGATAGCTGATCAATAAAAGCAAAGGAGGAGCCCCACCCCGAAGCAATGCGAAGGCGGTACCGGGGTGGACAAATGGCTCAAAATGAGGGGGGTTTTTAGTGGATGCAAGCCCCACATACCAGAACTGTGACGACAGTATCTGAGATGCGCTCAGGCATTTTCCCTCCCTACCCGAAAAAAAAAAATTATTATTATTATTATTATTATTGTTATTATTATTATTATTATTATTATTATTTTTATTATTATTATTATTATTATAATTATTATTATTATTATTATTATAATTATTATTATTTTTATTATTATTATTATTATTATTATTATTATTATTATTATTATTATTATTATTATTATTATTATTATTATTATTACTATTATTATTATTATTATTATTATTATTATTATTATTATTATTATTATTATTATTGTTATTATTATTGCATAATTAAGGCTCCTGTAATGTATAACTAATAATAATAATAAGTATTTTTAATTTTTACTAAGAAAAAATTTAATATTAAAAAATTAAAAATAATTTAATTATTTGAAATATTTTTTCTCTTTTTAAAATATTATTGGTGGTCCTAAAAAGGACCGATTGATTTAATTTCTTTCCAGTCGGTAGTATTTGTGCTTTCAATTGGCGAATTTTTTCTTTATAATTTTTTGTTACCGTCCAGGACTGCATTAAAAAAAAAGAAATAAATATTAAATTCTGTCACTATTTATAGGCTTTTAACAAAAGAAAAGAAATAAAGCCGCGAAAAATAAATATTTTCTAAGTACGTAAAAATAATTACAAGTTTTTACAATTTTGAGTAACTTACTCAGTTTGAGACTCTTTTTCTTTGTAATGTTGTTCTGCAGACTTTGAAGCTGCTGTAGTTGTTAGTTCTTTCATGGTTAAAAAACGTAACCCCTGCGGTGGTGGCACAAACTTTAATGTCACAGGATTTTCAACTGGATACAAGTTGCTTAAAGGCACTTCACTGCATTGCATTGGCACTTCGTTACAATTCATATCTATTTGAATTTCTTTACAATGCATTGGCACTTCACTATAACTTATATTTATTTGTGTTTCACTTTTTTGAATTTTTTCTGGTTCTGGTTCTGGTACTATTGCAAGAGCCTGGGACATTAAATATAAGCGACTTCCCGCAGTTATAATATCGGCTTCCGAAAAATGGTCAATACATATACGGCTTCTTTTCTTTAACTCTTTTTGGCAAATCTTACTCCACTTTTCTCTTTGTTTTGGATCTTCAGGAATGCCAAAGAAAGTACCACTTCCGGGAACACACTTTTTTGGACATAAAACACGACGCATTTTAAAATATTAACACTTTTCCGCACTTTTAACACTTTCAACACAAATTATTTGTAATAAAAAACTTGAAAAACTTTTTCACGAAAACGTCACTATAAATTATACAGGTATTTTTATTGTTGTAAAACAAATATTTTTGACGTTTGTATACATAAGCAAAAAGTGTACTCTTTTTGTAAATCTTAAATGCAGGGTTCGAAAAACTGCTATTAGCAGTCAAATTTTACTAACCAGTTCATTTTTTTTCAGTTACATGCTAAAAATAAACAACTGAACTCAGTTTTCTGTTTTATGCCAACTGAAAATAGTTTAACTGAGCACACACAGAACTGAAAAAAAACTGCAGCAAAACGAACACACAGTGACTGTCTTTTCAGTTTGCAAATTAAGTGTACGCAACTGAAAAGCCAGTTCGTGTGCGTTTAGCAGACGTAGTTGTGTTTTTTTAGTAATTTATATATTACAACAACAATATAAAATTAATCTACCTGTTTTTAACAAAATCTCAATATTAAAATGTTTCTCTTAGTTTTTTGAATATTTATTACATATGGGTTTTTTTTCAAACAAATGACTGAAAATTCCAGTGCAGGCATTAGGTACGTGGGTACGTAGTTATTTCTTTTATGGAGTCTTCTTCCTTTTTCTTTCACAAAATTGATTTACTTGAAAGAGCCAAGAGCTCATATATTTATGTTATTCATTTTACTTAAAACAGTAAAAAAAAAAATGTTTTACTGCCTTAACAACAAATGTATTTTTAAGAGCTAAATCCATAAATATGTGGCTTTATAAAATTTCGTGTAATTTTTTTCGAAAACACAAATATACCAATTAATAATCTCATTTATTAGAAGATAGACATTGATTATAATTTTGTTTGATTATTTTGTAGGGTGTTGAGAATACCTCCAGTTAAATTCGATATGTAGGAAACTTATTGTTTAAAGAAATGTTTTGACTTATATTAAATTTTTTCTCTATAAATTATATGAATTAATGTAATTTAAATTAAAAGTTTTTCCGCATTGTAAATTTTAATTGTTTTCTTTCTTTTCTGTATGTTCGTAATCCTATTTAAAAAATAAATGTGATTAGCTTCAGTTAACCAGTTTTGTAAAAAAACGGCAGCTAGTTAGGAAAATTACGGATCAGTGGCGGTTACACTATAATAAACTAAAGAATACCTAGTATAGATTGCAAGCTACATATATATAAAAATTAATTTTGTCGCCACTGAGATATTAAAAGTTATCCGTATCCCAATAAGGAAAATGCGTTAAAATTTTTATTATGAAAAAGTCTTTTTGGCAATATAAACATTATGATATGATTAAAGTAATTTTTGCAAAACAGAGCATTGACAAAGTAATGAGTATGTTGTTTTTTTTTTTTTTGCAAAAATTGTATGCGTTTCTTTAAAACTCTAATTTACAATTTTACAATAAGTTATTATTTTTATGTAGATTTATTGTTTTATTATTTTTAAACTCGTATTTTTCTTATTCACGTTTAAAAGTCTAATCGTACTTAAATTTTCAGGCTTCAGTAGAAAGAGCTTTTCTTATCGCTAAAGCTAATTTTGACAGACTGCCGAAATGATTTAGACGAAGAAAATCTTGAGAATATTTCATAGGCTAAACTAAATTCTACACTTCTAGATGAAATTATTGACGACTTCATATGAATAACAGTGTTTTATTTTAAAATTGAAAAAAAATGTTTTATTTTAAAATTTCTATTTAAGATATTTAGCTATTAAATAAGTTTAAGGTTAATTTATTAATTAGCTTTTAAATTGAAAACAAAATCATGTAAACAAAAAAATAATTTTTAAAGCCGCATGTAAGTTGAGTAAAACTACTCTAATTGTATAGTTCCATTTTAATTTTTAAACTATTAAAAAAATTACTAGAAAATCTATTCTTTCGATATTATTTACACATTCGTTTAACAAGCCATTTGCAATCAACGATATGAAAGTATTTTCTATTTATACTTAATAAACATCAGTGACAATATATTTTTTGTTAAATTAAAGCTGTATACAAATACACCATTAAGCTATTCAGTTAATTATCCACTCACAATTTCAGTTCTGTTGCGTTACTAAAAAAACACAACTACGTCTGCTAAACGCACACGAACTGGCTTTTCAGTTGCGTAAACTTAATTTTCAAACTGAAAAGACAGTCACTGTGTGTTCGTTTTGCTGCTGAAAATAGTAAACTGAAATCAGTTTGTTCTCAGTTTTGAGTGTACTCAGTTAAACTATTTTAAGCAGTCAAATGGTTGAAAATGAAAACTAAAACTATTTTCAGTTCAGTCGCCAGACAAAAAAATTTTTGTTGGCGCTCAATATTAAACCCTGCTTAAATGTTTACTAAACCCTTTCACACATTTACGTATGTAAATACGTGTGTAGGTAGATAAAAGGATACTTAGGAAAAAAAACTTGTAAATTATGGTTTCATAGGAAAACTACAAAATCAATTTCTTTTAAAACAATGTTTTTGTTTTTGGCGTACATGCCTATCTATGTATTTTGTTTATTTACACTACTTAATAATCTTATCAATATTTTAAAGCAAAAATGGCGCAATTTTGTAATTTGGCATTAAATAATTTAAATAATGTTTTGTGACGTTAGTGAAGAAGAGTCTTGTCCAGCCAGCAATTATCATTGTACAATGTTGTGAACACATTACAAAATATTTTTTTTTGCGCTATTTAAATCAAAACACTTTTGATTTTGTTCAATATATTGTGCAAAGTGCTTACATAATATACACATTGGCAATATTATTGTGCAATATCAATTAAGAGCCAGTTTATATTAAGGGCATTGTAGCTGACTTTTTTATTGTTTTTTCTTTTGGAGTACCTTCGTAAGACGTCACGCGTTTACATTATGACTCTTTTGTAACAATTGAGAAAAAAAATTTTTCTACTTATTTTTACGTAACAAGTGTTGCCATAAACTAAATGTATTTTTGAGTGTAGAAGTAAAATACTTTGTGGGTAAAACTAACAATAAAACAAAAAACAATAAATAATAATTGTAATAAGTATCTGTGGTGAAAAAAAAATAAATAAAAATGTGTTATTTAACATAAGAAAAAATTATTGAACAAGTTGTTAATCTAACTGAAATAGCGGTTGAAACGTTACAATCAAGCGATCTTAAAAATATTAAAATAATTTGGAATTTGCTAGATTGCTTTGAAGATGCAAGTAGTTTACCAAATAAAAAACGTCGAAAAGAGTGGCAACAGCGATATGAACGAGGCTCGTTTATCTTTTTAATAAAAGAGCTTGCAGAATGCAGAAATATTTAAATACATTTTAGGAAAAATATAAAATGACATTACCAAAAAGGACACATTGCTTAGGAATTCAATATCTCCGGCGGAAAAGTTACAGCCAGTTTACAGAACACAATCTGCCGTTTAGACGAGCAAAAACGTTACCGTTTTCCATCTTTGAGTCTTTAAAACACGAATGTCATTTTTTTTGTAAAAAACGTAACAAATGACAATTGTTTCTGGTTTATGTATCGCGCATTGTAGTGTAAGAAACATCAAAGCTGAGCGAAGGAAAAATACCATTCGTTTTAAAAATTTCACATATATATGTTTAGTTGTGTTCCCAAAAGTTGTTAAAAAATATTAAATTAAATAAAAAATATGGAATTTTCAGGAAAAAAAAGGTAAATATGTATTTGTGTATTATAAAATATGTATTTTTTAAATGTAAAATTTGTTGCATTTGCAAGCATCAAGATGACAATGGGTTTAAAGTTCCAAAAATTAGTAAACTGTATGGAGGAATATCCTCATTTTGCCACAGGAACTCCCCAGTTTGGAAGCAGCAAAGCAGCTTTGGAGCAAACATGGGAGACGGTTGCGAAAAAGATAAATGCCTATGGACCACCAGCAAGAAGCGCCAATGAGTGGAAAAAAGTATGTATTTTTTTAAAGTGTTTTATTAAAATTCCGGGCTTAAATCAAGTGTACGGGCACCGTTGTTAAAGAAAAAAAAGTTGCCTACGGGGTGTAAAATTCAATTCTAAGCAAAAATGTTAAGTTAAAAAATTTGGCGCCAACCCTTAGTTCCGGAGTTAAGGGCCTCCGAAGCTATTGTGTTTAATATGTATTTGATGGCAGAATTGGACAATATGTATATCATTGGAAAGGTAGTTTAAGCGGCTATCTGATTAAACAGAAAAAGTGAAAAAAAAATATATAAAAGATCGGCTAAAGACTAAAGTACGATTTTTTTTTATTAAAATGTAACTTTTACGAAGTGTGTAAAATGTAAATTTGAAAAAAAATATTAAGTGATAATTTTCGGGAAAACCCTTTGTTTTTGTGTTACGGACCTCCAAAGATTTTACGTATAATGTGACATATATCGACTACGCAGGAAATATTTAGAAAGCGAAGCCGGTGTTGGTCATACCAAGGAGGGAAAAATCTTTACGGTTAAATAAAAAAATTCGTTTGTAGCAGATTTTTTACATTTTCATGCTTTATTAGATAGCCGCTTAAATTACCTTTCCAATGATATCCATATTGTTCCATTCTGCCATTAAATATGCGATATATGCCATATTAAACGAGAAAACTTCGGAGGCCCGTAACTCCGGAACTAAAGGTTGGCGTCAAATTTTTCGCTTAGCATTTTTTGCTTAGAATTGCATTTTACACCCCGTAGGCAACTTTTTTTCTTTTAGAGCGGTGCCCGTACACTGGACTTGTTCCAAATTCCATAATACACTCACATTATCTGTACAATAAAATATTCATTAACGTTATTTTTAATTTTAAGTGTCGCCTTAAAAAAAAATTGCAGATAATAATAAAAGTCTGCATAACACAGGAGGAGGGCCTTGTCGGGTAAACAACCTTACCGAATTAGAAAATGATATAGACAGAATTTGTCATATTTCAGCTGCAGCTGCCCCAAGTGGGAATGTTTATGGTTTCCCTAAAACTTATAAGACAAGAGAACCAACAAGCACTAGAGAAATAGTCCTACATAAAACTCCTCCTAGAAGGAGCCACAATGTAGCAGTGGTTACTCCGACATCGTGTGCTGTGAAAGTACCACAGACGGAAGAGTGTTTCCCACAGGAGTGGGCTGTCTACAACGAGAGCCCACCAACAACATCAAAAAACGTAGTACCAGAGTCGTATCGCATGACAAGGCCCGTAACCTCAACACCAAAACCAGAAACCTCAACAAAGAAAAGAAAGCGGAAACACACAGATAATGCCGCCGAAGGACAAGAACGGCTTAAGCTTCTGCGTCAACAATATGAAATTCAAGCGGAAAAACTGGAAACAATAAAGTCGCAAGCCAAAGCGACAAAAGAGTGTGTAGCAGCTATAAAGGAGTGCTCAGAGGCGTTACAAACGCAGTCCGTGTCGCTAAAAATAATGGCCGAGTCAATGAAGCTGATGACCAAAACAATGTTTGATGTGGTAAGCATTTTACAGAAGAAAAAAAGTAACAAGATGTAGACTTTATTTAAACAATTTATTAATTTTTTATTAGTATTTTTTAATATTTAATTTTTATATTTACATACTGTTTGCAAAACAGTCATACTTTTACAAAAATTAATTTACATATTTTTGTTTTAAATATTTTTAATTTTACATTTTCTTTTAATACCATGGTACAAAATGAAATACAAATAAAGTACAAAATAGTCATAGATGTAAGAGAAATGAATTTATAAAATTTAATATAATTTAATTTAATTTAATACTTATTTATTTTTGTTTTAATAAATTTTTATCTAATTAAAAAAAAAAATTTTCGTGTTTTTTTAAACTTCTTGCAATTTGGTCCCTTATAGTTATTGCCAATGTCATATGTTCATTAGAATCTTCTTCTGTTTCTTCCTCTTCATTCGGCTCGTTTGTGGGTGCAGGCTCATATTGTGGCCAGTTATTTTTGTAAATGATGCATATATTGTGCAAAGCACAGCAAACACTTACCATTTTTGTCACCTTTGCTGGAGCAGAATGTAGACCTCTGAAGCCAATTAAACATCTAAATCGATTTTTTAGAACTCCAAAACAGCGTTCGATTACATTTCGAAGCCGATAATGTCTTTCATTAAACTTTCGTTCATGAGCAGCTTTTGGATTTCTGTAGGGCTTCATCAGGTATGGTTGCAATTTGTAACTACCATCGCCTGCCAAAATACATAATATTTAAGTAATCATAAAAATAAAAACTATTGGGAAAATACCTAGAATCCAAGTATTTCTTTTTCCTTTTAAATACTCAGACTTGAAATACTGCTGTGCTGCACTTTGCTCCCATACGAATGCGTCATGATTACGACCAGGATGTCTGGCGTCTACATAAGTTATGATCATATTATGATCACATATCTAAAAATAGTTAAAAGAAAATATGTACATTGTAGTATATTCATTTAAAATACAGAAAGTATACTTACTGCCATAACATTAATGCTGTAAAATCCCTTGTAATTGTGGTATAAATGCATTAAATGTTTCCCCGGGGACTTGATGCGAATATGAGTGCCGTCAACACATCCTATAATACCGGGTATACCACCTTTATTAAAAAAATCCATTTGGAGCACGGATTTTATTCAAAAATATCTAAGTACTCCTCGATTATTTTGGAAACTTGTGACTTGGACATTGATGAAGACCATTCGTTGCCCACAGAAGATTGATACCCACCGGTGCCAAGAAACCTCAGGAAGGTTGCCAGTGCATTTGTTGGCAAGATGTGGGTGTTCCTGTAAAAAACTTTCAATTTAGGGCTCAAGCCATCGAATAGCACCTTGAAAATTTCTTTGCTAACGCGGAAGTTAGCTACAAAACTATATAATGGAAAAAAAAGATTATCAATTAAAAAAAAAAAAAACGGGTTAATTACGTTTCTTCTGGTAACTCAAACACATTTAAGGCATCTCTCAAGTTTCTTCTGGTTAAACGAGTGTCTTTCTTATCACTCTCGCTGGAGTCACTAGAAAACGCAAGCTCAACAGATCCAAACATTTCGATTTCTAAAATATAAATGAAGTTTGAGGGATTCAATATTGTTGGGCAACTGCCCATCATAACACTTTCACTAATAAAACATCTTCGTATGCATCTTTAAAAGTATTATATATTCATATAATCAGTACACTCACACTTTAACAATTATTATTTATTATTAAGCTTTTTTATTTATTTATTTTTTCAACTTTTTGTTTGCAGAAATTTTTTTAACAAATTGATTGTTTGATAATTTTGTTTTGTTTATTTAACTCAGCTGTTTCTTTTTAAGCGCCGAAGTAGGGTTACCATCATTTAAGGCAAAAATAAGAAATGTATATGAAAAAAAGCAAATAAAAAATATTAATTAATACATTGGCAATACTACAATTTGACACAACATTTATTTACGCGAAACACAACGTAAGTTAAACGAAAAAACCGAAACGTGTTACATGGACGCTAATTATTACGTATTCGTCCATATGCCATCCGGTTTCGTTTCGTTCGTGACATGTTCTATAAACAGGCTGTTAGCTGTTACTCTGCGATATCTAGACACTGGCGAATGTAGTTCAACTCTATGTGCAGCTATTATAGAAGTATGTGAGGATATGGACACATTTTAAGAACGAATGTTTAAAGGTTTGCATTTTTCATATATAAACACAAACATAAAAAAAATAGCTAAATGATAAAAATAAAATTGGGTTTTTGATTGATAGTATTTCATTTAAAGTAAAATTCAAATTTTAATTACAAAGTTTTTTTTGTTAATAAAAAAAAAATTAATATAAAAAAAATAAAATACGTTTCCTAAAAATCTTCTTCGTCTAATATGCCTTCTAATGACTGTGCCAAAATGTCGAGAGATAACGAGTACGATGATGTATTTTGCGATGAACCTAAGGCCAACGAGAGCATACAAGCTTGTTCATAATATGCTAGTTGTAAGCCAATCATATTTGTTTTTTTCTGTTAGTTTTTTTTTAGCAAGTTGCATTCTAATACTATCAATAGTTTTTGTTAACATCAAAGTTTTTTTCTTAAATTGTAAAAAAAATTTATAAGGAAATTAAAGCAGAAAAATCTTATAAAATTTAATATTTTATTTACAGTTTCCAACAACAGTAAGCGAGTGGAAAGCTATTGCTGAAAATTCTGGTATAAAATGGCATTTTCCCCATTGTCTAGGCGCACTGGATTGCAGGCATATCACTTTGCAATCCCTACGAAAGGACGGATCATACTTATACAACTATAATAGTATAATATTGTTGGCTCTAGTTTATATAGATGTTGGATGCAACGGACGTACAAATGATGAAGGCGGTTAAATACAAAGTGACTTTAAAAAAATAATTGATAATACCCACAAATACTTTCCATAAGAAGAAATAATAGGCAATGGTCGAAAGCTACCGTATGTAATAATTGGCGATGATGCTTTTCCATGGCAAAAGCATATAATGAAACTATATTCGTACAATACGAATGTAAGGAGTAGACAGATTTTAAATTTAAGAATTTTACGGGCAAGACATTTAGTGGAGCAGGCATTTGGAATTTCGTCTAACCGATTTAAAATATTTCAAAAAAAGATGAACTTGTCGGTTAAAAAAGTTCACAATTTTTTAACAAGAAAAAATGAAGACTATTTAAATTCCACACTAATGAAAAATTCCCCACAGTCTGATTCAATAAAGAAAATTAAATGATCGAAAAGAGTGCCGCACAGTCTATTAGACAAGGTTTTGAAGACTATTTAAACAACGAAAGCAAACTGCCATGGTTAGGCAAAAAATTGTATTGCAACATATACTAAAAAAATTGTTATATGATTATAAATATTTGTATAAAATTTCTATTTTCTTACCTTACTTAAACCAGAAATGTTTGACACTGATTTTCTAACGGCACAATACTGTTTTAAAAAAGCCTAAATGTTCAAAACACCAGAGTTTTGGTTGGACAACATCTTCCAAACCTGCACCACTGCGTTTGCTATTTTTTATGTCGTGCAATGTCTCAATGTACTGTGATCTTAAAGTGTGTATTTTTTTCCCTCTATTGTTATGTCTTTATTAATTGTTTTTTAATTAATTGGTTATTTCGAGTAGAGTAGTAGACCGCTTCACCCTATTTAAATACATGGGATGACAAACTTTAAACAGGTGTTAATTTTCCTGATATTTTGCTATTAAAAGCTCCACTAATTCTTTTGTTCACATGATGTTTTTTTTTTAATTTACCAATAAATAAACTTGTTCAGCCGCACTTGTTTTAATTTTATATTTCTGTTTGTTTTTAATACAGTGTTGCCAAAAATTTATTTTTGAAAAAAAAAAAATTGAACATATAAAATAAACAGCCATTTTGACAACACTGCTCAAGCATAAAACTGCAAAAATACGAAAGAGAGAAACAGTAATGAGAGAAAAAACTGAAAAGAGTCATGAATATTTATTTCGTATTACTTTTGCTGCCCCGTAAGCTTCTCTACACCTCTTGCCTAGAAACTTCTGCATCATGACTTTTGTAGCTGATACAAAGCCCTTAATGTAAACTAGCTCTACGCGCAATACCATGCATGCGCTGCTCTTTGCGTAAAGAGCAAAAAGGGTGAAAAAGGTGGCGCTGCGTTTTTTCCTACCCTGGTTAGCAGAAGGGCAATGGAAATTTAACAATACGAAGCTATAAAATGTAAGTATTTATTCCATAAAAAAAATGTAGGCTGTTTTATAAAATAGTTTGTTTTTTTAGGAATCTCAAGTACATTCTGGGATGTCCTGGGCTGCAGAGAATTTACCGGTTTCCGAAGGATCCGACAAGGTAAGTTTATTTCAATTATATTAATTTGTGTGCAGTTTAGAAACATTTTAAATTTCGTTTGAAATTAAAAACGGATCCATCTATCTAGAGCTCCATTTGGTAAATGAATTATATCCAGTTGGAGTTGTGTTCGTTGTTAGAAACGGGTGAAGTGTTATCTTAAGTAGAAATATATAAATATTTGATATAATTTATTTTGTCCAAAATATAGAATGTTCTTTTAAGAATTAAAAATGCCTACGCATGTATGCTTTTATCCAATTGGCATATGGATACATGTTAATCTTTGTGTGTCTTAAAGTGTGCAAGTTAAAAAAAAAAAACATTCAGTTAAAAAAAGTGAATATTGTTAAGAACTAAAAAGTGATATAAAAGACAAAATGTGTTGTGGACTCTCCAATGCAGATTGTGAAGGATTCAAGACGGAAAGTGGAATTTAGAAAAAAAAACAAAAGTGGTATTGTAGCATATAACGAACTTTTTGAATTAGTTTTAAGTTCATTTTGGGCAAAGCTGTAACAAACGATTGCATGCATTTTCACCGGCCTTATTGCTCGTCGGAAGGGAGAGGTTCGTTGCTTGTTACTCATTGCTAAGGCGGCTACAATAAAGTTTTAATGTTTGCATGCAAAATGAAAAATAAGATGTAACTATAGAAAAAGAAAAATATTAGTTCCCCAAGAATTTTGGTTGAATCTATGATGGAATTGATTCAATGTCCTGCCCACCCTACCATGATTACTAGGTTCAAACTCCAATATTAAATCATCTAGTAATCCCATAACTTACTCACAGCAAAATCGCAACCAACAGACCTAAACCAAACAATTTATTCTGAATTTACTCACAAATCATAATGATTTATTTATGAAATAAACATTCATGATAAAATTACTTTCATTTTAAAATATAATAAATATTAAATTGAATTATTAAATATTGATATACAAAAGAAATAATTCGAGTAACTATAACAACAGGAAAAAAAATTGATTTTGCTTATAAAAGAAATAAAATTTTTTTCCTATTTGCTTAAAAGGGACCACATTAAAATTTTCATTAGCATTAAACTTATTCTAAGAAAAAAAAATAATCAATTAAGTATGAAGTTGTATATTCAAAAGTAAGCAAAGTGAAATTAATACGGTCACCTTAAACAAGCAAAAGGTATTTAACAACAGAAATAAATTTTAACAAAATATGCGAATATATATATTCAATAATACAATTTTAATAAAAATTAAGAGAGACTTACATACAGATAACGATGCTCCCACGACGAAAGATCTTTCGTTGAGTACAGCTTACAATATTAAAGATGACAATGAGAATTGTAGATTCATGTTTATAACAAAGCAAAATCATTGCTGTAATCAAAGGATTCTATTTCCTCAATTAATATTTAAACACTTAATTTAAGAGACAAAAAAAAATACTAATTTAAAAGCACACATATTCACACATACTTCAATTGCACTAAAATATCAATGATAAAATACTGAATTTCATAATATTTAAGAGAGATAAATCAAAACTTTAAGAGGGCATTGCCATACACAAATTTATTTTACTTCTTAGTACGTATGTTAAACTTCTCATTTTATTCAGATGTATGTATGTAATTTAGGCTTTAATTTTATTGCAATTGAATTACATGCATTCACACAAACTCACATAGAAATAACAAAGATTACAAAAATTCCTTTGTTACACTGTTCATCAGCAAATTGAAATAAAAATAAAAGAATTAACTGCTAATGTTAATGTTTTTTTTTATATACAAATTTTAAACACATACTTTATGAAAAATATAACAACTTATTTTTTTACGCTTTTTCTTTCTTTTAGAATTAAGCTATATAAAAAAAATTATCTTTTTAATGTTTTTTTCACTACTCTTTCCAATTTTTTCCCGACATCATTTAGGATTTTTGCAGATTAGTGTAATTTTAACAATTTTTAAATGATCTCGTTTTTTTTCTTTTTTCTTACTCCTTTTTCTTTTAAATTCTTTTATAATTTATACATACAAATATATATTTTTGCTATAGGCATAATTATCGGAGTTTTTGATTTTGATGTTTTTAAGGTTTTATTTCTAGACACATTTCTTTAAGTTTTTACTTGTTTTTTTATCGAATAACTTTGTCTTCAAATTTATGTTCTTTCGTTTTTTTTATAGTTATTGTTATCACCGGACTTTACAGACTTGAAACATTTTAATTTCACTGATCACAATGAACACTTTTTTTTTCCACACCACTTTACTGCATGAGCCACAAATTAAACTGAATTGATCGACACAGATTCCTTTTTCATAAGCTTCTCTATCTTATTTTCTCCTAGAATTAGGTGCCAACTCTTTAACGATTGGCACCTTTACAAGTAAGAAAAAAATAAAGTAAAAGAAATAGCCCTTAAATTTTGAACCAGTGAGAAATAAAAATATGCCTTATAAATTTCAGGCTTTTACGTGGAACAAAAATGACGTGGATAAAATTTTCCAATTATTTCTTTTTTCCTTTTTTTTTTACAATTTAGTAATATATAGCCAAAACTTTAACAAAACTAAAAAAAACGTAAACTTTTTGGTGTTCTAAGGTGAACACTAATCTTAAAAATGGCGAAAACAATTGCTCAGCAGCTTTAAATATACCAAAAGTGGTGCGATTTTACGGTTCTATTCCCAAACATTTTTTTCAATCGTACGAAAACAAATAATTATGTAAACGTCAAATGAGTGATAGGAGTAAAGTGCGTAAAGTTAATGTTTCACAACAGATGGCATTGTAAATACTTGTGTAAGCCGGAAATTAAAATATATTAATAAAATATACGTAAAAAAAATTATAGCAAGCGCCACTACAGTATAGGTAAAATGTGTTGTGGATTCTTCATTAAAAATTGTGAATGTGAATTAGTTTTTTTATTAACACAATGTTCTTTTTACAGGAACTTGCCTGAAAATGGAAACAATTTGTTTGACTGGTGGATAATTGACAGAAGAAAATGTTACAATTGTTCGATGTTGTTAATTTGCACATATAGACGGAATCTGGTAAGTATTATCTGTATTATTGTTTAATTACAGGCACTTATATATAAAACAAAAGCACTTTTCAGGTCTATAAACTACTTGAAAAAGAGATAAATTTAAACTTTCAAAAGCCCTTTTAAAGGCTCAAGAAATACTTAACCTTCCTTTCAAATGCCCTTTTGAAGACTACAATGTAACTTAAAAAGGAGTTAATTTTGTACATTGGAAATAACATTGCAATTGAATTTCTTGTTCTAACTGAATTTTTTGTTAACATTACAAATTTACTAGCTATTTATTTTTTCAGTTAATACCTACAAGTCTGGTTTCTACTTTGCTTATTTTCCATCGTCCAAATCACTAATAATCACTACAACTACGTAAACAAGCTGAGTTCCTAAAATGTGTGAAAAAATAAAAGGTGGATGAGGTAAGAATGAAAGTGCTTAATTTATTATAAATTTTCTATTTATTTCCTTTTTGTTTTTCTTTTTTAAGTATTTTTTGAGCCCTCAAAAGGGATTTTGAAAGTTTTAATTTACCAGCCTGTTTACAGAACACAATTTGCTGTTAAGACGCACAAAAACGTTACCGTTTTTCATTTTTGGGATGTCATTTTTTTTTTTTTTTTTGTAAGAACGTAACAAATGAAAAATTTTTCTGGTTTATGGATCCCGCATTGTAATGTCAGACACGTCAAAGCTGTGGGAAGAAAAAATTCCATTCGTCTAAAAAATTTAACTTATATTTATTTTATTTTCGCAAACTTGTTTTTAATAATAAAAAAATAAATTACAATCAGTGATTAAGGAGTTGGCTTTGTTGGACATCATAACATTTTCATAAATGAAAGCGTCTATTTATACATCAACTATATTGGAATTATACATACTTATAATATGTACACTCACACTTTAATAATTTTTAAGAAACTATTGCTTAAGTTTTTTATTTGTACCAATTTTTATTTAACAGATAAAATTTTATACTCTGCTGGTATACAAATTTTCAATGCGCATTAATTTTATCAGGTGGTGTCAAGACGAATAAACATACGGTGGGAGCGACAGCGAATTCATTGATTTTCGCCGGTGGCCTAACTGTCAAACTCCATATATAAAAAATCTTTATACTATTTTTTTATATGAAGTTTGACATTCTAGCTAACAGCGAAAATTAACGAATTCGCCATCGCTCCCACCATATATTTATTCACCTTTGGTGGTATCATTACGGCAGCTGATTTTTCTATTTTTTGCTTAATTGTGTTATGTATAGAGTAACTGTCAAAAGTGTATTATTTTATATTACAAATGTTCTTTTTTTAAAATTCTTTAAAATATAATAACAACAAGAATTTAAATCAATTTAAAAAAAAGCTTACTAAAAACGTTAATTAAATGGGTGCGAAAACTTTGCAGCAATTAAATATGTTTTGAAGTTTATCATACACTTAAGTGCCACTTTTTTTCAATGTTGAAGCGGCGCTCCCACCTTATGTGAATTCGCCTTGACAATTTTGTTTTGTTTATTAAACTCAGCTGTTACTTTTTAAGCGCCAAAGCAGGGTTAGCACTATTTATGGCACAAACAAAAAATGTATATGAAAAAATGTAAATGAAAAATATTAATTAATACATTGGCAACAATTCGATTTGACACAACAAAAATTCATACGAAGCACGACGTGAGTTAAACGAAAAAACTGGGACATGTTACACGGGCGCTAATTATTATGAGTTCACCCATATATCATCCGGTTTCGTTTCGCTCTTGACGCGTTCTATAAGCAGGCTGTACCTCTTTTCAAAGTTTTTTCAGAGCCCTGAAAAGGGCTTTTGTTTTATATATATTCGCCTGTGAGTAAACAGATAGTAACCAAATTTTATTTCAGAAAATACTAGTTTATGTGCATATATTTCTGCATATAATCTATATTAAACATATGTAACATTTCCTTCTGTAGGTAGTGCCACAAATTATGTTACGAAATAAAAACTAATGTACACTTAATTTTCAGCCAATGTTACCAACTTGTGGCCGATTCTATAAATTTTTCAACAGATATAGGTAAGTGCCTGTAGAAAAAACATGTTCTATTAATAATAAACTTATAAATATTTCATTTTCAGCAAATACTTACCAATTTCTGTCAATTACTTACCAGCCAAACAAATTTCAAATGTATGTAAGTGCCTGTAAAAGAAAAAACAAATTTGTATTTTTTTTTTTTTTTTAAAGAGAAGTAGCACTTCAGGCATTAATACCTACTAAGTTATTTTGGTAACCGTGCTACATTCTTTAGGAAAAGGATAGATAATAGATAAGACAGGTGGTGAAAAAGAGAGATAGAGAGTTAGTGTTATTGTGTTATTGTTAGTGTTTATTAAAAAAACTAGTTGGTACACATTTTATTTTCAGCCACCACTTACCAATTTGTATCCAGTTCAGCTAATTTTTAATCAAAATAAACAAAATTTTGTCTTTTGTTGGTAAGTGCATGTAAGTCGTCAAACTGCTAATATTAACTAATGCACATTTTGCCAATTTTCTTCCAAACGAACAAAATATTCCCTTATGAAGGTAAGTGCCTGTAAAAAAGCAAATTGCCTTAATTAATATTTACTAATGCACACATTTTAAATGTCTTGCAGCCTGTTTATAGAACACAATTTGCTATTAAGACGCATGGAAACGTTACCGTTTTTAATCATTGGATTTTTAAAACGCGAATGGCACATTTTTTGTAAAAACGTAACAAATGACAATTTTCTCTGGTTTTTGTATCCCGTATTGTAATGTCAGAAACGTCAAAGCTGTGCGAAGAAAAAACACCATTCGCTTAAAAAATTTTACTTACTTATATTTATTTTGTATTTCCAAAATTTGTTACAAAGATAATAAAAAATAAATTACAATCAATTATAAAGGAGTTGGCATTAATGGGCAAAAGGTTACCACTGTTTATGGCAAAAACAAAAAATGCTTATGAAAAAAGTAAATAAAAAAATATAAATTAATACATTAGCCACACTTCGATTTGACACAACATTGTTAAACGAAAAAAACGGAACGTTTTACACGAACGCTAATTATTACGTATTTTTCCATATATCATGCGGTTTCGTTTCGCTCTTGACGTGTTCTGTAAACAGGCTGTTGGAAATATTTCTCTGCAGTGGATTTTGCTGGCCAACTGGAAATTAAATACCTGTTTAACAAAAGAAGATTCGGCAGACTGTTTTAACATTAACACTAACATTTTTTATTCCGTACACTTTGTTTTTTAAACTTACTGCTCTTGGATGTCACGATCGGACAATTTGCACGTGTTTTCGCAATTTCTTTGGCTTTAAATTGTTTTATAATATTATCATACTTTTGTTTTTCTGCTTACTTTTCCTGCAGTTTCTCTAACAATTTTGTGGTTTTATAATTACTTTTGAAAATTTGTCACTTTGTACCACTTTTAAGAAATCAATTTTTTAAGCAATATGAAAAAATTAAACTGTCCCACTTTGATTGTGCTGCTACATAAATGAACAAAAATGCAAATATTTTTATATCAAAACGAGTGCTTTCGATTTTGGAAATATAAATATTTTATCTTGTAAAAAATTAACTTAAAATATTTATATTTAATAATTATGGTTGTTCTCACTTTGACTATGAGTAGCTGCTATTTATTTATTTTTTTTAATTAATAATGGTAATTTATAAACTAGTCTTAATAATTTTTAGTGCTTCGCTTTATCTTAAATATTAATGCCCTAAATATTTTCAAGCATTAACTAAAAGATAATACGCTTTTCAAGTTTTAATGCATTTACACATTTTTGCCAATACACTTTCAAAAATTGAAACAAATTTGCTTTTAATTTCTCATTTAAGTTGAGTGTTTCAATTAACGTTTAAGAAATAAGAAGAATACAATTTTTTTGAACTATTTTGCCTTTTTATTGCTACGAATATTTTGCCATCTTAAAAATTACTGTTATCTTAAATGATTGAGACAAGCAGTATGTGTGTAAAACATGATCGTATGGCTGCAGGGTAAACTAGTTTTACAGCCTGTTAACAGAGCAAAATTTGCTGTTTAGACGCCCAAAAACGTAACCGTTTTTCATTTTTGGGTTTTCAGAACACTATACATAGGAAACATATTTTTTTGTAAAAACGTAACAAATGAAAATTTTTTCTGGTTTATCTATTCCGCATTGTAATGTCAGAAACGTCAAAGCTGTGCGAAGAAAATTTAAAAAAATTTAACTTATATTTATTTAGAGTTCCCAAAATTTTTCTAAAAATAATAAAAAAAGAAATAAATTACAATCAGTGATTAAGGAGTTGGCCATGGCGCAATAATACCAGGTGAATGCATTAACTTTTACGTGTATTTTGTTTTTGTAAAAACTAATTCGAGCTGTCAAAAACGTCTGGCAATATGTCTGTATGTATTCCAATATATTTATAGTGGCTTTCTTATTTTTCACACATACATACACACATTACCAGACGTTTTTGACAGCTCGAATTAGTTTTTACAAAAACAAAATACACGCAAAAGCTAAAACATATGATGAACACATGATCGGATGCAGTCACCTGTTTGATGCGCCTTGGGAGTTGGCATTGTTGGACCTCATAACACTTTCATGAATGAACACATCTATGTATACATCAACTATATTTTAATTATACATACATATAAAATGTACACTCAAACTTTAATCATGTTAAGAAACTATTGTTTAAATTTTTTATTTGTACCAATTTTTATTTAACAGATACCATTTTATTTTTTGCTTGTATAACAATTTTTAAGGCGAATTAATTTTATCAAGTGGTATCAAGGCGAATAAATATACAGTGTGAGCGATGGCGAATTCATTGGTTTTTGCTGGTAGGGTAACTGTCAAACTACATAATTAAAAAATCTGTGTATTATTTTTTTAAAAAAATTAAAAAAATTAACGAATTCGTCATCGCTCCCACCGTATATATATATTCGCCTTAAGTGGTATCGTTGTGGCAGCTGACTACTTTTTTTTTTGCCAAATTTCGTTAAGAGTGGAGTAGCTGTCAAAAGTGTATTATTTTATGTTACAAAATTCTTTCTATGTTCTATATATATTCGTACGTATGAATATTGATAGTTTTAAGAATCTTATTCAGAATTTTTTTCTGTGTAATATAAGTTTATTGGCCTTAAAGGCTTATTATGTTACTTTTAATAAATAAATAAGTATTCTTCAAAATATAATTACAACAAGAACTTAAAATCATTTTAAAAAACAAAACTTACTAAAAACGTTAATTAAAAGGGTAAGAAAAAATTGCAGTTATTAAATGTGTTTTGAAGTTTATCTATACTTAAGTGCCAGTTTTTCATCTTATTATTGTAAGGGCGTTCCCACCTTATATGAATTCGTCTTGACAATTTTGTTTTGTTACCTTTAAGGCGCAAAAGCAAGGTTGCCACTAAAAATGGCAAAAACAAAAAATGTATATGAAAAAAGTTAAATAAAAAATATTAACAACAAAATTTCAAACAAACAAAAATTCATACGAAACACAACGTAAGTTAATGAAAAAACCGGAACGTGTTACACGGACGCTAATTATTACGTATTCGTCCAAATATCATCTGGTTTCGTTTCGCTCTTGTCGTGTTCTATAAACAGGCTCATGGCGAAATAATACTAGGTGGTCTCGATAGCGAATTCATTGATTTTCGCCGAAACGTTAAGTGTCAGACACCATATAAAAAAAATTATACTCAATTTTTTTTATATAGAGTTTGACTTTTCAGGTTTTGAGCAAAATTAATGAATTCGCCATTGCGACCACCTGGTATTGATTCGCCTTGAACAGGCTGTTAGATCATGAATTAGACCATGCGGTCAACATATGTTTTAGCTTTTACGTGTATTTTGTTTTTGTAATATCTTGTTAAGCTGTCAAAAACGTCTGGCAGTATCTGTGTATGTATTTGTGAAAACTATGAAAACCACTCAAACTATAATGAAACATATACACACTTTTTCAGACGTTTTTGACAGTTTAACAAGATTTTACAAAAACAGAATACATGTAAAAGCTTATGCATTCACTTGGTATTATTGCGCCATGGACAGTAGAGTTGTGCACGGTCGTTCAATTCGTTCATTCGTACAATTTGGTTGATTGAACGAATTTGATAATAATAATCCATATTTTATGTGATTTTCTTGCCTTTTCATAAGCCACAAGTAACAGAGGTGAGACCCTTGACACATAGAAAACAATATAATCAGATTTTCTGTAGGTTCTTAAATATTAAGAAAACACAAAGCACAAAAAGTTTTCTCCACAAAAGGGAGTAATTATTTTTAGTAAAAATAAGGATATTAATTATTAATTTCCATTGAAATTTCATAGTCTGTGATTTTAAGAGATAATTCCACCATATGCACGTAAAAACGTCCTTAAATCTGTAGCGTTTTTTGAATGCAGAAATTGTGACCTGTGGCAGAAACGCACTATTATTGTTTATGGGTTAATACACTAAATATTACAAAATTTGAATTTTCTCTATCCTCTATAAAATGCAATTAAATTTTGCTAATTTTTTCTCTTTAACATTTTATTAATTTATTCATAATCACTTTTTTATTAATTTAAATATTAAAACTTTTTCATTAAGAAAGAAACACTGTATCAGAAAACCAAACTTTTTGGAAAAGTCTGTTAATTGAAATAAAAATGAAATATGTACTTACAAACGTATATATTCATATACATCAACTGCTTTTAATACACAAAAAATCAACTGAAATAAAACAACATGACAAAAAAAACGGGAACTAACACCTTAACGAAAGTGAACCATACACCATATTATAATCCGTAAGGCCGGGGGACATAGAACCCGTCATACGTTAAACTTTGACAAATCCAACTGACAAGTCAGTTAAAATACATGTTTTCTTATGAGCGTTGTCTTAATAAGTACGTGTGTGTCAACGCAAAGTTGGTCAACTTTTAACTTTTGACGTATATTGAATACTTTGACAACTATCAACTGCTTCTTCTTTGTTTTCTTTTAACTCTTGCTGTGTTTTACTTGTGTTTTGTGATTTTACGAAAACAATTTTGGTGGCAAACAATAAAATACAAATTTAATTAAATTAACAAATGAATAATGTAATGATTTAATTTAAAAGTGAATAGAGATAGGGAGAAAACATTGTTTAAACATCCGTCATCAAAGTACTCATTGTGCCAACCTCATCCGTCAATACTTTGACTTTAGTTGAATACGTCAAAGTTTGGGGTATGCCGGGTACTATGTGCTCTGGCCTGTACACTATTAAACGAAAGGAGTCGGTTAAATATCTCGCTCATTCCGGTCACTTAATCATTCGTTCAATTTAACCCGTACACTATTGAACGAAAAGAACTGATTAAAATGACCGGATCTTTTCATCCACTTGAGTGATCCGTTCAATTTAACCCATTCGTCTACGAACGACACAGCTCTAATGGACAGTCGCTCCCCAGCAAGAAATGCTTGACAGAAACTAATACTAACACAATTTGTACACTAACACATTTGCAACAATTTTATATTGAACAGCGTTGCCGTTGTAGCGTTTTTGGTAATGAATTGGGATGAATTTTTTTTTAATAGACTAAATCTTATTTTTCGCTTGAGTTTATAGATAATAATGCAGCAAACTATAAAATACAGCTTACAAAATGTGTTGTAATTAAAATTGTGCCAAAGGTCAAACAAAATTTTTATTAAATTTGTTGTACAAAGTTAGCCGGTTTTAAGGAATTTTTGTAAATTTTAAAAGAAAAAATAACGAAGAGAAATTTCTTGTCAGTTGCAACGTTTTTTGCCTCAAACAAACAAATCATGTGCAAGAGTGAAACAACTGATATATGTTTTATTTCGTGACGTTTAGCTAATTGCGCATTTATCAAATAGTTATAAAAGTGATATGTTGATTTAATAAAAGCAAAAATTAAAGAAAAAATAAGTAAAAAAACAAACAATTTAAAATAAATATAATAGTGCAATGTGGAATTAGAAAGGTAAGTTGCATTTGGGATTGCAAGCAGTTGAAATGCAGAGATTGTGTCCAATGAACCTGACACTGGAAACCCAAAACTTCACAGTCATGTTGCGGGTATTTAAGACCGCCACAGCCTTTAAAGAGTTAGATTCGGGTTGGAAGAACTTATGAAGCCTTTAAATCAAAAATTGTAAGTTGTTTTTTGATGTGTTATACTTTTCCTTATTTGCTTAATTTTATGTATTTCTCTGATTTTCTGTCAACAGTATTTGGTAGAAACACTCAAGATGTGTGCCCCAACATCACTGTCGTCCAAAAGTAATCGGAAATACAAAGGTTATTTATAACGTTTAAAAAATTCTATTGGCTTAAAATATTTTTCCATTTAATGCATTCCTTCCCTTTGAAGATTAGGTCCAGGGTCAGAAGGAAATCATGTGAGTATAAAATTATAATTTATTTTAAATTCTAAGAAGTTTTGCAATTCGTATTCTCCAAAAATTTTGATAGAGTGCAAGGTGGTCATTAAAAAGGTTGAGAAATCCGTCTGTCGGCTGGCTAAGGAGACTTACGTCTCAAAACTTGATGAAGTCGTCAGCATGCTCCCTTTGCAGAACCTTCTAGCGGTGGAAGAGATGGAGAGAAAGTTGGAGGAGTCGAAAGGTTTTACTGAAACAATGGTAAAGAACATAAGTTCATGCTTAAAGTATTTTAATAATATTACATTTATATTTTTTAGACATCACATTTACATATGATTAGGGGGATATCGCAGAATGTACGCACTGTGATGCGCTCAATTTTTTTTCGGATGGAAGGTGGGATAAGCAAGGCTTTCTTTATTTAATAACTCCCTGCGAGGTATGTACTATAGATTAGTCAATCAAAAAGTTATTTGTTTATTGCGTTTTAAATTATTTATACATAAATGTTTATTTTCTTTTACTTCAAGATATTTTCCAACAGCAAGAAGCGTTTGATTTTGAAAAAAAAGTATGAAGAAGTCAGTATAGCGAAGCCACTACAGACTAAAGAGATAAGAATTAATTATTTTATTTAAAATAAAGTCATTTTTTATACTTTAAAATATTATTTAGATATTAAAAAAGAAACATGTATATATATTAGAAAATATTAAATTTTGTTTTATTAAAAAAGTTCGATTTTTCAAATGAGAGCATATCCATCAATCGTGACGGATATATCCATCAAGTGTGATAAGAACTACTGGCATCACTATATAGTAAACTGAAGTAGTGTGAGCAGTGCAGATATATGTATTTTTTAATGGAAAGATTCATTAGTTAGAGGGAGATGCAAAATCACATGTACACAAAAGTTTCCATCAAGTTTTTTATTTTTGCTTTAAGAATGTGATAGAAACTTTGTTCTTCGCGATGATGGATATTTCCATCATCAGTGATTGTCATTTGATGGATCAAATGATGGTCACTGTTCTTGTAGGGTCGTTGACTGTTCTTTGTTTCATAGATAATTGATTATGTCTAGACTTGTGTAGTTCATAACCGAACTAGTTCATTAAAAAGACTTCATCGGTTGAACTAAGTGAACTACTTCATACTTTCAAGTACACCTAGTGCATTTTTAAACTATACTTTGTATTTGAACTACCAGGCAAGATGAACTAGAATCCCTGTCTTTGTTTCCCTGTTGACGATTTCCGACATGAAATTAGTGGTACCACGCATTTTATATAACTTTTGTTATATCAATGCTACAGAGTTGAAAAGAACATTTGAACTACAAGCTGAAAGTACGACCAATACGTCAACAAAACATTTGAACTAAGGGAGATTTTGAACTAAAGAGAGCATTTCATTTTCAAACATTGAACTAAAAAGAGCGATCAATAAAGTATACTGTATGGCACAAGTCTAATTATGTCTGTGCTTTATTTACTACTTGATAGACTTGTGCCATATAGTTCAATTTAGTGTTCGCTCTTTTTAGTTCAAAGTTTGAAAATGAACTAGTTCAAAATTTAGTTCAAAGGCTCTCTTTAGTTCAAAATCTCTCTTAGTTCAACTTTCGACTTCTAGTTCAAACGCTTTCTTTCGTTCAAAGCTCTTTAAGTTCAAATGTTCTTTTTAAAATATGATGGCAGCACTAATTTCATGTCGGAAATAGTCAACAAGAAAAAAAAGACATGGATTCTAGTTTATCAAATCTGGTACTTCATATACAAAGTATAGTTCAAAAATGAACTAGGTGTACTTAAAAGTATGAACTAGTTTACTTAGTTCAATCGATGGAATCGTTTAAATATACTAGTTCGTTTATGAACTACACAAGTCTACTAGTTGATTTAACATCGATGTTCCGAGCTCTGAAATCATAGATAAACGATACTGTGTCTGAAATCACTGTTACATATAATGTACGATTCATTGATTTTGGTACTATGCGTGTAATTTTGTATTGCAAAGTCTCAGAATAACGGACAGGCGTTTTCGGTCGCTATTGTTGAATTGTCGAAAGGAATTTTGGTGATGTAATAGCTTAAATTTTCTACATTTTTAAACGGTCGTATTTTGCAAGTTTGATGAATAACACTACTTTTCGCAAAGTCTTTTATAGTTTTAAAGCAACCGTTCCTTGTTTTTGAACACCCAACTTGCTCGCAAGTTTAGAATAAACAAGGCTAATACTTGTGGGCTTAGGTTTACGTTTATAAAGCCATTTCTTGATTTAAGGTGGTACGTTGTATAAAGGTAAAATTTTAATGTAACCGTAAAAATTTATTTTACTCAACTGATTACTAGTTCTTTAATGAGCACAAGCTAAAATTCAATTTTCAAATTAAGTTCAACGATAAAGGACCGTAAATATACATATTTATTTCAATTGACTTATTTTGTGTACTTATTTGACATTAAGTTGAATCATTTGGTTGCCTCCAAAACAATGTTATAGTATGTTTCCACAGCACCTGCTTCGCTCTCTATTCTTGCTTCACACTCCAATCATGAGCGAATCTACTTGCTTCGCCAAACAAAATTATGAGAGCGAAGCTGGTAGATTCATATTGAATCTACTTACGAAGCATGAAAAATTTATGTCTTCTCTAATTTTTATCGCAAGTTTATCTGAACTAGCTGTATAAAATGTAAACAAAAAGAGAAAAACAATGTTTAAAGTGGTGTGTGGATATGTGTAATATAAAACACAATTAATTTCATTAAAATTTTAAATGTTATAAATTACAAACAAGCAAAATTAAAAAGAAAAATAAAGTTTTTGAACAAATTATTTAAGAGTTATTTCAGTTTTTGTGCAGATGTCCAATCGAAGCATGTAGCATGTGTCGTGTAAACAGCACAGATAACTAACCAGATCCGAAACGAAAAATTCAGTGTGGCCAGATTCCAGCTTTCGTTAGAGAGGGATAGTAACAGTTCTTGCTTTTTTGATATTACTAACTCTTTCTGATTATAGCTGGAATTTGACATTTTATTTATTTACAAAAATTGTAAAGATATTGTGCAAAGATAAATATTGTGTTTAAAGTGCAATAATATATCAATAATTAAAGTGATTAATATCATTTTAATATTGATAATCAATATAAATTAAAGTAATTAATTTTATTTGAAGATTTTTTGTGTGTTTTTTTGTTCAAAATCATATCAAATAAGGGTTGAAAAATCAACCACAACAACAAAGCTAAAAATCTAACAAAAGATGTAAGTTGAACAAAGTTGTTTTTAATGTAAATTAGATTTTAATGAAATTATCTGGTTTCTTTCAGGAGTTGCCGCTGCATAATGGGTTGTGCCGAAGGAGAGAAGCTGCACCAGTTCCCGAATAAACCGGCCAAGTAAGTTTGTATATAAGTTTCATTAGTGACATGCTTGCGGCAGGTTTTGTACATTAGAGGAACTGTGTTCCTTTTCAATGTACAAAATCTTTAATTTAGTTTGATTCCTAGATAATTGGAATTGTATGTTTGATGAGATTTTATCTTAGCAAACATATACATATGACAGTGTTTCTCCCAATCAGAAAAATTTAAGGGATTTTAAAATAAAAAAGTGCGTGTGTTAATAAGTGTTTTAAACATATAAGAAATCAAGTGCAAAATGACTAAAAAAGATTTAATAAAATAGTGAAAGAACAAATTTAATTGAAAATACAGAAAGAATATTAATTGTTGTACCAGAATATGAAAGCTCCAATATAATTCAACAAGCAGAATTAGTGCAGCAAATTCAGTAGCCTATTTATATTAGTTTTATTTTCCTATTAAGTATTTGGCTGGGGAGCCAATATGTTCTAGCTATTAGTTGCATTTTTTTTTTAATAAAAACCCTATGGCTTTAGTTTATATAGTTTTTATTTTATAATTTACTCGGTCAATTCCTCTGTAATATATATTGATTGGCCCTTAAGGGCTTTGTATATTATTGTGAAATATAAATAAATAAATAAAAAAGATCGTACTCTTCCAGTCTTCAAGTAGATCGATGAAATTATGTTTATTAAAATAAAGGTATATTAAAATTTTCTTTTTTATATTTTAACACAGATTGTAGCGATGCATTGCTAATTGCCCTGAGATGGAAATCAATAATTGCTGAAATTATTTTAAAACTGCTGAAATAAAACATAAAATTTTGCTTATTATTAATTGTTTCTTTTTTTTATTATATACTTAAATAAAAACCGTAAAAGTTATAATTAAAGTTAAAAAATATTATAACAAAAATTGTATGTTTTTTCTTTATATAAGATTTTTGAAATACATAAGTAAGTATTATTATTATTGATTAAAACTTTCACTTTTATTCACATCTTTGGAATCTGTAAATTTAGTGGCTAAAGCATATGTATATGTTGTCGGAGAAAGTATGGTTTGAAATTGATTTCTCACAAAAAATTGTTGTATTTTGAATCAATTTTAATAGATCAGTGGGTTACAGTGGGTGTAACGATCGCCATCGGTTTTATATTGGCATTGTTCTAGATTTTCTTGGCCGTTTTTGCTTTAGGTTCTGGAGTTCATATACCTTAAAAAATATAAAAACACAAATATTAGTTTTGCTGCAGTAACCTAGAATATTATAACTAACTTATCTTCTGGCGTAACTTTTTTCTTTGCTGTTGGGGCATTCATCGAGTTTGACGAATCACCTACATCATCAATGTAACGTTTCACTTTTATTTTCCGTCCACTTCGACTAACAGGTTCTGTTAGATCTGTACAGACGAGACGACATCTGTTTTTATCTTTCCCCAATAGCTTCGTTAACCTTTTTAACACTTTCATCCTTTATATCCATTACCTGCGGTTCGTAAACCGTAGTATTATTGATACACTTTCATCCACAGTACTTTCCAAAGCTTCTTCAGCTTAAGAAATATCTATACCTTCAGACGCTACATTTGGCATATCAATAGGCGCTGAATCTTCGCCATTGGCTGCAGCACCTATTTGATCAATGGCCTCTCGAAAATTATTCCGTTTCATATTTTTGTCTGTGGCGAATTTTTCTTTGTTTTCAACAGAAAGAGGTCTTCCACATTAATATTGGCAGTCTCACCGGTTCCATAGAATTATACATTATATTTTTTGTTGCTGTACTTTGGCAAAAACCAAATCCTAAAATACAATAAATTTGGCATAAAAACGTTTAATGGCCAATTTTTTTACTTACCAATAAAACCACGCAAGCTGTTTTGATTTTTGTTTGCGAGCCTCCAATGGAATTGTAGTACAACCTGAAATTATAAGGGAAAACATTATTTTTTAGTTGTTTTTATACACTGTAATATTATAAAAACATTTTATAATTTTTTTTATAAATTTCCTTTACTGATATTTATACTTTTTTTAATTTTTCTTAAAAAACTAAATTTTTACCCCAATTTTGTTATACATTTTTTGTTTGATTTAATAAAAACATATGTTTGCAATAGGTATGTGTAGCGGTTTCTTCCAACTCATTGCTTTCAGCGTTTTTGAATATTTTTTTATTCACTTAAACAAAAGCTGGAAGAAAATATGATAACACACTTTTTTAAACGTCACTAGTAAGTAATCTGGTTATTCATCTGTGGTAAACAGCGTGCTTCGCAATCATGATTCGAAGAGCGAAGCAAGTGCTTCATTTTGCCGTGTGAACATGCTATTAAGTTTTTTAACACTTGATTACATATGTAGGTACAACTAAAATATTTTAGCTCCCGTCACTGTTTACCAAAACTGTTTGGTAACTGGTATTAAATACAATATTAACCAACATTTGGTAACGTTATTTTCTACGCTTTACTAGCGTTGTATGCTGCTATTCGTTTGTTTGTTGAATACGTTGACCGATATAGGCAATAAAATTTATGAATCAAGTACTAACAAAACGTGTTGTGTGTGCGGGGGAAAACAGTTGTACCAATATCGTACATGCATTTGTTGTTTTTTTATGTTTTTGTATTGTTTGTGCAGGTATGAGTATAATGAGAGTAATACCTAGTTCACACACGTCAAGTAATCTTGCAGCAATTCTGAATTTTGTGGAAGAGATAGGAGTGCAGAATCATTTTATTTCTCGTTTTCTCACCCACAAAACTCAGAATTGCTGCAAGAAAACTTGACGTGTGTGAACTGGGTGTAACAAGTGTTAACAACAGAGTTCTAGTAGGTACTAGTTATTGCCAAAAGTGGAAGTAGAAGTGTTTGTTATAAATATTTACTTGTGGTGTACAGATAACTATTATATAAAATAAATAAATTGGAAAACTTTAAAGTATTTTTTTGTGTATATACCATGTACATATGTTAATAACGAAAATAAATAAGGCAAAAGTGTCCAGTCTAAAAATTAATACTTCCGTGTTAATATGTATGTACGTATACCAAGTTAAAAATAAAAAACGTAAAGATTATTTTTACTACTATAGATATTTAGTATTTTAGAAAGGGAGCGCCATTCCAAAAATATTTGTAGTAAAATATTACAGTTTATAGTTAAAAAATATAGACCATTCTTTTAAAATAATTTTATTTTACTAGTAAGTACTGGTTTTATTAAGTGATTATGTTAAGTTTGTTCAACGCTACAAAATATGTTCATATGCATGTGTCACTTTACCACGCCTACTAATCCTAAAAGATGTGTCAGTTTTAATTTTGTTAAGAATAACCTGGTTAATTAAAGGTTTATTTAATTGATGGTAATACTTAAAGCTCCTGATAGTATACAAAGAAATAGAAACTAGAGTTCGACGTGTGTTCAAAATACAACCAAGTTTATTATTATTTTTTTCTTTATTTTGTGTACACACTTATGTTTTGAATAAATGTGTATTTTTGGCATGTGTAGTAGTTGCTATTTAAGAAGTAAGTTAATTCTTAAATACTGAACCAATTTGAATGAGATAAAGACTGTGCACTAAGGCTCGACAATATCTACAAACATGTAAAAAAATAAATAAAATCGGTTGAGGAGAAAAAGGATCCCGAAGTTTTGTGTTTACATATTTATGTACATATCTATACTTATTACCAAAATTGGTAGTATAAGTGTTTGCTAAAAATGTTTACTTGTAACATACAGATATGTATTATTAAAAAGAAATTTATTAGAAAACTTAAAAGCATCTTTTTGTGTATAAACCTGTATGTTAAAGAACTAAGATGTCATTAAGGCTTGTTTATTACAAACTTTTCAAAAAATAAATAAAGAAACCAAAAAGTGTCCAGTCTAAAAACTAATATTTCTGTGTTAATATGTACGTATACCAAATTTAAAATAAAAAATGTGAAGATTATTGTTTCTACTATAGATAGTTTAAGTACATATTTTAGAAAGGGGAGCGCCATTGCAAAAATATTTGTAGGAAAATGATACATTTGTATGTAAAAAACGTCCATAATTATGTGATTTATTTTTATAGTAAAAAATAGCACATTCGTAAAAAATAGTTTATTTTTACTATTAGGTACTGGTTATGTGTTGTGTTAAGTTATTATTTATGTATGTTAAGTTAGTTCAACGTTACAAACTGCATACATATGTTTATGTGTGTCACTTTGCCACGCCTGCTAATCCTAAGAGATGTATCAGTTCTAAATCTGTAAAAAAATAACGTGGTTTACTTAATGTTTATTTAATTGATTTAATACTTAAAGCTCCTGATAGCATAATAAACCTACAAGAACAGTGACCATCATTTGATCCATCAAATGACAATCACTGATGATGGAAATATCCATCACTGCGTAGAACAAAGTTTCTATCACATTCTTAAAGGGAAAATGAAAAACTAGATGTAAACATTTGTATACGTGTGATGTCTGTAGCAAACAGCGTTACCAGTGACTTTTTCCAAAAAATATAACGAAAATTTTGCTTGATTTTTGAAACAGATTTAATTAAAAAACTTTTCATAAGCTATATTTTGAACTTTGCTAATCAAGTTTGAGTAAAAACTTGATTTAATTAACAAAAAAAAAAAAAAATTCATTTAAATTTTATACGAAAAGCCGTACAACGGCAACGCTGTGTTAATATAAAATTATTGCAAATGTGTTAGTAGATAATTGTGTATGTATAAGTTTCCCTCACTCATTTCTTGCTGGGAATAGAAACTAGAGTTCGCCGCGTTGTCACAGTTCATCCAGTTTATTTATTTTTATTGGTTCACTTTAGTAAGGCTGACTTCCAAAATGTATGAATACAAAGTTTGTATACAGTTTTACTGCGGCATTTAAACTTTTTTCATATGCAAAGTTCCGATACAACGCAACTTTATGCTTTGTTTAAATTTTCATTATGAAACAGGAATGTTGCAATGCACCATTTTTATTATTGACAAACACGAAAATGGAAAGGTCGGGAGTAAAATTTGTATTTGGTAATTTTTTTAAACTATCAGAAAATTCGAGTGGAGACTCTGCACAAAATTTCCTCGCTGTAATAAAATCTAATTAAAGAAAAAGGAATGTTTTAATGAAGCCAAAACACAGTGCAAAAAAAAAGAAAATTGTTAATTTTTGAGAAGTTATTGCAAAAATGCCGAATGCCAAGATGTGGCTGCTTCTCCAGAAGTGCTGTTGCGCTTTTTAATTCTTTTATAAGTCCCACAGAATTTTAAAAACTTTCTGGTGATATCATCCCTCGAGAAGGGAAAGGTCTCATCCACATCCTTAATTTCTCTCAAGACTTTCCCACAAAACGGTGCGCTTTGCGCAAAAATCAGGTTTATTTCGCAACCCTGTTATTAGAAGCAATTTTTTTTGCTCATGATTTCATTTTTTTCGCTGCAATATGTTAAAAATAAAATTTTGCTATTTATGTATATTAATTATTAAAAACAAATTAACTTACTTATGTAAGTCGGTCATTATTTATAGTTTATGTTTTTTTTCTTTGCCAACAAAAACGTTTTGTGGTTGTTTTTTTATTTTTTATGAGTAAACAAACGAATACCAAACAAAGCATCAACTAAAAAACTGATGCCTGGTTGCTTTTTTACTGCCTTAAAAATACTCATTGTTGACGTTTTGAAATCGTATACATTGTAAATATTTTGTACAACGGCTTTATGAAACAGTATACTTTGTTCGAATGCAAAGCAATTAACATTTTGGAAGTCAGCCTAATACAAATTCTCAAGGCCAAAATATTAATATGTGTTGCAAAGTAACAAATTATTATCGAACACTTTTTATTCTTTTTTATTTAGTTATTTATTTTACTTACTTTTACTTTTCTCTAAACACACAATTTTTGTGGTGTATTTAAACTTTAGTCCCTGACTGTAAATACTGGCTTATTGTATTATATACCCTACAAGAACAGTGACGATCATTTGATCCATCAAATGACAATCACTGATGATGGAAATATCCATCATCGCGTAGAACAAAGTTTCTATCACATTCTTAAAGGTAAAATGAAAAACTTGATGGAAACTGTTGTGTACATGTGATTTTGCATCTCCCTCTAACTAATGAATCTTTCCATTATGAAATACATATATCTGCACTGCTCACACTATAGCAGTTTACTATTTAGTGAAGACAGAATTTTTCATCACACTTGATGGATATACCCGTCACGATTGATGGATATACCCTCACTTGAAAAATCGAACTTTTTTAATAAAACAAAATTTAACATTTTCTAATATATATATGTACATGTTTCATTTTTAATATCTAAATAATATTTTACAGTATAAAAAATGACTTTATTTATAATAAAATAATTAATTCTTATCTCTTTAAATATTTTTTTGTTGTAGTCGTAGTGGCTTCGCTATACTGACATCTTCACATTTTTTTCAAAATCAAACGCTCCTTGCTGTTGGAAAACACCTTAAAGTAAAAGAAGATATATATTTATGTAAAAATAATTTAATACGCAATAAACAAATAACTTTTTGATTTAATAATCTGTAGTACATACCTCGCAGGGAGTTATTAACCAAAGAGAGCCTTCAGAGGGCTTGCTTATCCCACCTTCCATCCCAATTATATTTTTCTAGTAGGTGGTTGGTAAAAATTGAGCGCATCACAAGGCTCACATCCTGCGATTTCCCCTTAATCATATATAAATGTGATGTCTAAAAAAATATAAATATAAGATTATTAAAATACTTTAAGCATGAACTTAAGTTCTTTACAATTGCTTCAGTGAAACCTTTCGAATCCTTCAACTTCCTCTCCAACTCTGTCACCGCTAGAAAGTTCTGCAAAGGGTGCGTGCTGACGACTTCATCAAGTTTTGAGCCGTAAAATTTACAATAAATTATAATTTTATACTCACATACTTTCCTCAAGTTTTTCAAGCCGAGTTTAGATTTCCTTTAGACCCTGGACCTAATCTTGAAAGGGAAGGAATTCCTTAAATGGAAAAATATTTTAAAACAATGTAATTTTTAAAATTTATAAATAACCTTTGTATTTCCGATCACTTTTGGACGACAGTGATGTTGGGGCACACATCTTGAGTATTTCTACCAAATACTGTTGTTGGCTAAAAATCAGAGAAATACATAAAATTAATCAAATAAGGAAATGTTTTACACATTAAAAAACAACTTAAAATTTTTCCAACTCGAATCTAACTTTTTAAGGGCTGTGGCGGTTTTAAATACCCGCAACATGCCTGTGAAGTTTTGGGTTTCCAGTGTCAGGTTCATTGGACACAATCTCTGCACTTCAACTGCCTGCAACCCAAATGCAACTTACCTTTCTATTTCCACATTGAACTAGTAAATTTATTTAAATTTATTTTAAATTCTTTGTTTTTTCTTTATTTTTTTTTTTAATTTTTGCTTTTAATAAATCACCATACCACTTTTATAATTGTTTGATAAATGCGCAATTTTCTTAACGTCACGAAATAAAACATATATTAGTTGTTTCACTCTTGCATAAGATTTCTTTGTTTGGTGCAAACAACGTTGCAACTGACAAGAAATGTGTCTTCCTTATTTTTTCTTTAAAAACTTACAGTAATTCCTTAAAACCGGCTAACTTTTTACAACAAATTTAATAAAAATTTTGTTTGACGTCTGGCACAATTTTAATTACAAAAAATTTTGTAAGCTGTATTTTAGAGTTTGCTGCACTTTTACCTATAAACACAAGCGAAAAATAAGATTTTGTCTATTAAAAAAAAATTCATCCCAATTCAGTACCAAAAACGCTACAACGGCAACGCTGTTCAATATAAAATTGTTGCAAATGAGGGTTTTCACATTAGACTAATTGTGCTGGCATAAAATCGCAGTTTGTTGGCTTTTTCGGTGAGGAGAGTGGTTTTTGGTTGGCACAATTTTTCAACCAGCTTCAACCCCGCACAAGCAGAACAAAACTAACACATACACACTTATGAAAACACAGGTTCTGCGTTTTTTTTGCAGAGCGATTTTTAGTGTTTAGTCGTCCATCGACGCGTAAACATGAATACATGAATGATGAATTTTATTATGTTTGAATTCAATTTTCTTATAATATTTTATCAAGGGAAATTGAGTTAATTTTTATATGTATTTTACAGGAAAAAAATTGAAAACGAACTTTTTGTCAAATATGAATCAATTCATCTTCTTCTTATGAATAAAATATTAATTGAAATCTTCAGCTTCTAGGAGTGATGATGCAGCTTGCAAGTTACAGCCACTAGAAATTCCTCCTAAAATTATTGTCAATTCATCATAATTTATTTCAGCCATATTTCCGCATTTTATGTATGTGTTTAACGAACGAAAGGCAAACGTGGAATAAACAGAAATTACTAACACACACAAAGCTGTGTATACGTGCACAATTTTATGCCAGCATAATTAGTCTGGTGTGAGTACAGGCCGGGGCACATAGAATCCGTCATACGTTAAACTTTGACAAATTCAACTAAAGTCAAAGTAACGACGGATGAGGTTGGCACAATGAATACTTTGCTGACGGATGTTAAACCAAAGCTTGCTCTCTATTTTTATTCACTTTTAAATTTAATTTGTATTTTATTCACTTTTTAAATTAATTAAATTTGTATTTTATTGTTTGCCACCAAAATTCTTTTATTAAAATCACAAAACACAATTGAAACACAGCAAGAGTTAAAAGAAAACAGAGAAGAAGAAGCAGTTGATAGTTGTCAAAGTATTCAAAAGTTAAAAGTTGACCAACTTTCGTACTTTGCGTTGACGGACACGTATTGATTGTGATAACGCTCATAAGAAAACATGTATTTTAACTTACTTGTCAGTTGAATTTGTCAATATTTAACGTATGAAGGATTCTATGTGCCCCGGCCTTTCGAAGGAACAAAAGTTGTGCGGATTAAAAATTAGTCGTGTGTGAAAACCCTCAATGTGTTAATGTACAGATTGTGTTAGTATTAGTTTCTGTCAAGCATTTCTTGCTGGGTATATTCTTTCATACATGCATATGAACATAGTTTTTATAAAGGGTGTAAAGATAAATACGTCAGATAAACACGTCCTACGAAAATGTTAAATACGTTACATAGTAAATTTAGATCTACATTAAAAAACTTTAAAGCTATAAATAATTAAAATTATTTAAAAAAATAATTAAAAACTTAAACAAAAAACGTTGTCGGCTCCATTATAACCGCCTCACGTTTTTAGGGAAAAATAATATGAAAAAAAAAACATATTTTGAAGTGGACCAAGTGGGTATTTAGAGAAGACATGAATTGGGTCACCGGCATAGTGGGAGTAGCCTAGGACTAGTAGATTCCAGCGGTGTAAAATCTACGTTTGGATTCAGCCCGATATCGTAGATATAAATTTTTTTTTTAATTTGCTTTTATAGCCTGTTTTTGAAACATAATTTTTGATGTATTGTATGCCAAACAACAAGCGAATTTAAATTTTGGTTTTCATATACTTAATTTTGAGTGTAACAAATAAGCTTTAAGCTCTTTCTTAAAAAATTGGTTCACATATGTACAACACAAACATAGCTGTTGGAATGATGAAGTATTTTGAATGGCAACCCTTTTTCTGTCATTTGACATTTATCCTGTTTGCATATTTTTAATCATTCTTTTTTTGTAATACATACGCATAAGTTAGTCAAGTTTGAACTCTACTAAATAAAACACGTTTTTTTTAGTTAACTACCTATAACCTTTTTCCTGTTTTATTTAACATGTTATGGGCCAAGAGAGCCCTGTGCAAAATAAAGAAAAGATTGAAGTGACGGTTTTGTGTAAAAATAAATTAATTTTACCGTGTCGAGAAACGTTAAAAAAAAAAAAAAATAAGAAATATGTCGGGTAAAGTCGGGCGTATTCAGTTGCTCAACGCTGATATTTATGACACCTGGAAGCTACAGATGAAAGCGGTTCTCATTAAGAATAATCTTTGGGCTTACGCAAATGGAGAGATCCAAATACCTGCAGCAGTCGATGCTGTTGAACGACGTAAATGGGAAACACTTGATCAAAAGGCAAGTGCCGGTATCACGCTGTCTATTACTCCGTTCGAATTAGGTCTAATTGCTGAGTGTGTCACCTCATCTGAAATGTGGCAAAAATTATAATCTACTTTTCAGTCTAAAGGGCCAGCAAGAAAAGCCACTTTACTGAAGAAAGTGGCATTGGCGCGTATGAAAGATGGCGATAATGTAAGAGAGCATCTAAATGATTTCTTTGATGCCGTTTCAAAACTCAAAGAAATAAAGATAGCTGTTGGAGATGACTACTTTTAATCTTGTTGTTATATAGCCTACCCAGCTCTTATGAAACATTCCGATGTGCTTTAGAAACAAGAGACGAGTTGACAAGTCCAGAAACATTAAGACTGAAAATCCTAGAAGTAGATCAATCGAGAAGATCAAAAGATGAAAGAAATGAGTTCGAGGCATTATATGCAGAAAACAAAAACCAACATAAATATACCAACAAAAGTAATCAAAAAGAAAAGAAATTCACATGTTTTAAATGCGGTAAACTTGGACATTTTGCTAGAAAATGCAAAACAAAGCAAACAAACGTGTGCTTAGCTAAGGAAAAAGCAATGTATAACACAATTTAATCTACGCTGATGTCTTCGCATAAAAACATTTATTGGTGTCTTGATAGTGGTAGTACAGCCCATATGTGTGCCGACAAAAACAAATTTGAACATTTTAAAGAAATAGAAAAAATGTTAAATTTGGCAAACACAAATACAACAAAAATAAGTGGTGTTGGAAACGTAAAAATAGGCGTGAATAAGGAAGGAGAGCATATAAATTTACAAGAAGTTTTCTGTGTGGAAGATTTAAGAGAAAATTTACTCTCTGTTTCAAAAATAACGGACAATGGATTTGAGGTACATTTTCATAGAAATAAAGCAGACATTTTGGAAAAAGGACAAGTTTTATATACATATATATATTGGAAATTTGTATTATTTAGAAAATAATTTGAATTTTGCAGCCGCTGTAAATTTAAAGAGAAGCAGTTTAGATGAATGGCATTATAAGATGGGACATTTAAACGAAAATGACTTAAAGAACATGTATAAATACAATTTAGTTAATGGTATCAAAATTAACGCAAAGGAAAAATTATCTATTTGTGAAGTATGCTTAAGCGAAAAACAGACTCATCTACCTTTTCCTAAAAGCAGTAACCATCGTACGACCAATTTACTGGAAATTGTCCACAGCGACGTGTGTGGACCAATGAGAATTGCCTATCATTCCGGTGCAAAATATTTTGTTACTTTTACGGGCTTAAATCTAGTTTACGGGCACAGCTCCAAAATAAAAAATAAGTTACCTATAGGGTGCAAAATGCAATTTTAAGCAAAAAATTTTGCGGCAACCCTTAGTTTCGGAGTTACGGCCCTTTGAAGTTTTTGTATCTAATAGGGCATATATCGAGTAGTCGATGGCGGAATGGGACAATATGGGTATTATTGGAAAGGGAATTTAAGAGCCTATTTATTAAAGCAGGAAAAATTCAAAAAAAAAAAATAAATTTAAAAATCTGGTAAGGAAAAAATTTTTTTTTACAAAATAAATTAAGTTATTCGGAATACTTCATTAAAAAAGTTTTATAAAGGTGTAAAATGTAATTTTAAGTAAAAAATGTCAACAGGTAATATATGGGGAAACCCTTTGTTTCCTAGTTATGAACCTCGAAAGTTTTTATGAATAATGTGGTCTAAAACGAGTATTTTATGGTGGAATGAGCCAATATGGGTGCCATTGGAAAGGTGATTAGAATTATTTTTCGAATGCTATAGTGTTTCGCCATGATTTTAATATATTTCAAACGCAGGAAACCTTTAGAAAGCGAAGCCGCTGGTGGTTATACCATGAGCAGAAAATCCTTTCGCCCGGCCGGAGGCCTGCTACGCAGTAAACCTTTAGAAAGCGAAGCCGCTGTTGGTTATAACATAGAGCAGAAAATCTTTGCGCCCGGACGAAGGCCGGCTACGCAAGAAACCTTTAGAAAGCAAAGCCGCTGTTGGTTATACCATAGAGGAGAAAATCCTTGCGCCCGGCTGAAGGCCGGCTACGCAGGAAATCTTTGGAAAGCGAAGCCGCTGTTGGTTATACCATAGAGGAGAAAATATTCCTATTAAATTAAAGATTTTAAGCAAAGTTGTATTTATATAGAAAAAATCGTTTTTTGGAGCCTTACCTGATTTCTTTATTTTATTTTTAAATTTTTCCTATTTAATTGAAAAGGCCCTTGAATTCCCTTTCAAATGATACCCATATTGTCCCATTTTACCATCGAATGATCGATATATGCCCTATTAAGTACGAAAACTTCGGAGGTCCGTAACTCCGAAGCTAAGGGTTGCCGCCAATTTTTTTCACTTTAAATTTTCTGCTTAAAATTGCATTTTACACCCCGTAGGCAACTTTTTTTTATTTTGGAGCGGTGCCCGTAAACTAGATTTGTTCCCTTTTACGGATGACTTCACACGATATTGTGAAGTATTCATATTAAAACAAAAATCTGATGTATTGGACGCATTTAAAAAATTCAAAAATTAAGCAGAAAATTTAACTGGCAGAAAAATTAAAATACTGCAATCAGACAATGGCCGTGAGTATATTAATAATAAATTTAATAATTACTTGGAAGAATGTGGTATACGTAGACGTCTAAGTGCCCCTCATACACCGAAACAAATTGGCGTTTCTGAACACAAAAACAGAACTCTCTTAGAAATGGCCCGGTGCATGATGAAACATGCGGGCGCCCCACCGAAGTTTTGGGCAGAAGCAGTAAATACTGCTTGTTATGTAAGAAATCCTTGCCCAACAAAATCGCTAAACGGCGAAGTACCGTACAAACTATATTTTGGAAAGACCCCATCTATAAAACACATAAAAATATTTGGCTCTATAGCATATGTTTTAAATAAAAGTGGTTTAAATGGCAAATTTGACTCAAAGTCGGAGAAATGTGTAATGGTGGGTTATTCAAATGAGGCTAAGGCTTATCGACTGTGGCATCCACGCAAGCGATATATTATAGTTAGCCGTGATGTGAAAATACTAGATTAAATGTATATGAATATGAAAATATGTGTCAAGAAGAAGAAGAAGAATGAATAGAATTCCAATCAACAACTTATGACGATGCCGATGAAAAAGTTTCAATAAACGAAGATACAGTAAAAACACCTACTCGCTTCTCAATCGGTGCAGAAAGCAATATTGATGACCAGTCAGATTTTGAAGGTTTTGAAAAGTGCAATTTGGTGACTTCTGAAGATCCTGTCACTCTTGCTGAAGTGCTGCAAAATGGTGATAAATCATGGCCGATGGCTATTGAAGATGAGTATATAGCAAATCTACTGAACAATACCTGGGAAATCGTCGAACGCCCTGAAAACAGAAAAGTTATTGGAAATCGTTTTGTATTCCGTACAAAAGAAGATGGAAATAAAAAAGTACGGCTTGTGGCGAAAGGATGTTCACAGCGTTATGGAGAAGATTTTTTCGAGACTTACTCGCCCGTGGTGCGCTCAACCTCGATTAGATTACTCTCAGCCCTTTCAGCAAAAATGGATCTTGAAATCCATCAGATGGACGTAGTGACCGTCTACCTTAACGGTGAACTTGGTGAAAATGTATTTATGGAAATTCCTGAAATCTTATATACAGTGTTGAACAAAATTAACTCAAACGAAATAGTTGGGTCATCCAAGGTTAAGTCTCATCAAGCTAGAGCAGTGGCAGCAAGGTGGTTGAAGTCGTTGGATTCTTTCAAATATTCGGTATGTAGAATAGTGAAGGCATTGTATGGTCTACGTCAGTCCGGTTTAAAATGGTACCAAATGTTAGCGTCAAAACTACTACAACTTAATCTTTAGCCATCAAAGCAAGATCCATGTTTATTTATAAAGAAGGTAAATAGAAACCTCATTCTTGTGACCGTATATGTAGACGATTTGTTAATCGCTTCAAATAACAAATCGTGGTTAACGCATATCAAAAAGTCGTTGACAGATTCGTTCGAGATGAAATATCTTGGCCCCGTCAAGGTATGTCTAGGTGTTGAATTCAAGCAAAACGTTGCTGATCATACGGTTTTTTTTTGAGTCAATACGAATATATAAAAACAATTTTGAAGAGATTTAACATGAGCGATTGCAAGCCAATTTAGTCCCCTATGGCCACAAATGCTAAATTGCAGAAACCTGACAATTGTGACGAAGATGTTATGAAAAAATATCCATACCAAAATCTTATTGGTGCCCTGATGTTTTTAGCAGTGAACACTCGTCCGAATATAGCGTATTCCGTTAATTTTTTAAGTCAATTCAATACAAATTTCCGTGAAGAACATTGGCAAGCTGCTGAACGAGTCTTACGATATCTAAAAGGTACAATGAATTATGGACTGCTATATCAACAGAATCATACGGAGTTATATGGCGTGGTTAATGCGGATTGGACAGCGAACATGACCGACAGGCGATCATATTCTGGTTTTGCATTTATTCTGTCGGGTGCTGCGATAAGTTGGGAGGCCCGCAAGCAGCGAACAGTATCCCTTTCAAGCACTGAATCCGAATACTTAGCTATTTCGGAAGCTACTAAAGAGGCTTTATATTTAAAAGAATTATTAAGTAACATTGGGCTAAAATGCAGTTCGATTAAAATCTACAATTACAGTCAGAGTGCACAGAAGCTAGCAAACAATTTTGGTTTTCACTCACGCACAAAACATATTGATGTGAGACATCATTTCATAAAGCAAAAGCAACAAAATGGTGATATCAGCCTTGAATATCTACCAACTGAAGATATGCCAGCAGATGTCCTGACAAAAGGTTTGTGCATCCCCAAGCATGCAAAATGTATTGCTGCATTAGGTATGACGAAGCCGGTGGCCAAAATGATTCGAAATTCTCACTACTTCGAGGGGAGGTGTTGGAATGACGAAGTTTTTTGAATGGCAACCCTTTTTCTGTCATTTGACATTTATCCTGTTTGCATATTTTTAATCATTCTTTTTTTGTAATACATACGCATAAGTTAGTCAAGTTTGAACTCTACTAAATAAATTACGTTTTTTTTTAGTTAACTACCTATAACCTTTTTCCTGTTTTATGTCAAATTTAACAATCAGAAAAAATAAACGTTTCTGAATAATTTTTAAATTTTAATACAGAAGTTGAAATAATGGATGTTTTAAATAAAAAATCGTAAGTATCTATTTGCTTTTAAAGAATAAGAAACCTTTCAATTAATAATCATATTTTGTAGAATAAAAAAACTAGTGCTGAGCAATTTAAAGTTTTGGTCCGATCAATGCACGAGTTTCCAGAATTGGCTACTGCAAGCCCAATTTTCGGTAAAAGTAAACTATTAATTGAGGGCAAATGGAATTTAGTGGCTCAGCGAATAAACGCAATCGGACGTCCAACAAGAATTTGGTCGGACTGGAAAAAGGTAAGATGTTAGATATTTGTATTTGTCTAAATGTTTTAATTGTTTTATATTTAGATATGGGCAGACCTAAAATGCAGAACAAACGCAAAAATTGCTGCGAATGCAAAACAAAGGACGTCAACAGGTGGTGGTCCGTTGTTTTCATTTACTAACGGACTTAGAAAATGACATAAACGGAATGTGTCACCTTTCCGTAGCTGTTCCATTCGACAATACCACATTTGGTGGTACATTGAAGCCAGCGTCGAATAAAGCAATTGTTTTGGAAACCACTCTACCTAGAATTTCCAAATCAGTAGCAGTTGTGACCCCTACAACTTTGTAACAAAGTGATCGTCAGTATACGAAACTGGTATCAACACCAAACTCATCATTTCATAGGTTAAAGAAGTCAACAATGAAGCAAAGGAAACGAAAAAATCCTGAAAGCAATTCAGTACCAAATATTCAAATAATACTTTTAAAGTCTCAGGTAGAACAAAATGACACACAAATAGACGAGATGAGGACGCAGACCAGAGAGCTTGGCTTGATGGCAAAGTCGCTGTGTGGCATCGAGAGTACTATGAAGGAAATATTAAATTTCCTAAAAGAGGAGTAAAAAAGTTAAAAGAAAAACTACGAATATGTATACATACACATAAAAATATGTACATACATATCAAAAGAAGTGTTTATGTATCTGTATGGAAATTGATATAAAAATATAATTAAAATAAAATCAATAGTGGCAAATAAAATACATGTGTTTTTTATAATTATTTAAAAAGAAGTTTTATTTTTAAATTATGTTTCTAGCTATTTGATCTCTTATTGTTACAGTTGCCATTATTTTTGTAAAAAATTTTTGTTATGTTATGCAATGCACAACAGGCGTCTACAATCTTTGTAACTTTTTGTAAACGGTAATGCAATCCTCTGGAGCCTATAATGCACCTAAATCGGTTTTTAATGACACCAAAACAGCGTTTTATAATCTTCCTTATTTTACAATAGGTCTGTTCATTTACTAAAAATTGTTACGAATTTTTAACAATTGTTACTGGAAAGTGTTCATTAACCCAAAAAATTTGCAACGAGAGAGTGTAAACTGAGAGTAAAAAAATGAGATACAAAAAATATATTGGAAATTCTTACTTGTAAAATTTTTACTTGCAAGAATTAGCCAAAGAAAGTAGTAAAGAAAATGAACAGAACTAATGTTTTTCATTGAACTTTCTTTCAATAGGGCCCCATAGGATTCCGATATGGAGTTATCACATAAGCTTGTATCCAGAATCACCTATTATTAGATGTTTTTCGAAATTAATCAGGTTTGTATGAAATAGAGCGTATGTATAAACATACATATATATACAAATATACATACCTAAGAGTCACGTATTTCTTTTGCCTTTTAAATAATTAATTTTAAAGAAATTATGAGCCGCACTCTGGTCCCAAACAAAGGCATCATGGTTTGCACCCGGGTGTCTGGCGTCCACGTAATTTACTACCATATTATCGTCACAGTTCTGTAAGAAGCAATATCCATATAAGTTATTTAAGCTATAAAAAATATAATATTTATTTTGGAAACAGTTTACTATCATTACATTAATGCTGTAAAAACCTTTTCGGTTATAATACAAGTGGTTGTGTTGTTTTCCCGGCGACTTAATCCGAATGAGCGTACCGTCAACACAGCCTACAACTCCAGGCATACCAGCACCATTAAAAAAAACTTTCTCTCGTCTTGTATTCTCCATGTTTTTTTCTAGTGTTATCCATTCAGGACATATGTATTTTTTACATATGCCTAAACACTCGCTTAGCACTTCTGAAACTTTTGATTTCGACATGTATGAAATACATTTATTTCCGACACAAAACTGGTAGCTAGCAGTTGCGGGAAACTTTAAAATGTTGTTAATTTTATAACTGAATGAACGCTTGTAATTCTGCTGTTACTCTTCATTGCAGGTTCCATTTTTTCCAGCAGCGTTAAAAAAACTTCCTTATTAGCTCGAAAGTTTGCAGTAAATCTCAGAAAAATACTTCAGTACTATATAAACGTTTTATCTAATATAAAAAAGTTTTATTTGCTTTGAAAAAAGCTTTAAGAATTACAACCAAAGGAATGAAGGAAACATTGTTTTTTGACTTTTAAATACGAACAAAAAAGCTTTTATTTCCAAACGAAAAAACAAACAACTCAATTTCAAGCTGAATCGCTAGGCACGAAATCGTTCGTCTGTTCTCAAAAGGCAGATCACTGAACAGGCTATTAATAATTTTTTAATTTTTTCCCAACTGGGATTTAAACCGTGAATATTATAAATGAAATAGAATTTTACTTTTTCGGCTTAAGGTTCATATTTTAATTTAGTTTCTAAACATTTTTTTAGAAAGAAAAATTATTTACAAATGTATGCGGACGTTTTCCAAAGAGAACAAGAAAAATTAGACACTAGCAGAATGAAATGCAGCATTTTCTGGATCGATACATCCTTCATTAGCATTCTTCGTATCTATCTATCTACTTAGGTTGTGTACATTGTAAACATCATCTATTTAACCCACTAATTTTGTGAATAAGAATACGAGGAGTATTCATATCAATGTTAATTTGCTTAGACAAGGTCGACACACAAACTAAAGTATTTCTTCACTGTTCTCTTTGTAAGTTCTCTTGTATATTTGTTTTTGCAATTCTTTCTTACTTGTTTACTTCACAACATTATAGATGCTGTTTCAGTATCATATTGACTGATGTTAAGTTAAGTATGAATGTATAAGCGCCGTGCGTTGCGTATTTAATAATTTTTTCCCAACTGGGGCTTGAACCGTGGATGTTATAATTGAAATGGAACTACTAGGTTCCAGCGGTGTAAAATCTACGTGTGGATTCAGCCCGATATCGGAGATAAAAATTTGTTAAAATTTTGCTTTTAGGGAAAAATAATATGAAAAAGAGCATATTTTGAAGAGGACCATGTGAGTATTTAGAGAAGACATAAACCGGGTCATAGTGGGAGAAGCCTAGACCAAGTAGATTCTAGCAATGTAAAATCTACGTCTGGATCCAGCCCGATATCGGAGATATAATTATTTTTAAATTATGCTTTTAGTGAAAAATAGTAGGAAAAGAGAGCAAATTTTGAAGTGGACCAAGTGGGTATTTAGAGAAGACATGAATCGGGACACCGGCATAGTGGGAGTAGCCTAGGGCTAATGGATTCCAGGGGTGTGAAATCTACGTTTGGATTCAGCCAGATATCGGAGATTTAATTTTTTTTAATTTTGATTTTGGGGAAAAAAAAATATGAAAAACGAGTATATTTTGAAGCGGAAAAATGGGTATTTAGAGAAGACATGAATCGAGTCACCGGCATAATGGTAGTAGCCTAGGACCAGTAGATTCCAGCGGTGTAAAATCTACGTCTGGACTCAGCCTCATATCGGAGATATACATTTTTTTTAGCAATGAATTTAGATCAATATTTATATCATCGATATTATCTAAGATAGTGGAACATGTTATGAAAACTCTAATCGTAAACTATATCGAAGACAATGACTTGCTCCATGATTGTCAGTCTGGATTTAGACGTAACAGAGGTACAAAATCATTTCTTCTTGGTCTGACTGAAAGCATTGGAAGTAATATTTCTAAAAAAGGAGTCTGTGTATTATTATCTTTGGACTTCTCTAAGGTGTTTGATAGAATTAGGCAATCCCTTCTGATTAAAAAACTCCATTAAATTTATGGTTTTTCGTCTACCCCTTGTAAGTTGATATACTCTTATCTCCAATAGATTGCAATATGTTTTCTGTTTACAGTGAAGTCCCTCAGGGATGCGTACTGGGACCTTTTATTTTTATTATGTTAATGAATGCTCTTTTTGATGTAGTTTCGTACCTTCCATTTTCTTTTGCAGATGACGTGCAGCTAATATTTCGAGGTACTGGGGAATTTCCTGACGTTTTGCAAAGCAGGATTGATTTTACCTTTACTATATTCCTAACTTGAGTCTCTGAAAATTATCTTTTCATCAATACTGTTTTTTGGTAGATGTAAAAGCTTTAGATTTTCAATTCACTTAATATCACTTCCATTGAGTTTGTTGATAAACTTTAATGTCTTGTTGTGATTCTTGACACAGCATAAAATTTTGAATGTCATGTTAACTCTTTAATTTTAGTTAATTTTACTTTACGTAGATTATATAGTTTGAATTTGCTATTGCCTTTCCATTTATAAAAAGGTTGTTCATGGATTAATTATGCCAATGTTCTTATATGCATTAGAGGTATATTCTGATACCTTATGTTATATAATTAGAAAGATAAGATAAGCCTTTATTAGAGTTATGCGGTATCTTTACTCGCATAGGATACGTCAGCATGTTTCGCCCTACCTTTTTAAATTTTGTGGTTTTTCGACAGTGGAATTTGTCAAGTTAAGGGTATTGTTGAATGTTTGCGTGTAAAGAATTAAGATAAATAAAAAAAATTTTGTGAATTAAATTGTTTTATTTATGTAATATTATCTTTTTTTCACAATTGGGTTGGTTATCGTTCAAATAACTCTAAACGAAAGAATATTTCTTAGAAATCGGCAGATGGCGATACAAGTTTAATGAAACCGTTGGCGGTTTTACTCGTTAGAATCCAAATTAATATTCCGAAAATATAAAGTTGATAAAACTGGAGTATAATTTAGATCCTAACAGAGTAATAAAAAGACGAATTAAGAAAGTCAACAAATTAAAGACATTTTACATTAACCATTGCCGGCCACCTTGCACTAACACCATAAGAGGCAATTTAAAAGCAAGAATTAAGTATATTTAAATGTTTTATTATATAAAATAATATTTCCAAAATAAAGTCAAAATCCTATGCTTTTTACGACAGACCCAAAAACTTAATTGCGTAGCAATGGTTTTTGCCACAGACTCATAAACTGAACCCTTACGGGATGGTTTTGACAGATCCATAAACTGATAATTATAAAATTTTCGCTTATAAAGGCGACAACCCGGGCTCGAAAAACTTCTTCCTGTTAGCTCTTAGGTACAAACCTCAGGACCAAGAACTAAAGCCACCTGACCAGAATGGTAAAATGTCGGGTCCGCGTATGAAAACCTGGAAACTTGTCCCGCTCAATCTCCGCCACGTCCACAATAGGGGTTTTAATTCCGTCCATTTTCTTTACTTCTGCTGTAATAGAAATGTGTTTTGACGAATCATAAATAGGCGGGATCAGGATTTGACAATATGAATTGGAAATAGGTATCCCTAACTTCCTAACCAACTATTCATTTATGTAGCTAATGCTACAACTCAGATCTATTATTGCACGAATCTGATATTTGTGACTCCCTATTACCAGCTTAGCCTAAAGCGTCGGCGAAAGGGTTGTCACATGACAAAGTGGAAATGGAGTTGTTAGGGTTGCTTCGTCAGAAGAAATTCTTTCGTTTTCCGTCGGCGGATTTAGATACCTTGCAAGTCGGGAAGTGCAAAAGGGTGTTGTGATTTCCCTGACATTTGAAGCATTTTTTGGTACTTTGGCAGTGTTTTAATAAATGGTTGTTTGACAAACAACGCGAACAATAGCCAAATACTAAAACGTGTCGCAACTTTTTCTCGTGAGCTAAGCTACGAAACCGGAAACAACCTCTCAACAGTTGATTTTTCTTGCAGAGGACGCAATATGGTAAACTGGGCTTTGCTCCGAAAGTGGCTTTAGAAGCAGCTTTACAGCCAGCGCTGTCTACTAGACTCGATAAATCAACCTTGTCATCATCCAAAGTACGCACAACCGGCGAATCTAGTCTCTGCTGGTTTTAAAGAGACTGGCTCGAGAGCCGCATCCAAAGACGGAATCATGCCTCGGATACCTCCATCGCTTCCTCGTAATCCTCTAGTTAAGCGTCTTCAAAAAATGTAGGTAAGGCTTTCATAGTAATAGGAAATAATGAAGGTTAAAATATGATAAATAATAAATTTTAATTTGACAAAATGACCAGGTTGGTGTTACAATCCCATTTTCCGTCCGTATGTCCGCCACGCGAATGTGATCATTACTTCCTGGATATGTCGTAACAACACGACCTAATTTCCAAGACGTTGGCGAAAGCTGTTCATTGCGAATAGCAACTAAGTCGTTTACAGATATGTTTCTTTCAGGAAACTTCCATTTATACCGTTTATGCAAACTTGACAAAAATTCATCCTTCCACCGAAGGCAGAAGTGATGAGTAAATGCTTTAACTTTTCTGCGATTAACGGGACTAATAGGCGTTTCGTAAATTGACGGTTTAGGAGGAGCTAAAATTGATGAACCTATCAAAAAATGACCTGGTGTAAGAGCTACTGGCTGATTAGGGTAATTACTCATTGGGCAAAGCGACCGAGAATTAAGACAAGCTTCTATTCTAGCTAGGACCGTTTAAAGTTCCTCAAAGGTATATTTGACCCCTTGAGCTTCTTTGCGAAAGTGGAGTTTAAAACTTTTGAATCCTGCTTCTCACAAACCTCCCATATGGGGAGCACCAGCGGGAATAAACCGCCATGACAAATCATTAACATTAAACGTAGAACACATTCTTGCTTGACTCTTTAATAAGAACGTCCTAAAATCTCTTTCTAACTCTCGCGAAGCGCCAACAAAATTTGTACCATTATCGGAAAATATTGTATTCGGACAACCTCTTTTGGATATAAAGCGATTAAAAGCAGCCAAAAACCTATCCGTTGTCAAATCTAATACTGCCTCAAAATGTATTGCCGTCGAAGAAAAGCTTAAAAAAATATAGACATATGCCTTTAAAACCTGACTTGATCAACCGCTCGAACTTTTCATATCAAATGGACCTGCAAAGTCCACACCAGTAGTCGTGAATGTCCGATCTAAAACCGTGCTCTGTAGTAGCAAGGCAGCCATTATCTGTCTACATGAGCGTTTACGATCAAGAATGCAACGCTTACAACGGTTGACAACTGTGCGGACCAATGTTTTCAATCTTGGAATCCAATACTCGATTCGTAAAATCCTAAGCATCAACTGATTTCCTCCATGAATTGAAATTAAATGAACAAACTGAGTCAAAAGAAATGTAAAACGACAAGAATATGGCAACAAAATCGGTTGTCGTTTCGTATATACCAAAGCCGGAGATTTTACTAATCGTCCATTAAGTCGCATACCTCTTTCCTTATTCAGGAATGGATTTAGAGTTAAAAGAGAATTTTTTTCAGAAAGAGGTTTCCCCTCCAAGAGACACTTATATTCATCAGAAAAATGGACTTTTTGGGCAATAATGGCTAAATGAATTTTTACCTGTTTTACTTCTACTTCTATGAACACCGACCTTTATGTGCCAAATATTAAAAAACCTAAATACGTATGCGATTACTCGTAGGGCACGATTAAGAGAAAAAAATCTGTCCAAAATATCATCATAATCATCAAAAAATTAAGCATGAGATTTGACAGCACGTGCCTCCAGATCAGTGTCTATTATAGTCAAACTTCTGAGATTCCAGTCAGATTTTTATGAAGCCAATGTGGCCCATATCTTCAAAAATCACAATGTGCTAAGTCTGAGGACGATTTGCCCCGACTTCCTAAATCAGCAATTTTTATCCTCTGATTTCACGTGGTGCCAATTATGACTGCCAACAATTTCCTGAATCTTACAAACTCTGTTGGCAACAAAAGCTGGTAAAGAACAAGCGTCTTTTCTAAGCCAGGAAAGGACGATCGTAGAATCAGTCCAACAATAAATCTGACGAAGTGGCACGTTAATCTCGCCTTATACAGTTTTTAAAAGGTCAGATGCTAAAACTGCAGCGCAAAGTTCCAAGCGAGGTAAATAAATCGACCTAATGGGAGCAACCTTGGTCTTACAGGTTAACAAGTTAATAATTATATCGCCGTTAGGTTTTTCAATACGTATATATATCACCCCCGCGTATGCCTTCTCTGAGGCATCAGAAAAAACATGAAGCTCAACGGAGAACTCAGGTTCATAATGAACCCATCTTAGAATTCGTATATTATTAACCTCATGGTATAAAGCAACAAATCTTCTCCATCCCGCCTCTGTCGTTGGCCTTAGTAAGTCATCATACCCTATATTATCCTGCCAAACCCTTTGCATGATCATTTGGCAACCACTATCACCGGTCCTAACAATCCCACGGGTTCAAATAGCTTAGCAATAATGGACAAAACTTCTCTTTTCGTATATTCAGATCGCAACGTAATTGCATCCACTTTAAAATAAAATGTGTCCAAATGGGCATTCCACTGGAGACCAAGTTTTCGAACTACCTGACTCAAAAAAAGTCAATAGTTTGGCATCAACCAAATGATCAGGAGGAAGTTCCCTCAAGATGGCCTTTTTATTAGATGTCCATTTTCTAAGTTCAAATCCCGCTCATAATAAAGCTGCTATGAGTTGATCACAAGCTATCAACGAAGTGGAGACATCATGAGCCCCAGTGAGTACATCGTCAACGTACATACACTTTCGCAGAGTATATGCTGCCAACTTAGCAATGTACGAATGGCAAGATAAGGTGCACAATTGACCCCAGAGGTTACTGTCTGCAATTCATACTCCTTCGAAGGAGAATTTCGAAAAAAAAATACGCTGTAATGGAGTATGTGTTCCATCCAATCTAAATTGCCGATACATTTAAATTATGTCACAGTTAAAAACAAACCAAAACAGTCGCCAACGTAGTATAAGCAAGACCAGATCCGCCTGTAATGTGGGTCCCACATAAAGAAAGTATTTCAGGCTATTGCCACTAGACGTTTTATTAGATGCATTAAATGCTACTCCTAATTTTGTAGCTTTGCCATCTTATTTTATCACCGGATGTACCGCATCATCAAACCATATTAGGGTAGTTATTTGTTACAGGTTTCATATGACCTAAAGATAAGTATTCGCTTACTACGTCGTCATACATTTTCTTTACTAGAGGTTTTCGTAACAGAGAAGACTCATTTCTTAAAAACTGTGACATAACATTCCCTTAAGATGAACCTAAAAAAAATTTTCGGAAAAATCCGCTCTGAATGGAAGTGTTACAACATAACGACCATCTGGGTCCCTACGAGTGGTACTCTTAAAATTCTTCTCACAAATCATATCTTTAGGCGACATTATTATCTATTTTGGTGGTTCCTCTAATTCCCAAAATCTAAGTAAATTTCTGTTTAAATTATCTTCCTCGGAAATTCTACTCCAGTTGACTAAACTTGCAACGAAGATTGACGTAGAGGCCCCGTAATAAGCCACCCAAATACCATGTTCTGAGCTATTAACGACCCTAAAATGTTTCGCTGAATTTCACCTATGATAATCAAAGGATACAAATCCGCACCTAGAAATAGATCGACAGGCCTACAATCAAAGAATTTAGGATCTGCCAAAGGTATATTTGGCAAGCCTCTGCGAAGTTCATCCTTTACTATAAAGGATGGGAGATTTTCGGCGAAACAAGTGCCGTAGTCGTCAAGCAAATCGAAGAATCCAGAAGAGAACCTATTTCAATAGAACATAGTTTCCGAATACTAGGAGATACCGTTTGGTTTACACGCGAAATTTTATCATTCGTAGAATTCGCAGAAATTTTTAAACAGTTCTGCAATCGCTCAGAAATAAATGATGTTTCTGAAGCGGGATCAATCAGGGCGCGAGCTGGGTACGTAATACCCTGGTGACGTATATTCACCATTGCCGTTCCTAATAATACAGTCCGACTCTGAGAAACATGATATACTTGACGATTTACAGGAGTCGAAGATATAATACCGCGAGAGCTAGATTGCTGTGCTGGCTCTATGGGTCCAGGGTTAACCTGCGTAAAATTAATGCCTAAACTTGTAGCCGTATTAGAAGAATTCCCAACAAAATCCCCCGAAGGAGACGTTTTCCTGTGTAACAGTGTATGATGCCTCCTATTGCAACTTACAATCCTTAACTTCATGTGCTCGCGATAAACAATTAATACATCAATTAAATTTTTTAACTATTGAAAAACTTTCCGAAATTGAAAGATTCTTAAATCCCGCAAAAAATGACTTTGATTTTTACAAAGAACACAATTATTTGTCGTTGATGAACTCGTATAATGTGCCTCTACCTTCTTTACAACTTTCTTCTTTTCATGTGAGGAGTCTAATGTCTGAATTCTTTCTGTCAGAAAGGCATCTAAATCCTTTTATTTAGACACAAAATTTGTCCTTAATACTTGTTCCCATAAAGTAACAGTAATACCTGGAAGTCTCTAAACACAAATAAAAATAATAATTGGATCCCAAATCAAAACAAAAAATTTAACGTTAAAACTTATTAAAAAAATCAATAATTATCTTTTAATTTTAATCAAATTATATTTAAATAAAACAGAAACAATATTATCAATTTAAAACAAAATAAATGATAGTCAAACCAACCAACAGTAGGGTGCAACTTCATGCACTTGGTATTTATTTTTTATGCTTAGAGAGAATTTTAATAAAATTATATTGAAATAAAAAAAAAACAATATTATCAATTTAAAGCAAAATGATAGTCAAACCGACCGACAGTAGGGTGCAATTTCGTGCACTTGGTATTTATTTTTTATGCTTGTAGAATTTTATACACTTTATATATTCAGGCATGTCACAAATTCCGTTTGGAATCGAAATGATTTCGAAGTAAGTATTCCGATCGAAATGGTTTTAGCTTCTATAGATTCCGTTCGGTTTTAGTAAACCTAAGAAAATACAAAACCACTTATTTTTTTTTTTCAAAACTTGGCAACATAACAACGAATGTAGCAAAACAAAAAACGGTGGACTTAAAAAACAACAAAAATTCAAATTCATTTGTGTTTCAATGCGAATTGCTAAAAAAAAGTTAAAATAAAAAATATCATAATAACAATTTGTAAACAGAGTTTTTTAAGATATTACCAGCTAAATATGGAAGCTTTTATTATGGTGTTGGAGAAAATATCTAATGATCTTCCGAGCTCGACAATACCATCAGTACCTGTTCAATCTCGTTTAGATGTAAAAAAATATGTGCAGAGTAAAATTTTTTGTAATTGTTTATTCTTCTTTGTGCCATTTCGTGCTGTGTGCTGTCACTACGGAATTTTTGAAAAAAAAAAAAAAAAATAACAAGAATAAAAGTACGGCAATATCATTTAAACAAAATCCACTTATTTTTGGTTTTTTATAAAGGATTAAGAAAAAGTTCATTTTTTATTTTTATTATTAAAATAAAAAATTTTTATTATTAAAATACATTTAATTTGGATCAATAATCAAGATAAAGAATAGCCTTACCTATAAAAAATGTTTTGAGTGGTTTTTATGTTAACAAAATGCTTAAAATATCAATTCCACATAACAAACTGAAAGTGGTTTCATTCCAAAAAATTTTTTTTGTTTTACGTTTTCTATAGAAGCAAAATACGGAATCAATTCCACTTCCGAACGGAATTTCGTTCTGTGACATGGCTGATTATTTTATTAATATTCCGTAGGCCTTAGCTTTAAATTATTGTTACTTTTTGTTATTATTATAATGATAATTATTTTTACTTTTTTAATAGAAAAAACACCGTCGATTTATTGCGTAGCAAAAGAAAGTAAATTAAAATAAACGTCAAAAAAAAAAAAATGAATTGCAAGACGTTCAACCACTGCACATACGTATGCATGTATGTGGATATCAAAAGGCAAACAGATAAAACAAGTCGTATATATAGTACTGTTCGAAACCTAAGCAACTTTTTCCCACTAAGTAATAATAGACTCATATCTTTTCTTTAAATAAATTTATAGAAAATATTTTTTATTTACTACCACACAATGTGTCTATAATCTAAAAATAACAACAAAAATTAAATTCCATTTCTTTAGAAGTTATAATAAAATAAAAACAAAACTAACTTAAAAATTTGCTGTTTAAAACCTAAGCAACTTTTAACATTTAAATGATATACTTTGTTTCTTAAGAGATCAGCGCATCTTTTGGGCATAGATTCAATAAGATTCGATAAAATAGATGTTGGTATACCTTCCACTCTGATTTTAGACAGTTCATCAACTCCTGTTTATTTTTAAAGCGTTGAGTTCCAACTCTCCGTTTTAAAATTCCAAAGAGGTTCTCTATGAGATTCAAGTCTGGCGATTGAGGCGGCCAATCCAAAACTTGAGCCCCATTAGCTGATAACCAATCCTTGACTAACTTCGATGAGTGTTTTGGGTCATTGTTATATTGAAACACCTATCGAAGTGGCATTTCCCACGCAGCATAGTCAAGCATGTGAGTTACTAAAACGTCTCTGTAAACAAAACGGTCCATTTTTGTTTGAATTTCTACAAAAGGACCAGCACCACTAGCCGAAAAACAAGTCCAAACCATCACATTTCCACCCCCATGCTTTATTGTGGGTTTTGAGTACCGAGGATGTAGCCGCTTTCCTTTTGGTCTTCTCACGTGGCAAACTATCTGAATTTAGTAAGTTAAATTTAGATTCATATGTGCTCTAGAAAAATCCAACCTAAAACAACCAAAAAGCTGAGAAAATCAGAGACTACTTTGCAATCAATCAAACAAACCTCTTTTAAATGCTTCTAAGTCAGCATAGGCTTCTTAGATAGCATGAAGCTCCTTAAGTTTTGTTCCAATAAACGTTTTCTTACTGTGGAAGAACTAATCTGAGGTTCAAGTTCATTCACTATGTCTTTCGACAAAAAAAATGGATTTTTTCTAACTAGACGGAAAATTTTCTAATCTGTTCGCTCAGATTTTTTCGAGGTCGCCCACCGCTATTGGCTTCCTCTACTTTCTACTATTGATTTATTAATATTCAATTGGTTTACCGTTATTAAAAGTTCAATAATCGTTAGCTTAAAAGCTGATCCATAACGTGTTCGCGTCATGGTTGCACTTCTAAAGAATTGGTACTACTTAAATGCAAAAACTCGACCAAAATTATTTTTTTCAATAGCAACCATAACTGGACTAAAATTTTTGTTGTTGTTTTAGTTAATATTTCGCAACAAATGCAACAATGTAAAAGTTGCTTAGGTTTCGAACAGCGAATTTTTAAGTTAATTTTGTTTTTGTTTTATAATTTCTTTCAAAGACATTAAATTTAATTTTTGTTGTTGTTATTAGTATGTAGACTATATGTATAATAATAAATAAAAGGGAAATTTTTCATTAATCTATTTAAAGAGAAGATATACGACCATGAGCATTAACTGAGGAAAAGTTGCTTAGGTTTCGAACAATACTGTATGTATGCGTTTTATTTATCCAATTCTTTACACTTTTGTAAATTATTGTTTCACTTTTACTTTAGTTAAAAATCACTTATCGAAAATGAAATTACGCACCTTTACTTCAAATGAATTTTCCAAAAAATGAGGACGAAATTTGGTGGCCTTTTTAAAATGAAATTGTTGATCTTTGAATAAAAACAAAATAAGGGTGGTTATTCTCCAGTATAATATTAGCATTTCCCAAGATCCGCCTGGAATAGACCAAAATGTTTGTCAGTAAGGAATTAAAAGAATAAATAAAAAACAAGGTTTAAAATTTTGAATTAATTTGTTTTATTTGTGTAATACTCGTATTACCCTTTTTTCAACAATTGGGTTGGTTCTCGTTCAAATTGCTCTAAACGAAAGAATATTTTTTTAGAAATTGGAAGATGGCGATACAAGTTTAATTAATCCGTTAGCGGTTTTACTCGTTAGAATCCAAATTAATACTCTGAAAATACAAAGTTGATAAAACTGGAGTATAATTTAGATCCTAGCAGAGTAATAAAAAGACGAATTAAGAATGTTAACAAATTGTAGACATTTTACATTAAACATTGAACTTTTACATATCGTATAGGTTACAAGCTTTAAATATTTGATTGATCTTTTCCAGTTTTATATATCGACTAAAAATAGGCAATTGAAAATTCCTAGATAAACTCGTATAATGCAGCGTTCATTTTGTGTGAGAGTGGCGTGAGCTAACAATGTTTTATCAATATCTTTAAGGATGTTTAAATGTTCTGCGGATGCTTATAAGTTAAATCTTATTCATGAGCTTTCAAGGAATGGGCATAAATTTATACAAACTGTCATATATTTATTTCACGTGTTGAATAATTACTTGATAATTACCTGATTACGTAGATACCTACTAAAACCGTTGCTGTTACTTTTATTATTTAATATCTGTTTTTTTTTTTGTTGCCAGTAGCGAAATGAAGTTCTTTGCAACAAAGTTATGTGGATTTTTTATTTTTAAATTGGTGCAATTTTGTGATTTCACTTTTATTATAGGTATTTATATGCACTTTTTTCTATTGTTATCACTTTTAGTTTTGTTATTTAAACTAGTCCCTATTTTAAGGTGTACAGTCCGAGATTTTGATGATAATGATTGGCTAAGGTCTAATGAAATTACATTTACGATCTCCCCTCGTGATTTGGCATAAAGGTCATATATTGTTGATTGTACTGAAGCCAATTAGAAAATATATTGTCGTATAAGAAACAGAACAAATAATATTATTAGGCGTGAGAAAAGAAGAGGTCATACTAAACAGTTTGATGGTCTTAATACATGCCGAATGTGGAAGATATTAAAAGGCAGGGGTTGTATTCCAATTAAAAGTAATATTGTAAAATTTGACCCCAATGACATAAACAACTTCTTTGTCTCCAAACAATGTCCTCAGCAGCAAACTTCATTTTTCTCGAATTGAGTCTTTACAAGAGTCAATTCATTTTGTTTTCGATCTGTTGCTGAGCCAGAGGTTTGCCAGGCGCTTTTTAAAATCCGCTAAAATGCCAGACGATATGATGGCGTACCATTACAATTTGTCAAAGTTATATACCAATATATTTTCCAGCTTTATTAACATTAATCGTAAATACCATCTTCCTTACGTCTAAATATCTAACCGTTTGGAAAATTATCCGAGGCACTCTTAAAAAAGAAAACAAATTCTAACTTACTAGAAAACCTTAGACCCATTTCTATTGTTCCTGTTTTTTTCACCTCATAAAGAATCAAATAATGTATTTTCTTGATTTAGGCGAAATCGTAGTACTACGGCCTTGGTGGACTATCAGACTCAATTAGGCGGAAAATTAATAAAAAAAAAAGTACTGTGCTTTCTTTAGATCTATCCAAAGCATTCGATATGGTGTTGCATTCAGGACTAATTATTAAATGGTGCAATTTTTTTAAATTTTCTAAGTATTCCTGTAAACTTCTGCAGTCTTATTTATCTGAAAGACGACAGTATGTTGTTGGTGGTAATAGAGAATCGCATAAACTTAAAGTTAGTAGTGGATTACCTAAGGGGTCTGTTATTGGACCTTTGCTTTATATGATTTATTAAAGTGATTTAATGGATTTATTTGAAAACACATCCTTTGAAACATGCATTTATGCCGATGATATTAAAATTTTATGTTTATTTGACCACTTAGATGTTCCTGAGAATAATATCATTTTTTGCTAAGTCTTAATATTAATCCTGATGAAACTACTGTTATGTGTTTTGGATGTAGCTCTGAAATTTAAATGTTAATTTTAATGGCTGCAGTTTAAAATTTGTTAAGGAAATGAAATGTCTTGGTGTTATTCTAGATTGTCATCTAAATTTTTCCAAACATATAAATCAGGTCAGCGGTCGGGTAAATTCGACCCTAAAAAACCGACCCGTTTAAAAAAAAAATGTCGCTAATGCTATTTTAATGTCTCCAGTGCTATATGCTTTAGAGGTATATACGGGTACCAATAGAAGTTATATGAGGAAAATTAAACTCATTTTTAATTGTATAGAGTACATTCGTTGCATTTGTACTACACCTTCGGTATAGCTGCGAAAATTCAATTTTTTTTTAATCATTCATACTTGTTTTCTCACATCATTATAGATGCTGTTCCAGTATCATATCAACTGTTGATGAGTTAGGTATGAATGTATTTGCGCTGCGCCTTGCGTGTTTTTAAACTATTTTTTAATTTTTTTCCAGCCAGGGGTTGAAAATTAATATTGATTAGTTGGTTAAATGGATGATATTAACATGTGCACAACTTAAGTTAGATGGATGCGAAGTATGCTGATGAGGGATTTGGCCGTCCTGAAAATGCTGCATTACATTCTGCCAGCGTGTAATTTTTTTTGATTTCTTTGGAAAACGACCGCATACCTTTGAAAAATAATTTTTCTTGTTTAAAGTTAAACTAAAAAATTAACCAAAGCCAAAAAAGTAAATTTTAATTGATTTGTAATAATCCACGGTTCAATCCCTGATTGGGAAAAAATGAAAAATAATTTTAAAACACGTAAGGCACAGCGCACATACATTCGTACCTAACTCATCAACAGTTTATATGGTACTAGAACAGCATCTATAATGTCGTGAGGAACAAGTATGAATGATAAAAAATAAAATTTGCATTTCGTGGCTATACCAATGATGTAGTACAAAAACAAACGTACAAGACGTGTTGTAGAGAAAACAGCAAAGAAATGCTTAGAGTTGTGTGTGAATTTCGTCCAACCAAATTAATATTGACTACTTGGTTAAATGGATTATATTTAGAATGTACACAACTAAAGGTAGATAGATGCGAAGAAAACTGATGAGGGATTTGGCGGTCCTGAAAATGCGGCATTACATTCTGTCAGCGTCTAATTTTTTTTGTTTTCTTTGGAAAATGTCCGCGTACATTTGAAAATAATTTTGCTTTGTAAAAATTTAATTAAAAAAATGAACTAAAGCTAATTGATTTGTAAAATATTACTACTAGAGCTTTTGTTTTGAAGCTTACATAAGAGTATTATCTACTAGGGATCGTAACGGTTATTTGTGTTGTTTAAAAATTACTTTTTAAGGATTTTTTATAACTTTTATTTTATGTTTGAAAAATAATTATATTATAAAAAAAATTGTAAGTTTAAAACTAATTGTTGCTTTTCAATTAAAAAATATAACTTGAGAAATAACTATTATTTTTTAAGCATTTTTTTAACTTGGAAAATAAATTTTAAATTTAATTTTTCTAATAAAACTTAAATAAATGAAAATTAATGCTGCCAAAGGCAGTCCAGATAACAGCAAGCACTAAAAATTTACTTACATTTTTTCATTGTATGCAATACCATAAAAAAACGGTTTTTAAAATATAAACTTTATTTACTTTAAAAATAAAATTATTATAATAACAGAAAAATTAACTTTAATTCAGGTCTGTTTGTTTCTTAATAAAAAACAAACAACGTATATATATATATATATATATATATATATATATATATATATATATATATATATATATATATATATATATATATATATACATATATATATACATTCTTAAATGTAAGTTTAATAAACTCAAAAATATTTTGGGGTGTATAATAAACATGAAAATACTTAAAAATTTTATTCAAAGGTTATGTCTGCTTCAAATAAAGCAGATTGAGCAATGTCTGTTTTTGACCAGTTTTCTGTTTTAACTGCTAGTAATTTTTGCTATCTGCCATTGTATTTGTTGCATTACATAGTGGCAGTTGCGTTAATTGCAAAAAAATAGAGAACATTGTTTCCTGCATACTCTATTTTATATTAAATAATAATCAATTACATTTATATTTACCATCTTTATAGCCACGAAACAAGAGGAAGATTTAAAAAAGGCACGGCTTAAAAAATTACTGTCGGGATACAAAAACTTGATGAATAGCAGAACTGAAATTTTTAAAAATAATTTAACCATGTAAGAACAAATATTAAGCTTTTTACTTACGTGGACAGAAGTAGCTTATTTTGTGTAAAGTTGATGGACTAATAAAAAAGGCACATTCCAACAAAACTCTTCTCTATTTAATAGTTACACTGGGACTTACATATATATATATATATATATATATATATATATATATATATATATATATATATATATATATATATATATATATATATATATATATCAATAGAAAACTTACAAAAACGAGATGGCAGGAGACGTGGCGAATCAACCAGATTTAACTTTTATTTAAATATTGCCTTTATTTGCGATATAAACATTGCCTTTATTTTTTCATGCAAAAAATAGAGTATAAAACACAAAATTAAGGCGTTTATTTTTTGCCGCTTTATTTTATAAAAATGCCGGTGACCCGATTCATGTCTTCTCTAAATATACTCATTTTTCCGCTTCAAAATATGCCCTTTTTTCATATTATTTATCCTTAAAAGCAAAATTTTAAAAAATTTATATCGATATCGGACTGAATCGAGACGTAGATTTTACACCGCTGGAATCTACTGCTCCTAGGCTACTCCCACTATTCTGGTGACCCTATTCATTTCTTCTCTAAACACCCACTTGATCCACTTTAAAATAGCTCTTTTTCTATATTATTTTTCTCTAAAAACGTTATGCCGACAATGTTTTTTTTTAAATTTGTATTATTTTTCAAACTGAGAAAATCAGAGACTACTTTGCAATCAATAAAACAAACCTCTTTTAAATGCTTCTTAGTCAGCATAGGCTTCTTAGACGGAAAATTTTCTAATCTGTTCGCTCAGATTTTTTCGAGGTCGCCCACCGCTATTGGCTTCCTCTACTTTCTACTATTGATTTATTAATATTCAATTGGTTTACCGTTATTAAAAGTTCTACTACTACTACTACTTTAATGCAAAAACTCAACCAAAATTATTTTTTTCAATAGCAACCATAACTGGACTAAAATTTTTGTTAAAATTTTTGTTGTTGTTTTAGTTAATATTTCGCAACAAATGCAACAATGTAAAAGTTGCTTAGGTTTCGAACAGCGAATTTTTAAGTTAATTTTGTTTTTGTTTTATAATTTCTTTCAAAGACATTAAATTTAATTTTTGTTGTTGTTATTAGTATGTAGACTATATGTATAATAATAAATAAAAGGGAAATTTTTCATTAATCTATTTAAAGAGAAGATATACGACCATAAGCATTAACTGAGGAAAAGTTGCTTAGGTTTCGAACAATACTGTATGTATGCGTTTTATTTATCCAATTCTTTACACTTTTGTAAATTATTGTTTCACTTTTACTTTAGTTAAAAATCACTTATCGAAAATGAAATTACGCACCTTTACTTCAAATGAATTTTCCAAAAAATGAGGACGAAATTTGGTGGCCTTTTTAAAATGAAATTGTTGATCTTTGAATAAAAACAAAATAAGGGTGGTTATTCTCCAGTATAATATTAGCATTTCCCAAGATCCGCCTGGAATAGACCAAAATGTTTGTCAGTAAGGAATTAAAAGAATAAATAAAAAACAAGGTTTAAAATTTTGAATTAATTTGTTTTATTTGTGTAATACTCGTATTACCCTTTTTTCAACAATTGGGTTGGTTCTCGTTCAAATTGCTCTAAACGAAAGAATATTTTTTTAGAAATTGGAAGATGGCGATACAAGTTTAATTAATCCGTTAGCGGTTTTACTCGTTAGAATCCAAATTAATACTCTGAAAATACAAAGTTGATAAAACTGGAGTATAATTTAGATCCTAGCAGAGTAATAAAAAGACGAATTAAGAATGTTAACAAATTGTAGACATTTTACATTAAACATTGAACTTTTACATATCGTATAGGTTACAAGCTTTAAATATTTGATTGATCTTTTCCAGTTTTATATATCGACTAAAAATAGGCAATTGAAAATTCCTAGATAAACTCGTATAATGCAGCGTTCATTTTGTGTGAGAGTGGCGTGAGCTAACAATGTTTTATCAATATCTTTAAGGATGTTTAAATGTTCTGCGGATGCTTATAAGTTAAATCTTATTCATGAGCTTTCAAGGAATGGGCATAAATTTATACAAACTGTCATATATTTATTTCACGTGTTGAATAATTACTTGATAATTACCTGATTACGTAGATACCTACTAAAACCGTTGCTGTTACTTTAATTATTTAATATCTGTTTTTTTTGTTGCCAGTAGCGAAATGAAGTTCTTTGCAACAAAGTTATGTGGATTTTTTATTTTTAAATTGGTGCAATTTTGTGATTTCACTTTTATTATAGGTATTTATATGCACTTTTTTCTATTGTTATCACTTTTAGTTTTGTTATTTAAACTAGTCCCAATTTTAAGGTGTACAGTCCGAGATTTTGATGATAATGATTGGCTAAGGTCTAATGAAATTACATTTACGATCTCCCCTCGTGATTTGGCATAAAGGTCATATATTGTTGATTGTACTGAAGCCAATTAGAAAATATATTGTCGTATAAGAAACAGAACAAATAATATTATTAGGCGTGAGAAAAGAAGAGGTCATACTAAACAGTTTGATGGTCTTAATACATGCCGAATGTGGAAGATATTAAAAGGCAGGGGTTGTATTCCAATTAAAAGTAATATTGTAGAATTTGACCCCAATGACATAAACAACTTCTTTGTCTCCAAACAATGTCCTCAGCAGCAAACTTCATTTTTCTCGAATTGAGTCTTTACAAGAGTCAATTCATTTTGTTTTCGATCTGTTGCTGAGCCAGAGGTTTGCCAGGCGCTTTTTAAAATCCGCTAAAATGCCAGACGATATGATGGCGTACCATTACAATTTGTCAAAGTTATATACCAATATATTTTCCAGCTTTATTAACATTAATCGTAAATACCATCTTCCTTACGTCTAAATATCTAACCGTTTGGAAAATTATCCGAGGCACTCTTAAAAAAGAAACCAAATTCTAACTTACTAGAAAACCTTAGACCCATTTCTATTGTTCCTGTTTTTTTTCACCTCATAAAGAATCAAATAATGTATTTTCTTGATTTAGGCGAAATCGTAGTACTACGGCCTTGGTGGACTATCAGACTCAATTAGGCGGAAAATTAATAAAAAAAAAGTACTGTGCTTCCTATAGATCTATCCAAAGCATTCGATATGGTGTTGCCTTCAGGACTAATTATTAAATGGTGCAATTTTTTTAAATTTTCTAAGTATTCCTGTAAACTTCTGCAGTCTTATTTATCTGAAAGACGACAGTATGTTGTTGGTGGTAATAGAGAATCGCATAAACTTAAAGTTAGTAGTGGATTACCTAAGGGGTCTGTTATTGGACCTTTGCTTTATATGATTTATTAAAGTGATTTAATGGATTTATTTGAAAACACATCCTTTGAAACATGCATTTATGCCGATGATATTAAAATTTTATGTTTATTTGACCACTTAGATGTTCCTGAGAATAATATCATTTTTTGCTAAGTCTTAATATTAATCCTGATGAAACTACTGTTATGTGTTTTGGATGTAGCTCTGAAATTTAAATGTTAATTTTAATGGCTGCAGTTTAAAATTTGTTAAGGAAATGAAATGTCTTGGTGTTATTCTAGATTGTCATCTAAATTTTTCCAAACATATAAATCAGGTCAGCGGTCGGGTAAATTCGACCCTAAAAAACCGACCCTTTTAAAAAAAAAATCTCGCTAATGCTATTTTAATGTCTCCAGTGCTATATGCTTTAGAGGTATATACGGGTACCAATAGAAGTTATATGAGGAAAATTAAACTCATTTTTAATTGTATAGTCAGATATTTTTATGGATTAAAATTAGGAACCCTTGTACGAGTACATTCGTTGCATTTGTACTACACCTTCGGTATAGCTGCGAAAATGCAATTTTTTTTTAATCATTCATACTTGTTTTCTCACATCATTATAGATGCTGTTCCAGTATCATATCAACTGTTGATGAGTTAGGTATGAATGTATTTGCGCTGCGCCTTGCGTGTTTTTAAACTATTTTTTAATTTTTTTCCAGCCAGGGGTTGAAAATTAATATTGATTAGTTGGTTAAATGGATGATATTAACATGTGCACAACTTAAGTTAGATGGATGCGAAGTATGCTGATGAGGGATTTGGCCGTCCTGAAAATGCTGCATTACATTCTGCCAGCGTGTATTTTTTTTTGATTTCTTTGGAAAACGACCGCATACCTTTGAAAAATAATTTTTCTTGTTTAAAGTTAAACTAAAAAATTAACCAAAGCCAAAAAAGTAAATTTTAATTGATTTATAATAATCCACGGTTTAATCCCTGATTGGGAAAAAATGAAAAATAATTTTAAAACACGTAAGGCACAGCGCACATACATTCGTACCTAACTCATCAACAGTTTATATGGTACTAGAACAGCATCTATAATGTCGTGAGGAACAAGTATGAATGATAAAAAATAAAATTTGCATTTCGTGGCTATACCAATGATGTAGTACAAAAACAAACGTACAAGACGTGTTGTAGAGAAAACAGCAAAGAAATGCTTAGAGTTGTGTGTGAATTTCGTCCAACCAAATTAATATTGACTACTTGGTTAAATGGATGATATTTAGAATGTACACAACTAAAGGTAGATAGATGCGAAGAAAACTGATGAGGGATTTGGCGGTCCTGAAAATGCGGCATTACATTCTGTCAGCGTCTAATTTTTTTTGTTTTCTTTGGAAAACGTCCGCGTACATTTGAAAATAATTTTGCTTTGTAAAAATTTAATTAAAAAAATGAACTAAAGCTAATTGATTTGTAAAATATTACTACTAGAGCTTTTGTTTTGAAGCTTACATAAAAGTATTATCTACTAGCGATCGTAACGGTTATTTGTGTTGTTTAAAAATTACTTTTTAAGGATTTTTTATAACTTTTATTTTATGTTTGAAAAATAATTATATTTCAAAAAAAAATTGTAAGTTTAAAACTAATTGTTGCTTTTCAATTAAAAAATATAACTTGAGAAATAACTATTATTTTTTAAGCATTTTTTTAACTTGGAAAATAAATTTTAAATTTAATTTTTCTAATAAAACTTAAATAAATGAAAATTAATGCTGGCAAAGGCAGTCCAGATAACAGCAAGCACTAAAAAGTTTACTTACATTTTTTCATTGTATGCAATACCATAAAAAAACGGTTTTTAAAATATAAACTTTTTATTTACTTTAAAAATAAAATTATTATAATAACAGAAAAATTAACTTTAATTCAGGTCTGTTTGTTTCTTAATAAAAAACAAACAACGTATATATATATATATATATATATATATATATATATATATATATATATATATATATATATACATATATATATACATTCTTAAATGTAAGTTTAATAAACTCAAAAATATTTTGGGGTGTATAATAAACATGAAAATACTTAAAAATTTTATTCAAAGGTTATGTCTGCTTCAAATAAAGCAGATTGAGCAATGTCTGTTTTTGACCAGTTTTCTGTTTTAACTGCTAGTAATTTTTGCTATCTGCCATTGTATTTGTTGCATTACATAGTGGCAGTTGCGTTAATTGCAAAAAAATAGAGAACATTGTTTCCTGCATACTCTATTTTATATTAAATAATAATCAATTACATTTATATTTACCATCTTTATAGCCACGAAACAAGAGGAAGATTTAAAAAAGGCACGGCTTAAAAAATTACTGTCGGGATACAAAAACTTGATGAATAGCAGAACTGAAATTTTTAAAAATAATTTAACCATGTAAGAACAAATATTAAGCTTTTTACTTACGTGGACAGAAGTAGCTTATTTTGTGTAAAGTTGATGGACTAATAAAAAAGGCACATTCCAACAAAACTCTTCTCTATTTAATAGTTACACTGGGACTTACATATATATATATATATATATATATATATATATATATATATATATATATATATATATATATATATATATATCAATAGAAAACTTACAAAAACGAGATGGCAGGAGACGTGGCGAATCAACCAGATTTAACTTTTATTTAAATATTGCCTTTATTTGCGATATAAACATTGCCTCTATTTTTTCATGCAAAAAATAGAGTATAAAACACAAAATTAAGGCGTTTATTTTTTGCCGCTTTATTTTATAAAAATGCCGGTGACCCGATTCATGTCTTCTCTAAATATACTCATTTTTCCGCTTCAAAATATGCCCTTTTTTCATATTATTTATCCTTAAAAGCAAAATTTTAAAAAATTTATATCGATATCGGACTGAATCGAGACGTAGATTTTACACCGCTGGAATCTACTGCTCCTAGGCTACTCCCACTATTCTGGTGACCCTATTCATTTCTTCACTAAACACCCACTTGATCCACTTTAAAATAGCTCTTTTTCTATATTATTTTTCTCTAAAAACGTTATGCCGACAATGTTTTTTTTTAAATTTGTATTATTTTTCAAACTGAGAAAATCAGAGACTACTTTGCAATCAATAAAACAAACCTCTTTTAAATGCTTCTTAGTCAGCATAGGCTTCTTAGACGGAAAATTTTCTAATCTGTTCGCTCAGATTTTTTCGAGGTCGCCCACCGCTATTGGCTTCCTCTACTTTCTACTATTGATTTATTAATATTCAATTGGTTTACCGTTATTAAAAGTTCTACTACTACTACTACTTTAATGCAAAAACTCAACCAAAATTATTTTTTTCAATAGCAACCATAACTGGACTAAAATTTTTGTTAAAATTTTTGTTGTTGTTTTAGTTAATATTTCGCAACAAATGCAACAATGTAAAAGTTGCTTAGGTTTCGAACAGCGAATTTTTAAGTTAATTTTGTTTTTGTTTTATAATTTCTTTCAAAGACATTAAATTTAATTTTTGTTGTTGTTATTAGTATGTAGACTATATGTATAATAATAAATAAAAGGGAAATTTTTCATTAATCTATTTAAAGAGAAGATATACGACCATGAGCATTAACTGAGGAAAAGTTGCTTAGGTTTCGAACAATACTGTATGTATGCGTTTTATTTATCCAATTCTTTACACTTTTGTAAATTATTGTTTCACTTTTACTTTAGTTAAAAATCACTTATCGAAAATGAAATTACGCACCTTTACTTCAAATGAATTTTCCAAAAAATGAGGACGAAATTTGGTGGCCTTTTTAAAATGAAATTGTTGATCTTTGAATAAAAACAAAATAAGGGTGGTTATTCTCCAGTATAATATTAGCATTTCCCAAGATCCGCCTGGAATAGACCAAAATGTTTGTCAGTAAGGAATTAAAAGAATAAATAAAAAACAAGGTTTAAAATTTTGAATTAATTTGTTTTATTTGTGTAATACTCGTATTACCCTTTTTTCAACAATTGGGTTGGTTCTCGTTCAAATTGCTCTAAACGAAAGAATATTTTTTTAGAAATTGGAAGATGGCGATACAAGTTTAATTAATCCGTTAGCGGTTTTACTCGTTAGAATCCAAATTAATACTCTGAAAATACAAAGTTGATAAAACTGGAGTATAATTTAGATCCTAGCAGAGTAATAAAAAGACGAATTAAGAATGTTAACAAATTGTAGACATTTTACATTAAACATTGAACTTTTACATATCGTATAGGTTACAAGCTTTAAATATTTGATTGATCTTTTCCAGTTTTATATATCGACTAAAAATAGGCAATTGAAAATTCCTAGATAAACTCGTATAATGCAGCGTTCATTTTGTGTGAGAGTGGCGTGAGCTAACAATGTTTTATCAATATCTTTAAGGATGTTTAAATGTTCTGCGGATGCTTATAAGTTAAATCTTATTCATGAGCTTTCAAGGAATGGGCATAAATTTATACAAACTGTCATATATTTATTTCACGTGTTGAATAATTACTTGATAATTACCTGATTACGTAGATACCTACTAAAACCGTTGCTGTTACTTTAATTATTTAATATCTGTTTTTTTTGTTGCCAGTAGCGAAATGAAGTTCTTTGCAACAAAGTTATGTGGATTTTTTATTTTTAAATTGGTGCAATTTTGTGATTTCACTTTTATTATAGGTATTTATATGCACTTTTTTCTATTGTTATCACTTTTAGTTTTGTTATTTAAACTAGTCCCAATTTTAAGGTGTACAGTCCGAGATTTTGATGATAATGATTGGCTAAGGTCTAATGAAATTACATTTACGATCTCCCCTCGTGATTTGGCATAAAGGTCATATATTGTTGATTGTACTGAAGCCAATTAGAAAATATATTGTCGTATAAGAAACAGAACAAATAATATTATTAGGCGTGAGAAAAGAAGAGGTCATACTAAACAGTTTGATGGTCTTAATACATGCCGAATGTGGAAGATATTAAAAGGCAGGGGTTGTATTCCAATTAAAAGTAATATTGTAGAATTTGACCCCAATGACATAAACAACTTCTTTGTCTCCAAACAATGTCCTCAGCAGCAAACTTCATTTTTCTCGAATTGAGTCTTTACAAGAGTCAATTCATTTTGTTTTCGATCTGTTGCTGAGCCAGAGGTTTGCCAGGCGCTTTTTAAAATCCGCTAAAATGCCAGACGATATGATGGCGTACCATTACAATTTGTCAAAGTTATATACCAATATATTTTCCAGCTTTATTAACATTAATCGTAAATACCATCTTCCTTACGTCTAAATATCTAACCGTTTGGAAAATTATCCGAGGCACTCTTAAAAAAGAAACCAAATTCTAACTTACTAGAAAACCTTAGACCCATTTCTATTGTTCCTGTTTTTTTTCACCTCATAAAGAATCAAATAATGTATTTTCTTGATTTAGGCGAAATCGTAGTACTACGGCCTTGGTGGACTATCAGACTCAATTAGGCGGAAAATTAATAAAAAAAAAGTACTGTGCTTCCTATAGATCTATCCAAAGCATTCGATATGGTGTTGCCTTCAGGACTAATTATTAAATGGTGCAATTTTTTTAAATTTTCTAAGTATTCCTGTAAACTTCTGCAGTCTTATTTATCTGAAAGACGACAGTATGTTGTTGGTGGTAATAGAGAATCGCATAAACTTAAAGTTAGTAGTGGATTACCTAAGGGGTCTGTTATTGAACCTTTGCTTTATATGATTTATTAAAGTGATTTAATGGATTTATTTGAAAACACATCCTTTGAAACATGCATTTATGCCGATGATATTAAAATTTTATGTTTATTTGACCACTTAGATGTTCCTGAGAATAATATCATTTTTTGCTAAGTCTTAATATTAATCCTGATGAAACTACTGTTATGTGTTTTGGATGTAGCTCTGAAATTTAAATGTTAATTTTAATGGCTGCAGTTTAAAATTTGTTAAGGAAATGAAATGTCTTGGTGTTATTCTAGATTGTCATCTAAATTTTTCCAAACATATAAATCAGGTCAGCGGTCGGGTAAATTCGACCCTAAAAAACCGACCCTTTTAAAAAAAAATCTCGCTAATGCTATTTTAATGTCTCCAGTGCTATATGCTTTAGAGGTATATACGGGTACCAATAGAAGTTATATGAGGAAAATTAAACTCATTTTTAATTGTATAGTCAGATATTTTTATGGATTAAAATTAGGAACCCTTGTACGAGTACATTCGTTGCATTTGTACTACACCTTCGGTATAGCTGCGAAAATGCAATTTTTTTTTAATCATTCATACTTGTTTTCTCACATCATTATAGATGCTGTTCCAGTATCATATCAACTGTTGATGAGTTAGGTATGAATGTATTTGCGCTGCGCCTTGCGTGTTTTTAAACTATTTTTTAATTTTTTTCCAGCCAGGGGTTGAAAATTAATATTGATTAGTTGGTTAAATGGATGATATTAACATGTGCACAACTTAAGTTAGATGGATGCGAAGTATGCTGATGAGGGATTTGGCCGTCCTGAAAATGCTGCATTACATTCTGCCAGCGTGTATTTTTTTTTGATTTCTTTGGAAAACGACCGCATACCTTTGAAAAATAATTTTTCTTGTTTAAAGTTAAACTAAAAAATTAACCAAAGCCAAAAAAGTAAATTTTAATTGATTTATAATAATCCACGGTTTAATCCCTGATTGGGAAAAAATGAAAAATAATTTTAAAACACGTAAGGCACAGCGCACATACATTCGTACCTAACTCATCAACAGTTTATATGGTACTAGAACAGCATCTATAATGTCGTAAGGAACAAGTATGAATGATAAAAAATAAAATTTGCATTTCGTGGCTATACCAATGATGTAGTACAAAAACAAACGTACAAGACGTGTTGTAGAGAAAACAGCAAAGAAATGCTTAGAGTTGTGTGTGAATTTCGTCCAACCAAATTAATATTGACTACTTGGTTAAATGGATGATATTTAGAATGTACACAACTAAAGGTAGATAGATGCGAAGAAAACTGATGAGGGATTTGGCGGTCCTGAAAATGCGGCATTACATTCTGTCAGCGTCTAATTTTTTTTGTTTTCTTTGGAAAACGTCCGCGTACATTTGAAAATAATTTTGCTTTGTAAAAATTTAATTAAAAAAATGAACTAAAGCTAATTGATTTGTAAAATATTACTACTAGAGCTTTTGTTTTGAAGCTTACATAAAAGTATTATCTACTAGCGATCGTAACGGTTATTTGTGTTGTTTAAAAATTACTTTTTAAGGATTTTTTATAACTTTTATTTTATGTTTGAAAAATAATTATATTTCAAAAAAAAATTGTAAGTTTAAAACTAATTGTTGCTTTTCAATTAAAAAATATAACTTGAGAAATAACTATTATTTTTTAAGCATTTTTTTAACTTGGAAAATAAATTTTAAATTTAATTTTTCTAATAAAACTTAAATAAATGAAAATTAATGCTGGCAAAGGCAGTCCAGATAACAGCAAGCACTAAAAAGTTTACTTACATTTTTTCATTGTATGCAATACCATAAAAAAACGGTTTTTAAAATATAAACTTTTTATTTACTTTAAAAATAAAATTATTATAATAACAGAAAAATTAACTTTAATTCAGGTCTGTTTGTTTCTTAATAAAAAACAAACAACGTATATATATATATATATATATATATATATATATATATATATATATATATATATATATATATACATATATATATACATTCTTAAATGTAAGTTTAATAAACTCAAAAATATTTTGGGGTGTATAATAAACATGAAAATACTTAAAAATTTTATTCAAAGGTTATGTCTGCTTCAAATAAAGCAGATTGAGCAATGTCTGTTTTTGACCAGTTTTCTGTTTTAACTGCTAGTAATTTTTGCTATCTGCCATTGTATTTGTTGCATTACATAGTGGCAGTTGCGTTAATTGCAAAAAAATAGAGAACATTGTTTCCTGCATACTCTATTTTATATTAAATAATAATCAATTACATTTATATTTACCATCTTTATAGCCACGAAACAAGAGGAAGATTTAAAAAAGGCACGGCTTAAAAAATTACTGTCGGGATACAAAAACTTGATGAATAGCAGAACTGAAATTTTTAAAAATAATTTAACCATGTAAGAACAAATATTAAGCTTTTTACTTACGTGGACAGAAGTAGCTTATTTTGTGTAAAGTTGATGGACTAATAAAAAAGGCACATTCCAACAAAACTCTTCTCTATTTAATAGTTACACTGGGACTTACATATATATATATATATATATATATATATATATATATATATATATATATATATATATATATATATATATATATATATATATATATATATATATATATATATATATATATATCAATAGAAAACTTACAAAAACGAGATGGCAGGAGACGTGGCGAATCAACCAGATTTAACTTTTATTTAAATATTGCCTTTATTTGCGATATAAACATTGCCTTTATTTTTTCATGCAAAAAATAGAGTATAAAACACAAAATTAAGGCGTTTATTTTTTGCCGCTTTATTTTATAAAAATGCCGGTGACCCGATTCATGTCTTCTCTAAATATACTCATTTTTCCGCTTCAAAATATGCCCTTTTTTCATATTATTTATCCTTAAAAGCAAAATTTTAAAAAATTTATATCGATATCGGACTGAATCGAGACGTAGATTTTACACTGCTGGAATCTACTGCTCCTAGGCTACTCCCACTATTCTGGTGACCCTATTCATTTCTTCACTAAACACCCACTTGATCCACTTTAAAATAGCTCTTTTTCTATATTATTTTTCTCTAAAAACGTTATGCCGACAATGTTTTTTTTTAAATTTGTATTATTTTTCAAACTGAGAAAATCAGAGACTACTTTGCAATCAATAAAACAAACCTCTTTTAAATGCTTCTTAGTCAGCATAGGCTTCTTAGACGGAAAATTTTCTAATCTGTTCGCTCAGATTTTTTCGAGGTCGCCCACCGCTATTGGCTTCCTCTACTTTCTACTATTGATTTATTAATATTCAATTGGTTTACCGTTATTAAAAGTTCTACTACTACTACTACTTTAATGCAAAAACTCAACCAAAATTATTTTTTTCAATAGCAACCATAACTGGACTAAAATTTTTGTTAAAATTTTTGTTGTTGTTTTAGTTAATATTTCGCAACAAATGCAACAATGTAAAAGTTGCTTAGGTTTCGAACAGCGAATTTTTAAGTTAATTTTGTTTTTGTTTTATAATTTCTTTCAAAGACATTAAATTTAATTTTTGTTGTTGTTATTAGTATGTAGACTATATGTATAATAATAAATAAAAGGGAAATTTTTCATTAATCTATTTAAAGAGAAGATATACGACCATGAGCATTAACTGAGGAAAAGTTGCTTAGGTTTCGAACAATACTGTATGTATGCGTTTTATTTATCCAATTCTTTACACTTTTGTAAATTATTGTTTCACTTTTACTTTAGTTAAAAATCACTTATCGAAAATGAAATTACGCACCTTTACTTCAAATGAATTTTCCAAAAAATGAGGACGAAATTTGGTGGCCTTTTTAAAATGAAATTGTTGATCTTTGAATAAAAACAAAATAAGGGTGGTTATTCTCCAGTATAATATTAGCATTTCCCAAGATCCGCCTGGAATAGACCAAAATGTTTGTCAGTAAGGAATTAAAAGAATAAATAAAAAACAAGGTTTAAAATTTTGAATTAATTTGTTTTATTTGTGTAATACTCGTATTACCCTTTTTTCAACAATTGGGTTGGTTCTCGTTCAAATTGCTCTAAACGAAAGAATATTTTTTTAGAAATTGGAAGATGGCGATACAAGTTTAATTAATCCGTTAGCGGTTTTACTCGTTAGAATCCAAATTAATACTCTGAAAATACAAAGTTGATAAAACTGGAGTATAATTTAGATCCTAGCAGAGTAATAAAAAGACGAATTAAGAATGTTAACAAATTGTAGACATTTTACATTAAACATTGAACTTTTACATATCGTATAGGTTACAAGCTTTAAATATTTGATTGATCTTTTCCAGTTTTATATATCGACTAAAAATAGGCAATTGAAAATTCCTAGATAAACTCGTATAATGCAGCGTTCATTTTGTGTGAGAGTGGCGTGAGCTAACAATGTTTTATCAATATCTTTAAGGATGTTTAAATGTTCTGCGGATGCTTATAAGTTAAATCTTATTCATGAGCTTTCAAGGAATGGGCATAAATTTATACAAACTGTCATATATTTATTTCACGTGTTGAATAATTACTTGATAATTACCTGATTACGTAGATACCTACTAAAACCGTTGCTGTTACTTTAATTATTTAATATCTGTTTTTTTTGTTGCCAGTAGCGAAATGAAGTTCTTTGCAACAAAGTTATGTGGATTTTTTATTTTTAAATTGGTGCAATTTTGTGATTTCACTTTTATTATAGGTATTTATATGCACTTTTTTCTATTGTTATCACTTTTAGTTTTGTTATTTAAACTAGTCCCAATTTTAAGGTGTACAGTCCGAGATTTTGATGATAATGATTGGCTAAGGTCTAATGAAATTACATTTACGATCTCCCCTCGTGATTTGGCATAAAGGTCATATATTGTTGATTGTACTGAAGCCAATTAGAAAATATATTGTCGTATAAGAAACAGAACAAATAATATTATTAGGCGTGAGAAAAGAAGAGGTCATACTAAACAGTTTGATGGTCTTAATACATGCCGAATGTGGAAGATATTAAAAGGCAGGGGTTGTATTCCAATTAAAAGTAATATTGTAGAATTTGACCCCAATGACATAAACAACTTCTTTGTCTCCAAACAATGTCCTCAGCAGCAAACTTCATTTTTCTCGAATTGAGTCTTTACAAGAGTCAATTCATTTTGTTTTCGATCTGTTGCTGAGCCAGAGGTTTGCCAGGCGCTTTTTAAAATCCGCTAAAATGCCAGACGATATGATGGCGTACCATTACAATTTGTCAAAGTTATATACCAATATATTTTCCAGCTTTATTAACATTAATCGTAAATACCATCTTCCTTACGTCTAAATATCTAACCGTTTGGAAAATTATCCGAGGCACTCTTAAAAAAGAAACCAAATTCTAACTTACTAGAAAACCTTAGACCCATTTCTATTGTTCCTGTTTTTTTTCACCTCATAAAGAATCAAATAATGTATTTTCTTGATTTAGGCGAAATCGTAGTACTACGGCCTTGGTGGACTATCAGACTCAATTAGGCGGAAAATTAATAAAAAAAAAGTACTGTGCTTCCTATAGATCTATCCAAAGCATTCGATATGGTGTTGCCTTCAGGACTAATTATTAAATGGTGCAATTTTTTTAAATTTTCTAAGTATTCCTGTAAACTTCTGCAGTCTTATTTATCTGAAAGACGACAGTATGTTGTTGGTGGTAATAGAGAATCGCATAAACTTAAAGTTAGTAGTGGATTACCTAAGGGGTCTGTTATTGGACCTTTGCTTTATATGATTTATTAAAGTGATTTAATGGATTTATTTGAAAACACATCCTTTGAAACATGCATTTATGCCGATGATATTAAAATTTTATGTTTATTTGACCACTTAGATGTTCCTGAGAATAATATCATTTTTTGCTAAGTCTTAATATTAATCCTGATGAAACTACTGTTATGTGTTTTGGATGTAGCTCTGAAATTTAAATGTTAATTTTAATGGCTGCAGTTTAAAATTTGTTAAGGAAATGAAATGTCTTGGTGTTATTCTAGATTGTCATCTAAATTTTTCCAAACATATAAATCAGGTCAGCGGTCGGGTAAATTCGACCCTAAAAAACCGACCCTTTTAAAAAAAAAATCTCGCTAATGCTATTTTAATGTCTCCAGTGCTATATGCTTTAGAGGTATATACGGGTACCAATAGAAGTTATATGAGGAAAATTAAACTCATTTTTAATTGTATAGTCAGATATTTTTATGGATTAAAATTAGGAACCCTTGTACGAGTACATTCGTTGCATTTGTACTACACCTTCGGTATAGCTGCGAAAATGCAATTTTTTTTTAATCATTCATACTTGTTTTCTCACATCATTATAGATGCTGTTCCAGTATCATATCAACTGTTGATGAGTTAGGTATGAATGTATTTGCGCTGCGCCTTGCGTGTTTTTAAACTATTTTTTAATTTTTTTCCAGCCAGGGGTTGAAAATTAATATTGATTAGTTGGTTAAATGGATGATATTAACATGTGCACAACTTAAGTTAGATGGATGCGAAGTATGCTGATGAGGGATTTGGCCGTCCTGAAAATGCTGCATTACATTCTGCCAGCGTGTATTTTTTTTTGATTTCTTTGGAAAACGACCGCATACCTTTGAAAAATAATTTTTCTTGTTTAAAGTTAAACTAAAAAATTAACCAAAGCCAAAAAAGTAAATTTTAATTGATTTATAATAATCCACGGTTTAATCCCTGATTGGGAAAAAATGAAAAATAATTTTAAAACACGTAAGGCACAGCGCACATACATTCGTACCTAACTCATCAACAGTTTATATGGTACTAGAACAGCATCTATAATGTCGTAAGGAACAAGTATGAATGATAAAAAATAAAATTTGCATTTCGTGGCTATACCAATGATGTAGTACAAAAACAAACGTACAAGACGTGTTGTAGAGAAAACAGCAAAGAAATGCTTAGAGTTGTGTGTGAATTTCGTCCAACCAAATTAATATTGACTACTTGGTTAAATGGATGATATTTAGAATGTACACAACTAAAGGTAGATAGATGCGAAGAAAACTGATGAGGGATTTGGCGGTCCTGAAAATGCGGCATTACATTCTGTCAGCGTCTAATTTTTTTTGTTTTCTTTGGAAAACGTCCGCGTACATTTGAAAATAATTTTGCTTTGTAAAAATTTAATTAAAAAAATGAACTAAAGCTAATTGATTTGTAAAATATTACTACTAGAGCTTTTGTTTTGAAGCTTACATAAAAGTATTATCTACTAGCGATCGTAACGGTTATTTGTGTTGTTTAAAAATTACTTTTTAAGGTTTTTTTATAACTTTTATTTTATGTTTGAAAAATAATTATATTTCAAAAAAAAATTGTAAGTTTAAAACTAATTGTTGCTTTTCAATTAAAAAATATAACTTGAGAAATAACTATTATTTTTTAAGCATTTTTTTAACTTGGAAAATAAATTTTAAATTTAATTTTTCTAATAAAACTTAAATAAATGAAAATTAATGCTGGCAAAGGCAGTCCAGATAACAGCAAGCACTAAAAAGTTTACTTACATTTTTTCATTGTATGCAATACCATAAAAAAACGGTTTTTAAAATATAAACTTTTTATTTACTTTAAAAATAAAATTATTATAATAACAGAAAAATTAACTTTAATTCAGGTCTGTTTGTTTCTTAATAAAAAACAAACAACGTATATATATATATATATATATATATATATATATATATATATATATATATATATATATATATATATATATATATACATATATATATACATTCTTAAATGTAAGTTTAATAAACTCAAAAATATTTTGGGGTGTATAATAAACATGAAAATACTTAAAAATTTTATTCAAAGGTTATGTCTGCTTCAAATAAAGCAGATTGAGCAATGTCTGTTTTTGACCAGTTTTCTGTTTTAACTGCTAGTAATTTTTGCTATCTGCCATTGTATTTGTTGCATTACATAGTGGCAGTTGCGTTAATTGCAAAAAAATAGAGAACATTGTTTCCTGCATACTCTATTTTATATTAAATAATAATCAATTACATTTATATTTACCATCTTTATAGCCACGAAACAAGAGGAAGATTTAAAAAAGGCACGGCTTAAAAAATTACTGTCGGGATACAAAAACTTGATGAATAGCAGAACTGAAATTTTTAAAAATAATTTAACCATGTAAGAACAAATATTAAGCTTTTTACTTACGTGGACAGAAGTAGCTTATTTTGTGTAAAGTTGATGGACTAATAAAAAAGGCACATTCCAACAAAACTCTTCTCTATTTAATAGTTACACTGGGACTTACATATATATATATATATATATATATATATATATATATATATATATATATATATATATATATATATATATATATATATATATATATATATATATATCAATAGAAAACTTACAAAAACGAGATGGCAGGAGACGTGGCGAATCAACCAGATTTAACTTTTATTTAAATATTGCCTTTATTTGCGATATAAACATTGCCTTTATTTTTTCATGCAAAAAATAGAGTATAAAACACAAAATTAAGGCGTTTATTTTTTGCCGCTTTATTTTATAAAAATGCCGGTGACCCGATTCATGTCTTCTCTAAATATACTCATTTTTCCGCTTCAAAATATGCCCTTTTTTCATATTATTTATCCTTAAAAGCAAAATTTTAAAAAATTTATATCGATATCGGACTGAATCGAGACGTAGATTTTACACCGCTGGAATCTACTGCTCCTAGGCTACTCCCACTATTCTGGTGACCCTATTCATTTCTTCTCTAAACACCCACTTGATCCACTTTAAAATAGCTCTTTTTCTATATTATTTTTCTCTAAAAACGTTATGCCGACAATGTTTTTTTTTTAAATTTGTATTATTTTTAAAACTGAGAAAATCAGAGACTACTTTGCAATCAATAAAACAAACCTCTTTTAAATGCTTCTTAGTCAGCATAGGCTTCTTAGACGGAAAATTTTCTAATCTGTTCGCTCAGATTTTTTCGAGGTCGCCCACCGCTATTGGCTTCCTCTACTTTCTACTATTGATTTATTAATATTCAATTGGTTTACCGTTATTAAAAGTTCAATAATCGTTAGCTTAAAAGCTGATCCATAACGTGTTCGCGTCATAGTTGCACTTCTAAAGAATTGGTACTACTTTAATGCAAAAACTCAACCAAAATTATTTTTTTCAATAGCAACCATAACTGGACTAAAATTTTTGTTAAAATTTTTGTTGTTGTTTTAGTTAATATTTCGCAACAAATGCAACAATGTAAAAGTTTCTTAGGTTTCGAACAGCGAATTTTTAAGTTAATTTTGTTTTTGTTTTATAATTTCTTTCAAAGACATTAAATTTAATTTTTGTTGTTGTTATTAGTATGTAGACTATATGTATAATAATAAATAAAAGGGAAATTTTTCATTAATCTATTTAAAGAGAAGATATACGACCATGAGCATTAACTGAGGAAAAGTTGCTTAGGTTTCGAACAATACTGTATGTATGCGTTTTATTTATCCAATTCTTTACACTTTTGTAAATTATTGTTTCACTTTTACTTTAGTTAAAAATCACTTATCGAAAATGAAATTACGCACCTTTACTTCAAATGAATTTTCCAAAAAATGAGGACGAAATTTGGTGGCCTTTTTAAAATGAAATTGTTGATCTTTGAATAAAAACAAAATAAGGGTGGTTATTCTCCAGTATAATATTAGCATTTCCCAAGATCCGCCTGGAATAGACCAAAATGTTTGTCAGTAAGGAATTAAAAGAATAAATAAAAAACAAGGTTTAAAATTTTGAATTAATTTGTTTTATTTGTGTAATACTCGTATTACCCTTTTTTCAACAATTGGGTTGGTTCTCGTTCAAATTGCTCTAAACGAAAGAATATTTTTTTAGAAATTGGAAGATGGCGATACAAGTTTAATTAATCCGTTAGCGGTTTTACTCGTTAGAATCCAAATTAATACTCTGAAAATACAAAGTTGATAAAACTGGAGTATAATTTAGATCCTAGCAGAGTAATAAAAAGACGAATTAAGAATGTTAACAAATTGTAGACATTTTACATTAAACATTGAACTTTTACATATCGTATAGGTTACAAGCTTTAAATATTTGATTGATCTTTTCCAGTTTTATATATCGACTAGAAATAGGCAATTGAAAATTCCTAGATAAACTCGTATAATGCAGCGTTCATTTTGTGTGAGAGTGGCGTGAGCTAACAATGTTTTATCAATATCTTTAAGGATGTTTAAATGTTCTGCGGATGCTTATAAGTTAAATCTTATTCATGAGCTTTCAAGGAATGGGCATAAATTTATACAAACTGTCATATATTTATTTCACGTGTTGAATAATTACTTGATAATTACCTGATTACGTAGATACCTACTAAAACCGTTGCTGTTACTTTAATTATTTAATATCTGTTTTTTTTGTTGCCAGTAGCGAAATGAAGTTCTTTGCAACAAAGTTATGTGGATTTTTTATTTTTAAATTGGTGCAATTTTGTGATTTCACTTTTATTATAGGTATTTATATGCACTTTTTTCTATTGTTATCACTTTTAGTTTTGTTATTTAAACTAGTCCCTATTTTAAGGTGTACAGTCCGAGATTTTGATGATAATGATTGGCTAAGGTCTAATGAAATTACATTTACGATCTCCCCTCGTGATTTGGCATAAAGGTCATATATTGTTGATTGTACTGAAGCCAATTAGAAAATATATTGTCGTATAAGAAACAGAACAAATAATATTATTAGGCGTGAGAAAAGAAGAGGTCATACTAAACAGTTTGATGGTCTTAATACATGCCGAATGTGGAAGATATTAAAAGGCAGGGGTTGTATTCCAATTAAAAGTAATATTGTAGAATTTGACCCCAATGACATAAACAACTTCTTTGTCTCCAAACAATGTCCTCAGCAGCAAACTTCATTTTTCTCGAATTGAGCCTTTACAAGAGTCAATTCATTTTGTTTTCGATCTGTTGCTGAGCCAGAGGTTTGCCAGGCGCTTTTTAAAATCCGCTAAAATGCCAGACGATATGATGGCGTACCATTACAATTTGTCAAAGTTATATACCAATATATTTTCCAGCTTTATTAACATTAATCGTAAATACCATCTTCCTTACGTCTAAATATCTAACCGTTTGGAAAATTATCCGAGGCACTCTTAAAAAAGAAACCAAATTCTAACTTACTAGAAAACCTTAGACCCATTTCTATTGTTCCTGTTTTTTTCACCTCATAAAGAATCAAATAATGTATTTTCTTGATTTAGGCGAAATCGTAGTACTACGGCCTTGGTGGACTATCAGACTCAATTAGGCGGAAAATTAATAAAAAAAAAGTACTGTGCTTCCTATAGATCTATCCAAAGCATTCGATATGGTGTTGCCTTCAGGACTAATTATTAAATGGTGCAATTTTTTTAAATTTTCTAAGTATTCCTGTAAACTTCTGCAGTCTTATTTATCTGAAAGACGACAGTATGTTGTTGGTGGTAATAGAGAATCGCATAAACTTAAAGTTAGTAGTGGATTACCTAAGGGGTCTGTTATTGGACCTTTGCTTTATATGATTTATTAAAGTGATTTAATGGATTTATTTGAAAACACATCCTTTGAAACATGCATTTATGCCGATGATATTAAAATTTTATGTTTATTTGACCACTTAGATGTTCCTGAGAATAATATCATTTTTTGCTAAGTCTTAATATTAATCCTGATGAAACTACTGTTATGTGTTTTGGATGTAGCTCTGAAATTTAAATGTTAATTTTAATGGCTGCAGTTTAAAATTTGTTAAGGAAATGAAATGTCTTGGTGTTATTCTAGATTGTCATCTAAATTTTTCCAAACATATAAATCAGGTCAGCGGTCGGGTAAATTTGACCCTAAAAAACCGACCCTTTTAAAAAAAAAATCTCGCTAATGCTATTTTAATGTCTCCAGTGCTATATGCTTTAGAGGTATATACGGGTACCAATAGAAGTTATATGAGGAAAATTAAACTCATTTTTAATTGTATAGTCAGATATTTTTATGGATTAAAATTAGGAACCCTTGTACGAGTACATTCGTTGCATTTGTACTACACCTTCGGTATAGCTGCGAAAATGCAATTTTTTTTTAATCATTCATACTTGTTTTCTCACATCATTATAGATGCTGTTCCAGTATCATATCAACTGTTGATGAGTTAGGTATGAATGTATTTGCGCTGCGCCTTGCGTGTTTTTAAACTATTTTTTAATTTTTTTCCAGCCAGGGGTTGAAAATTAATATTGATTAGTTGGTTAAATGGATGATATTAACATGTGCACAACTTAAGTTAGATGGATGCGAAGTATGCTGATGAGGGATTTGGCCGTCCTGAAAATGCTGCATTACATTCTGCCAGCGTGTAATTTTTTTTGATTTCTTTGGAAAACGACCGCATACCTTTGAAAAATAATTTTTCTTGTTTAAAGTTAAACTAAAAAATTAACCAAAGCCAAAAAAGTAAATTTTAATTGATTTATAATAATCCACGGTTCAATCCCTGATTGGGAAAAAATGAAAAATAATTTTAAAACACGTAAGGCACAGCGCACATACATTCGTACCTAACTCATCAACAGTTTATATGGTACTAGAACAGCATCTATAATGTCGTGAGGAACAAGTATGAATGATAAAAAATAAAATTTGCATTTCGTGGCTATACCAATGATGTAGTACAAAAACAAACGTACAAGACGTGTTGTAGAGAAAACAGAAAAGAAATGCTTAGAGTTGTGTGTGAATTTCGTCCAACCAAATTAATATTGACTACTTGGTTAAATGGATGATATTTAGAATGTACACAACTAAAGGTAGATAGATGCGAAGAAAACTGATGAGGGATTTGGCGGTCCTGAAAATGCGGCATTACATTCTGTCAGCGTCTAATTTTTTTTGTTTTCTTTGGAAAACGTCCGCGTACATTTGAAAATAATTTTGCTTTGTAAAAATTTAATTAAAAAAATGAACTAAAGCTAATTGATTTGTAAAATATTACTACTAGAGCTTTTGTTTTGAAGCTTACATAAAAGTATTATCTACTAGCGATCGTAACGGTTATTTGTGTTGTTTAAAAATTACTTTTTAAGGATTTTTTATAACTTTTATTTTATGTTTGAAAAATAATTATATTTCAAAAAAAAATTGTAAGTTTAAAACTAATTGTTGCTTTTCAATTAAAAAATATAACTTGAGAAATAACTATTATTTTTTAAGCATTTTTTTAACTTGGAAAATAAATTTTAAATTTAATTTTTCTAATAAAACTTAAATAAATGAAAATTAATGCTGGCAAAGGCAGTCCAGATAACAGCAAGCACTAAAAAGTTTACTTACATTTTTTCATTGTATGCAATACCATAAAAAAAACGGTTTTTAAAATATAAACTTTTTATTTACTTTAAAAATAAAATTATTATAATAACAGAAAAATTAACTTTAATTTAGGTCTGTTTGTTTCTTAATAAAAAACAAACAACGTATATATATATATATATATATATATATATATATATATATATATATATATATATATATATATATATATATATATATATATATATATATATATATACATATATATATACATTCTTAAATGTAAGTTTAATAAACTCAAAAATATTTTGGGGTGTCTAATAAACATGAAAATACTTAAAAATTTTATTCAAAGGTTATGTCTGCTTCAAATAAAGCAGATTGAGCAATGTCTGTTTTTGACCAGTTTTCTGTTTTAACTGCTAGTAATTTTTGCTATCTGCCATTGTATTTGTTGCATTACATAGTGGCAGTTGCGTTAATTGCAAAAAAATAGAGAACATTGTTTCCTGCATACTCTATTTTATATTAAATAATAATCAATTACATTTATATTTACCATCTTTATAGCCACGAAACAAGAGGAAGATTTAAAAAAGGCACGGTTTAAAAAATTACTGTCGGGATACAAAAACTTGATGAATAGCAGAACTGAAATTTTTAAAAATAATTTAACCATGTAAGATCAAATATTAAGCTTTTTACTTACGTGGACAGAAGTAGCTTATTTTGTGTAAAGTTGATGGACTAATAAAAAAGGCACATTCCAACAAAACTCTTCTCTATTTAATAGTTACACTGGGACTTACATATATATATATATATATATATATATATATATATATATATATATATATATATATATCAATAGAAAACTTACAAAAACGAGATGGCAGGAGACGTGGCGAATTAACCAGATATAACTTTTATTTAAATATTGCCTTTATTTGCGATATAAACATTGCCTTTATTTTTTCATGCAAAAAATAGAGTATAAAACACAAAATTAAGGCGTTTATTTTTTGCCGCTTTATTTTATAAAAATGCCGGTGACCCGATTCATGTCTTCTCTAAATATACTCATTTTTCCGCTTCAAAATATGCCCTTTTTTCATATTATTTATCCTTAAAAGCAAAATTTTAAAAAATTTATATCGATATCGGACTGAATCGAGACGTAGATTTTACACCGCTGGAATCTACTGCTCCTAGGCTACTCCCACTATTCTGGTGACCCTATTCATTTCTTCTCTAAACACCCACTTGATCCACTTTAAAATAGCTCTTTTTCTATATTATTTTTCTCTAAAAACGTTATGCCGACAATGTTTTTTTTTTAAATTTGTATTATTTTTCAAACTGAGAAAATCAGAGACTACTTTGCAATCAATCAAACAAACCTCTTTTAAATGCTTCTTAGTCAGCATAGGCTTCTTAGACGGAAAATTTTCTAATCTGTTCGCTCAGATTTTTTCGAGGTCGCCCCCGCTATTGGCTTCCTCTACTTTCTACTATTGATTTATTAATATTCAATTGGTTTACCGTTATTAAAAGTTCAATAATCGTTAGCTTAAAAGCTGATCCATAACGTGTTCGCGTCATGGTTGCACTTCTAAAGAATTGGTACTACTTAAATGCAAAAACTCAACCAAAATTATTTTTTTCAATAGCAACCATAACTGGACTAAAATTTTTGTTAAAATTTTTGTTGTTGTTTTAGTTAATATTCCGCAACAAATGCAACAATGTAAAAGTTGCTTAGGTTTCGAACAGCGAATTTTTAAGTTAATTTTGTTTTTGTTTTATAATTTCTTTCAAAGACATTAAATTTAATTTTTGTTGTTGTTATTAGTATGTAGACTATATGTATAATAATAAATAAAAGGGAAATTTTTCATTAATCTATTTAAAGAGAAGATATACGACCATGAGCATTAACTGAGGAAAAGTTGCTTAGGTTTCGAACAATACTGTATGTATGCGTTTTATTTATCCAATTCTTTACACTTTTGTAAATTATTGTTTCACTTTTACTTTAGTTAAAAATCACTTATCGAAAATGAAATTACGCACCTTTACTTCAAATGAATTTTCCAAAAAATGAGGACGAAATTTGGTGGCCTTTTTAAAATGAAATTGTTGATCTTTGAATAAAAACAAAATAAGGGTGGTTATTCTCCAGTATAATATTAGCATTTCCCAAGATCCGCCTGGAATAGACCAAAATGTTTGTCAGTAAGGAATTAAAAGAATAAATAAAAAACAAGGTTTAAAATTTTGAATTAATTTGTTTTTTTTTGTGTAATACTCGTATTACCCTTTTTTCAACAGTTGGGTTGGTTCTCGTTCAAATTGCTCTAAACGAAAGAATATTTTTTTAGAAATTGGAAGATGGCGATACAAGTTTAATTAATCCGTTAGCGGTTTTACTCGTTAGAATCCAAATTAATACTCTGAAAATACAAAGTTGATAAAACTGGAGTATAATTTAGATCCTAGCAGAGTAATAAAAAGACGAATTAAGAATGTTAACAAATTGTAGACATTTTACATTAAACATTGAACTTTTACATATCGTATAGGTTACAAGCTTTAAATATTTGATTGATCTTTTCCAGTTTTGTATATCGACTAGAAATAGGCAATTGAAAATTCCTAGATAAACTCGTATAATGCAGCGTTCATTTTGTGTGAGAGTGGCGTGAGCTAACAATGTTTTATCAATATCTTTAAGGATGTTTAAATGTTCTGCGGATGCTTATAAGTTAAATCTTATTCATGAGCTTTCAAGGAATGGGCATAAATTTATACAAACTGTCATATATTTATTTCACGTGTTGAATAATTACTTGATAATTACCTGATTACGTAGATACCTACTAAAACCGTTGCTGTTACTTTAATTATTTAATATCTGTTTTTTTGTTGCCAGTAGCGAAATGAAGTTCTTTGCAACAAAGTTATGTGGATTTTTTATTTTTAAATTGGTGCAATTTTGTGATTTCACTTTTATTATAGGTATTTATATGCACTTTTTTCTATTGTTATCACTTTTAGTTTTGTTATTTAAACTAGTCCCTATTTTAAGGTGTACAGTCCGAGATTTTGATGATAATGATTGGCTAAGGTCTAATGAAATTACATTTACGATCTCCCCTCGTGATTTGGCATAAAGGTCATATATTGTTGATTGTACTGAAGCCAATTAGAAAATATATTGTCGTATAAGAAACAGAACAAATAATATTATTAGGCGTGAGAAAAGAAGAGGTCATACTAAACAGTTTGATGGTCTTAATACATGCCGAATGTGGAAGATATTAAAAGGCAGGGGTTGTATTCCAATTAAAAGTAATATTGTAGAATTTGACCCCAATGACATAAACAACTTCTTTTTCTCCAAACAATGTCCTCAGCAGCAAACTTCATTTTTCTCGAATTGAGTCTTTACAAGAGTCAATTCATTTTGTTTTCGATCTGTTGCTGAGCCAGAGGTTTGCCAGGCGCTTTTTAAAATCCGCTAAAATGCCAGACGATATGATGGCGTACCATTACAATTTGTCAAAGTTATATACCAATATATATTCCAGCTTTATTAACATTAATCGTAAATACCATCTTCCTTACGTCTAAATATCTAACCGTTTGGAAAACTATCAGAGGCACTCTTAAAAAAGAAAACAAATTCTAACTTACTAGAAAACCTTAGACCCATTTCTATTGTTCCTGTTTTTTTCACCTCATAAAGAATCAAATAATGTATTTTCTTGATTTAGGCGAAATCGTAGTACTACGGCCTTGGTGGACTATCAGACTCAATTAGGCGGAAAATTAATAAAAAAAAAGTACTGTGCTTTCTTTAGATCCATCCAAAGCATTCGATATGGTGTTGCATTCAGGACTAATTATTAAATGGTGCAATTTTTTTAAATTTTCTAAGTATTCCTGTAAACTTCTGCAGTCTTATTTATCTGAAAGACGACAGTATGTTGTTGGTGGTAATAGAGAATCGCATAAACTTAAAGTTAGTAGTGGATTACCTAAGGGGTCTGTTATTGGACCTTTGCTTTATATGATTTATTAAAGTGATTTAATGGATTTATTTGAAAACACATCCTTTGAAACATGCATTTATGCCGATGATATTAAAATTTTATGTTTATTTGACCACTTAGATGTTCCTGAGAATAATATCATTTTTTGCTAAGTTTTAATATTAATCCTGATGAAACTACTGTTATGTGTTTTGGATGTAGCTATGAAATTTAAATGTTAATTTTAATGGCTGTAGTTTAAAATTTGTTAAGGAAATGAAATGTCTTGGTGTTATTCTAGATTGTCATCTAAATTTTTCCAAACATATAAATCAGGTCAGCGGTCGGGTAAATTCGACCCTAAAAAACCGACCCTTTTAAAAAAAAAATCTCGCTAATGCTATTTTAATGTCTCCAGTGCTATATGCTTTAGAGGTATATACGGGTACCAATAGAAGTTATATGAGGAAAATTAAACTCATTTTTAATTGTATAGTCAGATATTTTTATGGATTAAAATTAGGAACCCTTGTACGAGTACATTCGTTGCATTTGTACTACACCTTCGGTATAGCTGCGAAAATGCAATTTTTTTTTAATCATTCATACTTGTTTTCTCACATCATTATAGATGCTGTTCCAGTATCATATCAACTGTTGATGAGTTAGGTATGAATGTATTTGCGCTGCGCCTTGCGTGTTTTTAAACTATTTTTTAATTTTTTTCCAGCCAGGGGTTGAAAATTAATATTGATTAGTTGGTTAAATGGATGATATTAACATGTGCACAACTTAAGTTAGATGGATGCTGATGAGGGATTTGGCCGTCCTGAAAATGCTGCATTACATTCTGCCAGCGTGTAATTTTTTTTGATTTCTTTGGAAAACGACCGCATACCTTTGAAAAATAATTTTTCTTGTTTAAAGTTAAACTAAAAAATTAACCAAAGCCAAAAAAGTAAATTTTAATTGATTTATAATAATCCACGGTTCAATCCCTGATTGGGAAAAAATGAAAAATAATTTTAAAACACGTAAGGCACAGCGCACATACATTCGTACCTAACTCATCAACAGTTTATATGGTACTAGAACAGCATCTATAATGTCGTGAGGAACAAGTATGAATGATAAAAAATAAAATTTGCATTTCGTGGCTATACCAATGATGTAGTACAAAAACAAACGTACAAGACGTGTTGTAGAGAAAACAGCAAAGAAATGCTTAGAGTTGTGTGTGAATTTCGTCCAACCAAATTAATATTGACTACTTGGTTAAATGGATTATATTTAGAATGTACACAACTAAAGGTAGATAGATGCGAAGAAAACTGATGAGGGATTTGGCGGTCCTGAAAATGCGGCATTACATTCTGTCAGCGTCTAATTTTTTTGTTTTCTTTGGAAAACGTCCGCGTACATTTGAAAATAATTTTGCTTTGTAAAAATTTAATTTAAAAAATGAACTAAAGCTAATTGATTTGTAAAATATTACTACTAGAGCTTTTGTTTTGAAGCTTACATAAGAGTATTATCTACTAGGGATCGTAACGGTTATTTGTGTTGTTTAAAAATTACTTTTTAAGGATTTTTTATAACTTTTATTTTATGTTTGAAAAATAATTATATTTCAAAAAAAAAAAATTGTAAGTTTAAAACTAATTGTTGCTTTTCAATTAAAAAATATAACTTGAGAAATAACTATTATTTTTTAAGCATTTTTTTAACTTGGAAAATAAATTTTAAATTTAATTTTTCTAATAAAACTTAAATAAATGAAAATTAATGCTGGCAAAGGCAGTCCAGATAACAGCAAGCACTAAAAAGTTTACTTACATTTTTTTCATTGTATGCAATACCATAAAAAAAACGATTTTTAAAATATAAACTTTTTATTTACTTTAAAAATAAAATTATTATAATAAGAGAAAAATTAACTTTAATTCAGGTCTGTTTGTTTCTTAATAAAAAACAAACAACGTATATATATATATATACATTCTTAAATGTAAGTTTAATAAACTCAAAAATATTTTGGGGTGTATAATAAACATGAAAATACTTAAAAATTTTATTCAAAGGTTATGTCTGCTTCAAATAAAGCAGATTGAGCAATGTCTGTTTTTGACCAGTTTTCTGTTTTAACTGCTAGTAATTTTTGCTATCTGCCATTGTATTTGTTGCATTACATAGTGGCAGTTGCGTTAATTGCAAAAAAATAGAGAACATTGTTTCCTGCATACTCTATTTTATATTAAATAATAATCAATTACATTTATATTTACCATCTTTATAGCCACGAAACAAGAGGAAGATTTAAAAAAGGCACGGTTTAAAAAATTACTGTCGGGATACAAAAACTTGATGAATAGCAGAACTGAAATTTTTAAAAATAATTTAACCATGTAAGAACAAATATTAAGCTTTTTACTTACGTGGACAGAAGTAGCTTATTTTGTGTAAAGTTGATGGACTAATAAAAAAGGCACATTCCAACAAAACTCTTCTCTATTTAATAGTTACACTGGGACTTACATATATATATATATATATATATATATATATATATATATATATATATATATCAATAGAAAACTTACAAAAACGAGATGGCAGGAGACGTGGCGAATCAACCAGATATAACTTTTATTTAAATATTGCCTTTATTTGCGATATAAACATTGCCTTTATTTTTTCATGCAAAAAATAGAGTATAAAACACAAAATTAAGGCGTTTATTTTTTGCCGCTTTATTTTATAAAAATGCCGGTGATCGGACTGAATCGAGACGTAGATTTTACACCGCTGGAATCTACTGCTCCTAGGCTACTCCCACTATTCTGGTGACCCTATTCATTTCTTCTCTAAACACCCACTTGATCCACTTTAAAATAGCTCTTTTTCTATATTATTTTTCTCTAAAAACGTTATGCCGACAATGTTTTTTTTTTAAATTTGTATTATTTTTTTTTTCTTTAATAATTTTAATTATTTAAAGCTTTACAGTTTTTTTAATGTAGATTTAACTTTATCAGCGCAGTTAGCACTATGTGGAACGTATTTAACATTTTTGTAGTACGTTTTTATCTGCGCATTTATCTTCGCACCCCTGTTTTTAAATGTAAACGAATGTAAGTCGCATTAGCAATATACATTGTTCTGTACAAATTTAGATCTAAGTAGTACCCAATGTGTATAAATGTACATAATATGCAAACTTATAACTGAGATGATATAGTTTAAAATTGGAAAAGCATTAAGCATACGTGCAAAAAATCAGTTGAAATAAAAATTGTTATCCATTTTCGTTTCTTTTTTTTAATCTTAGATCAAGGCGAATCTGTAAAAGGTGAATGCAACGCAAATTGATAAGAGCATTTCTTAGGTAAATGCTTTAGCTAAGAATTCTCATTTTTTAATTTTAAAAAGGAAATTTGTAATGTTATACATGTTTCCACGGCAATATAGAAAAACTATTTCGTTCTCTATTCATGATCTGTAGTCCAAACAACTGACAAACAACCAGTGTTGTCAGTAATGGCGATAAGTATTTAAAAATCGCGACAGACGAGATACCTGGCGGTTTTTGAAATTTTTAGCTATTTCGTATGATTTTCTCTACGATAACCGTGCATTAAAAAATATAAAAAACTTAGCATCTTCGTTTAATTTATTTAAGTTTGACTAAATTATGTATTTAAGCGAGTTAACCAAATTCGTTTTGACGTACTTTTTCAGTGAAATACAAAAAGTGAATTTAATAAGAAATGGTATCGACAACATGAAGAGTAATAATAAAGGAAACAGATGAATAAATAAAAAATTGAAATGCATTTACAAAATTCTTTTTTGAATATAGATAACATTCATTTTGGCAAAGAGTTTCAAACTGAATTGAAGAAGACTGCTTAAAATGTAATTGATACGTTGCTATTACAATAATTTAAAACAGTTGCAAAAATGAATGTTTGATTAGCTTTCGGAAAACAAGTATATTTTTAAAGTTTATTGTCAATTTGCAGTTTTAAAATGCTGTAACTCTATATCTCAAATTAAATTTTTGCAGCTCAAGAATTTTTTTTAACGATTTGGAGACCCTAATTAGGCTCGTGATATTAATGAAGCACACTTTTTATAACTAATATTACACCGAAACACCTGAATTTGAGTTGAATGCTTCGCTCCCTCATACATGTTTCACACTCAAATCATGAGTGTATAAACGTGATTTGCCAAATTAAATTTGAATAACGAAGCATGTTGTTTCTCTTGTGTCGAATCAAACTGAATCTACTTGCGAAGCATGTCAAATTTTCATGCTCTAATTTTAATTAGAAGTTTATCTGAACCTGCTGTACAGTGTAGCCAGATAAGGGGATTTCCTCCCAAATTAGGGGTTTCAACATAAGTTTTGGGTCAGAAATTCGTGGGGAGAGATGTGGGGATTTTACATTCTTAGCTTTTTTCATTAATTTATTTTTTTTTGTAATATAAAGGAAAATTTACTTGAGATCATACACAAAAATAATAGTACAATGTAACAAATTAGCTCCCCAGCCATAAAAAATTAAAGGAGAAAAAATATGATATTTGTATGACAATTGGTCCCATTCAGTAATTTATGTAAAATTTTTTTATAAGTACAGTCAAAACCTAAGCAACTTTTCCCCAGTAAATACTCATGTTCGTATATGTTCTCTTTAAATATATTAATGAAAAATTTCCCATTTATTTATATACTAATAATAACAACAAAAAATACATTTTATGTCTTTGGAAGAAATTATAAAACAAAAACAAAAAATTTAAAAATTCGCTGTACGAAACCTAAGCAAGTTTTACATTGTTGCATTTGTTGCGAAATATTAACTAAAACAACAACAAAAATTTTAACAAAAATTTTAGTCCCGTTATGATTGCTATTAAAAAAAAAATAATTTTGGTTGATTTGGTGATTTTGTATGAAGTGCAAACATGACGCGAACACGTTATGGATCAGCTTTTAAGCTAAAGATTATTGAACTTTTAATAACGGTAAATCCCAAATTGCTATAGCAAACCAATTGAATATTAATAAATCAATAGTTTCCCGATTTATAAAAAAATTTAAGGCTACTAGAAAAGTAGAGGAAGCCAATAGCGGTGGACAACCTCGAAAAACTTCTGAGCGAACAGACCAGAAAATTTTCCGTCTAGCTTAAAAAAATCCATTTATTTCGTCGAAAGACATAGTGAATTAGCTTGAACTTCAGATTAGTTCTTCCACAGTAAGAAAACGTTTATTGGAACAAAACTTAAGGAGCTTCATGCCATCTAAGAAGCCTATGCTGACTAAGAAGCATTTAAAAAAGAGGTTTGTTTGATTGATTGCAACGTAGTCTCTGATTTTCTCAGCTTTTTAGTTGTTTTAGGTTGGATTTTGCAAGAGCACATATGGATGGGAATATATCCAAATGAAGAACTGTTTTGTTTAAGGATGAATCTAAATTTAACTTACTAAATTCAAATGGAGTTTGCCACGTGAGAAGACCAAAAGAAAAGCGGCTACATCCTGGGTACTCAAAAGCCACAATAAAGCATGAGGGTGGAAATGTGATGGTTTGGACTTGTTTTTCGGCCAGTGGTATTAGTCCTTTGTAGAAATTCAAACAAAAATGGACCGTTTTGTTTACAGAGACATTTTAGTAACTCACATGCTTGACTATGCTGAGTGGGAAATGCCACTTCTATGGGTGTTTCAACATGACAATGACCCAAAACACTCATCGAAGTTAGTCAAGCATTGGTTATCAGCTAATGGGGTTCAAGTTTTGGATTGGCCACCTCAATCGCCAGACTTGAATCCCATAGAGAACCTCTTTGGAATTTTAAAACGGAGAGTTGGAACTCGACGCTTTAAAAATAAACAGGAGTTGATGAACCTTCTAAAATCAGAGTGGGAAGCTATACCAACATCTATTCTATCGAATCTTATTGAATCTATGCCAAAAACATGCGCTGAGGTCGTAAGAAACAAAGGATATCATACCAAAAAGATTTTGAACAGGGAATTTTTAAGTTAATGTTGTTTTTATTATAACTTTCAAAGAAATGGAATTTAATTTTTGTTATTTTTAGGTTATAGACACATTGTGTAGTAGTAAATAAAAAAATATTTTCTATAAATTTATTTAAAGAAAAGATATGAGTCTAATATTACTTAGTGGGAAAAAGTTGCTTAGGTTTCGAACAATACTGTATATGTGAAAGTATTTCCGTATTTATAGTTATACTAAACTACTAAAATACAGTAAAAGTTTAAGTCGAAATACATTATTAGTGTAAAAGAAGAGGCACAAAGCAAAAGGTAATACATTCCATCGAGCAATTCTAACTATATATGATCCCTCGAATGCAGCTGAACGAATTCTAGGTATAATTATTTACGGGTTTCTAGTTAATTGTATAAAGGTAAAACTACGTAATAAAGTTTGAGGTCTATTTGTTTTTATTATTTTGTAAAAAAGAATAATATTACGAAATTTTAGAAAATCACGAAAAGAACAACCAAGGAATGATCGAACAAATTGTGATATATAATCGCGGCGTCATACATTAGATACAAAACGAACAATAATGTTTACCAACGGTTTAACTCTGCCCAAAAACATAGAAAAGTATCACTGAAAACTTCTATACCATGCGAAACTTGAGACATTAGCAATGAATGAGCTAGTTTACCCATAATATGTAGAGGAATATATTGATTTGTAGAGTATATTTTACACAAAATACTGAAAATTCTATCTCTTATATTATCGATGTGATGAGAAAAAGAAAGATTAGAGTCTAAATAGATGCTTAAGCATTTCAAATGATCGACTAATTGTATTTTAACATTTTGAAAGACAATGTTTAAGTTTGGAGAAAAACGATTTGTGGTACCAAACATAATAGCTTTCGTTTTAAAAGGGTTTAAAGTTACGGATTTTGAAACTGTCCAATTAATCACACGGTCAAGACTATACATTATACTGTTTTTCAATACATCCCAGAAATCAAAGCTATTTCCAAAGAGTAAAAAGATATCATCGGCAAAGATAAAAGTTTTACATACAGCTGAGTTAACAAAATCGGGAAGACTATTTATATATAAAATAATCAAAATCGGGCCCAACACAGAACCTTGTGGAACACCTGATGAAAGCGAACGTAAAGACAACCTTACTCCATTGAATTCAATAAATTGAGTTCTGCCAGTCAGATAAGAGTAAATAAGACGACAAGCAGTATTCGAGAAGCTAAACTCATTCTTGAGCTTACTGATCATAGTAGAAAATGATAAAGAATTAAAAGCTTTAGAAAGATCTAAAGATAAAAGAACTGATAAACTATTATTATTTAGCTTACTTCTAATGTGATCAGTATAATATAGAAGCATTGACGTAGTATTATATCCTTTACGATAGGCATATTTCTTTTGTTAGATGCTGAGAGAAACGAAGGTAAGAATTTGATCCTTCATAATATATTCAAACCCTTTAGACAGCACAGGGAGAATGGAAATGGGTCTAAGATCCTTCGATCCATGAACCATTTTAGACTTTAAAATCGGAACGACTCGGGCAGACTTCCATTGAGTAGGAAAAATAAGGATATATAAGCTTAATAAAACGTATTAAAATGTCGACACCAACAGATTGAGATCTCCAGATTCAGTAATACCGTTAAATAAGAAAGAGCTATATTGTCAGAAAAACTATCAAAGCTGAAATCCCTATTGCTGCTAGAATTAGCACCACTAACAAATTAATCATTTAAAATCTCCACATCTATATAATCAACAGGTGAATCGTCGCCGACAAACTTAGCTACTTTCAATACCTTCCATACTCTAGCTGTATCTAAACCTGAAAATAAGTTTTAAAAATTATTTCTTTTAGCTTAACGAACAACAATTTTGCACTTATTTCGAAGTTTACAGTACACTTGCCAATTTTCTACCGAAGGATTACATTTATAGAATCTATAAGCCAGATCTCTAAGAGATTTAACATACACTATTTCCCTGGAATTCATCCAGTGGTTATTAACACAGCTCATTTTCTTCCTTACAATAGAAACAAATGTAAAAAGTGATTCAAGAGGAGACGAAAAGTAGGAGCATTGCTCATCTGTTCTACAGGAATAAAAGCTATCAGAATCAAATTCATCTAAAAATAATAATAAGTCATCCCAATTTATGGAACTTAGGTCACGAAAAGCAATATATTTATCAGTTCGCTCTACCCGAAAGAAAAAAGAAGCATAAATAAGTTCATGATGAGAAATAAAAGGACGTAATGCATTAGAACAATGTAACAATGATACGTGACTAATTAACCAAAAGTCAGTCAATGATGAAGATCCATGATTCAATATCATAATGAGAGGGTAACGAATTATGAAAAATTTGCAAGATTTAGTCATATCAACCATATTACAGTTGAAGTCACCAACAACTATAATATTAAAATACTAGAGAAACATTTCATGATGATAGTTTTCGAAAGACACTATGTTACCGTTTTTTAAATAGACGACACCAAGCAAAACTCGAGCAATACTTAAAGAAATTTCAATAAAAAGCGATTCACGGGCTCCAAGCTCTGAAACTCTTAATACTGGTTTGCACAAACTCCCCCACCTATAGAATATGTCCGTCAGTGGTTAACTGACATTAGAGAAAAGAAACATCATTAGGATGGGAAACCAAATAGTACACAATAAAAAAATTATACTAATAATAATTTTATACATATTAAACAGCATCACATTTAATCTTTAGACTAATTTAAAAAGATATTCGCAGAAAAATATTGAAAGAATATATTAAAAAATGAATAAAAATTAAAAAGATTTAATTTAAAATATTGAAGCAATAGTAAATACCAAGTTATATATTAATTTCAAATTTTACCAACTAATAGTGACGCACAACCAGCACTATCTTGCAACAGCTCCTCACCATCAGACATCGTTACTTTCACCTTTAGCTTATCAGTGTTCATAATCGGAAACTTATTGATAATTTTTTTCCTGACCAGGGGTCGAATCGTCACATACATGATCGTATCGGCAATCGTACGAAAATTAATTACTTACTACGATAAACGTATGAACTGAATGGCATCACCACATACGATTGTATACGGGCCGTAATTATTTGTTTAATTCACTGTAGTTCTTCACTGTGAACATTATTTTTTATTTACAATAACTATGTTTATGTATACATACCTGTCAAAAAAGGAAAACAAATTTAAATTAAAACAAAAAAAAGTAAGAAATAAATCCGTTATTATTTTTTTATTTAAATTCAAGTGATAGTGAAGAAAACGAGCGAATTGTACGGAGGCAGCTGAGAAAAAGAAGTGACCCACTGGCTTTGTCAAACACACCGTATGTATTTTGAAATCATTTTAAAAAATTGTATCCATACTTGTTGTCTGTGAAACGGTTTCGTCTAAGCAATCAGTCATTTCTATATGTGCTAGAGAAATTAAATTTTAAGCACGTAGATGCTAAAGGGGTACCACCACTATTACAATTGGCAGTAACGCTTTCCATTGTGGCAACGGGTGGTTACCAACATTCCATAGACAATGACTACCTCCTTGGAATGTTCCAGAGCATCGTTTGTAAAATTTCAGGATGAGGCTCAGTGCACGAACTTTTTTGCATTTCCTTCAACAGCAGCTGTGAGTCCGGCTGCCACAAATAAAAGATCCTCATTTAGCGTCAAAAACTTTTTTTCATAAGGACCTCCACCGGTCTGATTTTTGGCATATTTAATAAAAGAAAGTTTTTTGTCTGATAGTTTTGGTCAGCATATGCCTGTAACACAAAAGCACTGATAAATGTATTATTTTTTTAAAGAAAATAAATATAATTATGATGTGAGTATAAAATTAAAAAAAAAAATACATATTTACCTTTTTCCACATCTTTACATCTTTAAGTGGACGTCTTACCAAGTTAAGACGCTTCGCCAAATCGGTTGGCGGTGGCTTTCCCTTGAAAACAATTTGCTAGCACGTTTTCTGTTAGGTTTTGGTGTTCGCTCATGAATTCTGCCATTACCTTCTTTTGTTTTGGATTTAGCTTGTTCTAATTAGTCCTAAATAATTAACAGCATTAAAAAATTTTATTTTTTTTCCAAAAGATCAAAAGCATCTTACATTTTTATTCAAATTCCAAAATTTGTGTATGTATTCGAACGCTCTTTTGTCTTACGTTAACATATGATATAATTTCAATTATTGTGAATTGCAGTACGTTCACGTATGTTATAATTTCAAAAACACACTTTTACGTGACTAGTTGTTCGTTCACGGATGTGACGATTCGACCCCAGCTTAACACACAAAGCATTTAGTTTGCCAGCAGCAGGAGAATGGTGACCATTTAAATAAACACGAGATTCAATATCTGTATCTATAACATCGCAGACTTTTAATGATCTTAATTTGAAACACTGCTTCATTATTTTTCTCAAAGATGTACACTGTTTAGTCTGATTAAAATAGACTTGCAGTTATTGAAATAACGCACATAGTTAATGTCGCTGTTCAAAACGGGTACATCAAAAATAGAACCAATCCTAATAACAACTATAGAGAGATTCTTCAATCCTTCTGGCAAGCCATTTACGAAAATGTTTGCACGATTTAGCCTTTTATAAATAACATTGTTCTCTTCTTCAAGGGAGGAAAATTTCTTAGTGGCCAAAGAGTCTACATGCTTTATAAGTTTATTGCAGTCTATAAGTTCAGCTCTTATACATTTAAAACAAGAAGCCATTTCAGACTTAAAACTAGAAATAGTATCAGCAAGAGTCTCTAATGTTTTGTTGGTCGTTATCAATTTTGTTTACAAAACTGTCTATCTTGCCATTAAAATCGCTAATTTCTTTGCGCAAACAGCTTTCCAATCCAGATCGTGGATTATGTTTGCATGGAGCGCAAAGAAACGATAGCATTTTATTAGCTTTTAAAACAGATATAGCGCTCTCTCAAGTGAAACCATAATGTACACGTTCCGCACTGAATGCTAGCTTGGGTCTTGCTAATGTTTTCTGTGCAAAGACCACATTTAAAGCTTTTTGCGGCTGGTGGCATTTTACTTTAATGGATTCGTTGCAAGTGTATAAAATGGAGTAGAATTTTCGAGTATGGCGGCTTTTAGAAACAAAAAAAATTTTTTAAGCAGCAGCAATATGTTGAAAAAATATGAATCACAATTGATTTTTACTTAAATTTTAGCAATTTGTGTCTTTTAAAAACATGCTAGGTAATTATTTATTTCATTTTATTCGTAATTAATTGAGCAAAAGCTTAAGAAGAATGATAAGCTGAACTTAAGACACTTCTACTTAGGCATAGCGTTGCCAGATTAAGTCGACACTTGTTTGATTTATTATTTTGAATGTTTTTCTACCTGTACTACTGTCTAGTCGATTTAACATATTAAAAGCATCACGATATAAATTTATACATATGTATAGACACTTGATAGGCAATAACAAAATATAATAAAGCGCCTGTTTTATAAAAACAGTTAAATTTCATGTTAATGGAATGCCTGCAAATACTCTTGATTGATGAGTCATCAGATATATCGAGTTAAATATGAAAAATTCATAGAGTTTTTATTTTTGTCATTTTAGTGGAAGTTAACAGCGGAGGCGTTATCAGTTTTTTTTATGAACATGGGAACAGACGGTGCAATCAATACGTGTGGCGGAAAAAAGTTCCTCTATGTTTTCCTTAAAAGGAAAAATAGATATATTAAATTAGTTTAATGCGTTTGCTATTCACTAAACTTATGCAGCTCAAAGCCAGCAAAATCAATCCCCAACACTGTCAAATTTCTTGTTAAGTAATTGTATAACTTCTTCTTGCTTTCTCTATTTAATTAGGTATTGATAAAGCAAACACCGACTTAGATATTGGCATAGAATATTTTTAAGAATTGCAATTGTTACCAAATTGATGTTAACGAAAATTGTTTAGAATACGTGATTGTTCTAGCGAAAGAAAAACATAAAAGATTCCCCAAAAATATGACAAACTACGAACTCTTCAAAAATTTACAATTAAAGAATATTTTAACCATTCATAAATAGTAATAAAATATCCATAGGCTCTCAGCTTTTTTATTATTGGCACATTGTTGATTTATTGGCATAAAATTTTATATTTTCACTGAATTACTGATAAGAATAAATCCCATTTAAATATTTATAAGATCTGTTGGTGTAAGTTTGAAGTTCCTGGAGCAGTGACAAAAAGTTTTCAGTCGGAAAATATGTACAAAAAAATGATTATTAAATTCTGTGTAACAAATTTATCCGTTTATGTATTTAATTTTTCTTTGCTACTAAATAAAATATTTAAAAAAAAAAATTAATTTTATGTTATTTAAAAAGATGTGTATGTACTTATGTATTGTTGGGTTTTTGTGGAATTAAATATAATGTAAAAACACTAAGTATGGAGTTTTATTTAATTCATATACCAACTTATTGTACCCGCGGTTGCCTAAGTCTTAAATATTATAGCCTTGTTTGCTATGTGGCTACACCCGAACACGTAAGAAATTTATCAAATCAGTTTGGATCTTTTAGATCAGGGGATATCTATTTTTCAAATAATTTATTATGTGTTTTTTTGTAAGATCGGTAAAGATTCATAAAATTGGGCATTTGTCCTCTCCCCTTTACTCTTCTCTTTACATAAAAATTTAACTACGTTTAAAAGTTTATTGTAATCAGTACGGACGTTAATTCCCTTTTTTCCCCATTTTCTCTCATCTAGCTTTGGAAAAAGATTTAGATGAAGACCTATGTTTCGAATTTCATTAAAAACGATCAGATAAGACTTTGTTAAAATTTTTTCAGATGCATTAAAATGCCACCACACCTTTTTATCCCCTCCTGGTTCGCTACTAAAAATATAAAAATCCTATTTTACCATAAGAGTTTCAATTTTCATTAAAATCGTTTCAGTCGCTTAGTCGCGATTGCCGCAAAAACAAGCAAAGAAACTTACAAAGAAATTTATAATACATATTTATTAGATATCGTCAGCTGAAAAATTATGTAACTTGCAAAAAATTCGATATTTGTTGTTCTATTGAATCTCATGTTTAAATGAAACTGTATCTCTGCAATCTAGAAACAATTTTTTTTGCTACATAGTTTTTCATTTTAGCTAACGATATACGTACTTTGGAATTTTGAATGTACCACCTTTAATTTGTAAAAAATTAAAAAAAACGTACCTTATTTATGTATAATATAGGCACTTATCATTCAGTTCAAAAAATTACAATTACTGACACATAGCATGTACATACTTGTACGGATATGTAAACAATTAACAGTTTTTTTTTTTTTTTTTTTTTTTTTTAATAAAGATTCGTATTTTAAATTATTATATTTTGGGGACTTTTTTTGTAAATAGGGATATCTGGGGACATCATTCATCAAATTGGAGACAAGAGCCAGAATTTTTCTGGCTACAGTGCTGCTGTATATAAATATAAAAAAATAATGACTAAGTGTAGTTTAGTGAAGCTGCTCCAATCAACTTTTCATAAAAAACTTTGATTGTACATTATATTTTGAACAAATTTGGTCAATGTGGGTATGATTTTAAAGGTAGTTTGATTCAAACTTAAGAAATTAGAAACCAAAAATTTATAACGAAAAATAAAATTTTAGAACAAAATATATGCATTTTTTGTTTGGTTTAAACGGTATTCGCAATCTTGATACAGGGAGCGAAACAAGTGTTTCATATAGCCATGAAAACATGGTATTAAAGAGTAACAACAGATAACAACATGAAATCGATAGTTTATAAAAGGTTTTAAAGGCTTTGGAAGAAAAAATAAGCCTTATTTTGGAGCTTAAATCTAGATTAGCGAAGCTGGCACATTTTCTCCTCTATGGGTACAATAACACCAGCTTCACTTTCTAAAGCACAGCTGGCCGGATGAAGAAGTTTTTTCCTCTATTGTATAACTAACAATGACTTCTAATGATTTCTTGCTTCCTTCGCAACAATACGTTAACAGGATATCTACTGTGATGTAAAAAAAGTATTAACAAATAAAAATAAAATTGCATTTGTTGCTAAACGGACGGTTAGCAGAATGCAAGAACAAATATGTGTGATTATTTTATTTATTTATTTATTAGTATTTAAAATACTTTAAAAGACAAATTTCTTTTATATAAACATTTTACAAATTAAGTTTAACAAAATAGACAACAAGTCTTCTGAATTGATTTTTATATTCATTTCAGTTTTAATAAGTTTAGGCATAGTGTTGTATAGTTGAAGACCCTTAATGTTCAGTATTTCGATCCTAAAATGTTCAGTATTTCTAAGATTATATGGTTTCACCTCTCTTACATAGGTTATTTGCTCTGTTTAATATTCTGGAGCTTCTCCTCTTTTGGTTTTCTGTACAAAGTTTATAGTATTTAGTTAAAGCTTTGTTTTATGTTAAGCCATTTAACAGTTTCTAGCATGAAGTTAATTGAAGTATATCTAATAAGTTTCAATATTATTCGCATTGCTTTGTTTTGCAATTTTTTAAGTCTATCAATATGGTGTTTCGTGCAGCATGAGTATAAAATAGTTGAACCGAATTCATTGTTGCATTATAAATGTTAACTGCAGTTATAGTAGATATTTGTTTTCTTATTCATTTGAAAAATCTAACTTTTTTACCGATTGTTTTTACAGATAAAGTCTATGTGGTTGTTAAATTTTAAATTTTTATCAAATGAAACCTAGATATTTTATTTCATTAACTTTTTCTATTTGCTGATTATTTATTCTACATACTTCATTGCTGTTAGCGTTAATTTCCATTATTTTTTTTTTTACTTTTATTTAAGATTGTTCATGATCGTAATAATAGTTGATAACTACTCTGGATTCCGTAACTTTAGTTATTTGTTTTCTGTTTGTTAAATATGATTTTAACCATCTTAATTCTGTAGTCCTGATTCCATATGTTGGGCTTATTTTATATATTAACAGATTTCACCGTGTAAGTTAAAGTTACCTTGAGATACGAGTCAATTATTTTAATTCAATATACAAATTTAGTAGGTTCTAGAAGTTTTTAAAAAGAAAAAAATTAATTATTAATTGAAAACTGTTATAACGATGACATAGTTGTATTCATTTGGATTGCAAAACAAGTTGTATTTTTTCTTACAATCTCCCTCTCAAGCCAAATGTTTTTTAAAATAATTAAGAATAAAAAATTTACATTTTAAGTCTTAACAAATTACAACAATACAAATGTTTTTGTTTCATTAATATATTTGTAAAAATGTCTGTTGCATTTTCATTTGTTGCAACGTCGATCTCCTCGTGTTTCTCTCTTACATAATGATATCGGATATCAATATGTTTGCTTTTCTTCCGCATTGTAGAGTTTTTGACCATAAAAGCTGCACTTTGGTTATTGCAAAAAATAGTTGTGGGGGTCGGGAGATTTACTTCAAAACCCATTTCATAAAGTATATTTCCATGAAAAACAGTTTCTTTTGTACCCTGGCCACCACAGATTGTTTTCGTGATTCCTACGCAATGGGACCACCTGCCATAAACATAACGAAACCTGAGTAGGATTTCCTATCATTGGAAGCACTTGCCCAATCAGAATCTGTGAAACACTCAAAATCGTTGGAATTAAAAGAAAAAGTAATTTTATCTACTGGATTTTTCTTTAGGTCACAAAATGCTCTTTGTGTGGCTGTGTATTAAATTGGGACTATTTTGATACCACATACATCAAGTCTGGTCTCGTTATAACGGCTAAATACATCAAAGCCCCAATTAAACTTTGATAGGTTGTTGTACATAAATTCTCGCACTGATTTTTGCTTTTGATTTTTGTAGTGACAATATTATACGAAAAAAGTTTTAGCAAAAAATCTTTATTAAGCCGGTGTTGGTCATACCAAAGAGAAGAAAACCCTCCCGCCTGGCTGAAGGCCGGCTACTCAGAAAATCTTTAGTAAGCGAAGCCGGTGTTAGTCATACCATAGAGGAGAAAATCCTTGCGTATCACCTTTTTGAACATCTCTTGTAATTTCCATCCCCAGATAGAACGAAATTGCACCTCGATTTACTGCTTTAACTTGTTTGTTTAAATTTTCAGTAATATATTGCATTTCACTTTCACTGGAACATGATAATAACATATCGTCCACATAAATGGCGATGAAACATAATTGATTAGCACGTGTCGGATTTGCAACCTGTAAAACCCATATATAACAGAATATCGTTTACTTTTTTGTTCCATTCTGTGTCTGCGTGTTTCAAACCGTACAATGACTTTTTTAGTTTACAAACTTTGTTTAGATGTTGTTTATCTTCAAACATTTTCGGTTGTACCATATAAACTTCTTCTTCTAGTACTCCATTTAAATAAGCGAAATCAATGTAGATAATCGTGTGCAACTAATCGTGCCATATAATTTTCAATTTCACCATCCGAAGAACGTTTTACAGCGAAAACCCATTTGCATCCTATTACCTTTTTACCATTTGGCCTATTTACTAGCTGCCATATTACTCATTAACGATTTATACTTCTTTTTCATTGCTTCTTTCCACTTTTCACCATTTTTCGAATTTAATGCTTAATTAAAATTGTATGGATTTTCTATTACAAAATTTATCATTTCAGGGCCACCTTTAATGACATACACTTTACGGGGTCTTCCTTTACCACCCGTCCTTACTAATTTGGGTCGTCCTCTTTTTCTTTTGTTGTTACTAGTAATCGCATCATCACATTCAGTTTCACTGCTTGACAACTATTCCTCTAAAAAAACACATTCTTTATCCACTTGTGAAGTACTGTTAACATTTGTCATTTTAACTACAGCTTCGTTATTTGTGTATTGTTTAAAAATATTGACATAAAACATTTCTTGACTGTCATCTTCTACAGTCATTTTTTCAAACGATTTTTCAAAAAATATTACATCACGAGCAATAACAATTTGTTTTGTATTACGATTATACAATCTATATCCTTTTGTAAGTAATTGGTATCCAACAAACTTCATCTTGGAACCTTTTAGTTTTAGGCCTTTGTTTAAAACAACAGCATCACAGCCGAAAATTCTAAAATGAAAAACTAATGGGTGCTTACCTGACCATTTTTCGTAAGGGGTCACATTACTAAGGGCTTTCGTGGGTGATATTTTTCTTAGATAAGTGACTGCATTAACAGCTTCGCCCCACAAACACTTAGATTGCTCTAACAAACATCGTGCCATTTCTACTAGGGTTCTGTTGGCCCTTTTTGCTGTGTATAACTTATAATTTTTTGATGTAATATTCCTTTTTTAGAAAAAACTCCTTATTCGGAACAAATCTAGTTTACGAACGCAGCTTAAAAATAAAAAAAAAGTTTTCTATAGGGTGTAAAATTTAATTTTAAGCAAAAAATGTAAAATTGATAAATTTTTTTTGTATAATATTGTCACTAAACTTAATTTATTTAATTAGGAATTATGTTTGTATTTCTTAACCTGTTTTTTTTATTTTTTTTTTTAATATTTTCCTTTTCAATTAAATAGATATTAAAATTACCTTTTCAATGATACCTATATTGCTTCACTACACCACAATATACTCGATATATGCCATACTTGTACATAAAAACTTTGGAGGCCCTAAATTTTCTATTAACATTTTTTGCTTAAAATTAAATTTTACACCCTGTAGACAACTTTTTTTAATTTTTAAGCTGCGTCCGTAGACTAGATTAAAGCCGTCGATTCTAACAATATTAATCTGGCGGCCTGTCCGCTTCTCCGCAGTCGCAGCAAAATTAGTGAATGCTTTAAAGGCATCAATTTTATGTTTTAAACAATATATCGAAATATAACGAGAACAGTCGTCTATGATTGTCATAAAATATGACGAGCCACCAACACTTTTTATTCCAATAGGGCCATATAAACGATATGCACTACCTCCAACAAATCGTTTGTCTGAGCACTTGAGTAGCTTTTGAACGGCTTCAAAGATATTTTGTTTATTGCACATGTACCCCAATAAATTTTCTTCCCACCTTTTAAAGATAAACCTTTCACCATTTTTTTGGAAGTTAGAAATTCGCCGGGATCAGACGTGTTTTATTATATTGTTCCGCAATAAATACAAAATATTTATTGATAATTTAAAAAGAACTAAATACTTATTTATTATTTATATTTATTTAAATATGATATTTTAAATATTTAAAGAAGTTAAAAAAACCCTTACGCAGTATACGAAACTTTACAATAAAGTCCAGATTTACACTATGCAATTTTTTGAGGCATTTTTTTTGTCAATTCCTTATTTAAGTTGCAGCGATATGCGTTATTTAAAAATGAACATAAACAACAGTAACATCTTCTCAAAATTTCAGCAATACCATATTGCTTACTCTTCTTGCTACACCAACAAAGAAAAATTTCATGCAAGTTTCATGAAAAATTGCATAGTCCAAATGCGTTAAAACTCGAAAATAAAACATAAACACTTTTAAACTTTTTCTTGAACAAACAACGAATAAAAAAATAAAATAAATAACAATAACAATAACATTCTTTATTAAACTCCAAAAACAATAAGAAACTTTAGCCAAAAAATTACTCTTTGACTTACAAACAAAAAAGTACAACAAAACAAAAACAAAAAAATTTTCGCCTGTGCTCACGTTAATAAATTTTTTTTATTTGTTTTAAACTGATATAACTTATTATTTTCTTTATTGGAAAACTTAAAAAATTACAGTTACAAATGAGAACTAAAATAAGAACTAGCAACTAAGTTTACAAATATTCATAATTTATACGAGATTAATTACAAGTAAGCAAAAATTGTATTATATGTATTCTTATTAATTTTATTGTAAAATACTTATTGACTAAAATTGACCTAATTACAAATAAGCTAGAATTGCATTATTTGCTTTCTTACAAATTGATTACGAAATATTTTTATAAACCTAATTAATTGCTAAAGCATTGCAACTTATTTCCGCGTTTAAGTAGATGAATAAACAAAATTATTAAAGAATAGAGTTTATTGACTTTGTTTGTGTTAATTTATATGTATAATCTCAGGATAAACAAATTAAGCACTAAAACATCAAAAAATTTAAAAGAAAAGAATTCAAAAGCCAGAAATAATCACCCTTATTCTGTTTGGCGTAGTCAACACAAGACGACGTCGTTTTTCTTCGTTTGTTGTAAATCGGTATTTCCGTTGTCAATATTGTCATAAATCGATGACTGTCGACATATGTTTGGTATTCTCTAAGAACAATTGATGTTGATGTTGCCGTTTAGTTTGTCGTCGCCATTTTCGGTGTTGTTTTGTGTCGTGTGCTAAAGAAAGCGTACGGCGATATTGAAAAAAGCAAAGTAAGAACATAAAATACCATAAAGGAAATGTGAAACACTAAAATTATTAACACCTGTCAATTTGAAAAATTAATGGAAGAGTTAGAAAAAGTCTATTCCTTGCTAGAGAATTTCGCAGGGACATTATTACAACTTGTCGGACTGATAAATGGATTTGCATATTAAAAACTTCACTTATTTTTTATCCATTAAATAATAACATTAAAATTTGAAAGTTTTATTAATGCAAAGCTTTTTATCAAGTAGCTAAAATCATATCTTAAACTAACGGCAAGTGGCAATAATGGCCCTAAAACTATTTAATTTAATTTTTTTATTTTTAATATTTATTAATTTTTTTAAAAACAAACATTCCACAACACTTTCTTAACATAATAGAAAACAAGTTGAATCATCTGTCACAAATATTGGATATGTGTGTTTTACTAATATATATTATCGATAAACAGTCAACGTCGTCATTAAGCTGTTAGGGAATACCAAATTAGTATTGATGTTGTGTTTAATTGATGTTGTCTTAAAGTTGACGACGATGTTGACGATGCCAAACAGAATAAGGGTGAATAATAATAAATCTCACATACAACAAGCACACATTATAACAGCCTCTGTAAGTAAAAACACTTCAACTATAGCATTTAACACTCCTGTTAATAGATTCGTTAGAGAATGTTTAAATTGTAATCTATCTACCACAGACTGGCCTGATAAACTCTCAAAACGTATTGAGAAAGTAATGGTAGATAAATTATGCCCATACAATGATGAACTCTTATTAGAACTTGATAAGTAGGGCCAATTTAAATAAGCACAAAAATTTGTAAAAAAAAAGGAAGCAAAAAAGTTTAAAAAAACCCAAAATATGACCAAGTATAAGCAAAAAAAAATAGCAAAAATAATTTTTAAAAAATTATGCAAACGAAGATATTTTATTAATTTTATTGAAATAAATGTTTATTACAAAGTACAATCATGTGTCTTTTTATGTTCTTAAAAGTAAACGATCTTCAAATGTCGCATAAAACACTGGAAGAAATTGAGAATATTCGCTCGACATTACTGGATGTTACAGGAACGAACTTAAACGATAATAATTCGGTTGGAGATAGTGAATTAATGTATTCATTGGATTTGCTTTTGTTTAAAAAAATTATTACATCCAACATTTCGATTTTAAACTTTGCTGAGCTTTTCAAAAAATATGCCATTTTCAAGATTTTCAATATCATCCCGCACTTTTTCTATAATGGACAAGCTTTCTTCTAAAGAAAGGCCTCTCTTTTCCAATTTTATTATACTTTTGCAAATACACTCGAAATTATCTTTTATGTATGCAAGATCAGATTTTAAAGATGCGTTTTTACATAAAGCTTTTGCTTTACAGATTGATTCCGCATCATCGTCGGACAATGCGTTTGAGACAATGTAAATTTCGGTATAGTTGTCACTGTGATAAATAGCAGCCTTGAGCGAGGTACCCCATCTAGTTGTGCAAGGAGTTAGGGGATTGTTTATACTTGTATACATATCGTGCAATAACCCAATGCGAGATGGTGCCTAAAGATGTACGATAGAAATAATAAACTTGTTTCAAGGCAATTGAAAGAATATGCATAGTACATGCGTACATACCTTTAGAAAAACAGCTTTGCAATTTTCAATAAGTGAATTAACATTTTCGAAGTACAAGCGTATAAAGTCTGCAACTCTATTCAATCCATGAGGTAGACACGTAACGTGAAGCATCTGCAGATATAGAATTTTTAATGATCTCATTACAGAAACCATATAAGGTGCACCGTCGGTAACAACTAGAATAACGTTTTTATATTCAATATCTGTTTAAATCAATAATATTTTAAAACGAGTATTAGATAACGATTTTAAACATATCTACTTACTTTTCGGCCGTAATAATTGCAAACTATCTGTGAAAAAAGCTGACATAGAGCTACTATTAGCTCTTTCAACATGTGCTTAATTAAGAAGATAAGATTTTTCTTTTTCTGTCTCATCCAAACATAGAGTTTGCAACCATGCGCTTTTCACTGTCAGTTGTTTTATCTAAAGAAACCCAGATTTTTTCATTAAAACCTTTAATTTGCACATCCTTAATATAAGTTTCGTAAAGCAGAACTGACACAGAAGGTGCAAAATGTTTTGTGTACTTTTCCAAGAACACTTTTGCATCCGGATTGTTAATTTTGTGCGAAGAAATATTTGCTGCTAAATCCATATTAAATTGGTTTATACTTGGATCATTTGAGTAACTTGTCAACAATGATTGTGAACAATTTGTTTGACTCTTTTCAGCGAACTTTTTATGTTTTGCAGTTTCCAAATGCTGCTGAACGTTAAAGACTTTGCACAAAGAAATTGTACAATTAAAAAGAACACAAAATAAAACTGAACAATCAGCTTTAAACACTCCTGGGTAGTCTTCCACAATATGAGAATTAACTCTTTTTTGGTTTCTTAGGCATTTTGTTGAAACCAAAAAAAGAATTTAATTCTCCTATTGTGGAATTATATTAACAGCGCTCAGGGCAATCTGCACCTGGGAGAGGCGGAGCGGACTGAGTGTTAATTCAACCAAAACGGAACTTGTTCTTTTCTCTAGAAAAAATATAAACTTCCTTCTTTTGGTTTACCTAGACTAAATGGGGTTCCACTTAATCTATCCAACAGCGCAAAGTATCTAGGCGTTATCTTGGATAGTAAGTTATCTTTGAAAATGAATATCCAAGTCAGGGCGTCAAAGGCCGTTACGGCAATATACATCTGCAGGAGGACAAATGGTACGACCTTGGGCATCAATCCAAGGGGTGTAAATTGGCTTCTTGAGACGGTGATTAGGCCGATTCTGCTCTACGGAGCTCTGGTCTGGTGGAGGCACTGGACTCTGCAGCGAATGTGTCTCTCTTGAAGAAGGTGCTGCGCAGAAAGGCGATCTTAATGACTGGGGCCATTAAGATGGTTTTCGCCATGCTAAACTGGCTTCCCGTGGATCTTCAGGCCAAGAGGGTGGCGCTGAGGACGGCAGTCAAACTGAATGTTATAGGCGCATGGAACCATAAATCATGGGGACATGCTAGCGTACTACGGATCACGGACCAAAAAATGGACCAAGTGGGCTGTGGCAACACGGCCGCCCTCCTGACCTAACCTAACCTAGGCACTTTATTATATGTTAATGTACTTACACAATTTAAGAAACAAAATTTCTGCAGCTCACCAGAAAATACATAACTGTTCTTTTCCAAAAGTATATGTATGTAACTACACTGTATAAAAATCTATTTGTAGTCTACACATACCTTTTAACAAATACTGACAAATGTTTAAAAGTAGAAAGTTACATTATTAAGAGAAAGACTAACAAAAAAAAAAAATTAAATAAAAAGGAAGTATTTTTTCGTCTGTGTCATATTTTATAATTTTATATCAATGAAAATCTTACGAAGAATAATTTTCAAATATACCGTGCTGCCGTTCGAGTTAAAAAGAAAAATCGTTTTCACAGTGCTTTTAATATGCGTGGCTTCGTCTACATCAAAAAGACTGTCGACGATAGTATTTTGCAAGTTGATGAAATCAAACAGTTGCATCAGTTATTTCCTGTTTCTTATAATGAAAGCAACGAACACAACCACAATGATGTTTAGTAATTTTAGTTTTAAGTTTTGTTTTTGCAACCATCTTTTTTTATGCATCGATTCATTTTTTACTTTTGAATATATTTTTAAATTTGTTTTAACAAAATTAATAAAAAAAATTTTGTATATTTTGTATTTAATTCCTCTTTTCATATTATTGCTTCTTAACCTTTGCTTTATAGCTTATAAGGTTTATATGCCAAGCAGTAGTGGTTCTAGTTCTAGAGACTGTAAACAACAGGCTCAGAATTCTAACTAAAGAAAAGTCTGGCCTAAATATCGTGCACTTAAATGCTCAAAGTCTAATCGAAAAATTGATGAATTTAGATATTTATTGTAATATCCGGTATTGATATTATTTGCGTGTCCGAAACATGGTTCCCGCTGGATGTTCTAGATTCAGTGTATAACTTACAGGGTTTTAGACTTTTCAGATCAGACAGACGAATCCTTGTTAACGATGATGAAACAAAAGCCATTGGTGGTGGAGTGGTGATATATGTACGAAATGGCATTCCCTGTAAAGTAAAGCTCTTCACTAAAATTGGCAGTGAAATAGAATACTTATCTTTTGATATTTCAACAGTTAATAATAGAAAAATTCTGTTAGGTTGTGTGTATAGGCCAAATAGTAGCATGAATATGTATTTCTTTATTTCTGTTCTTGAAGAAATATCTATAAAATATGAAGACATTGTTAACAATAATACTTTAATAATAATCTTTTAGTCGATAACCCACTAACCAAACCTATGCACAGTCTTCATCTTTATCCTGTGAATATTTCCACACCAATACATTTTACCAATACATCTAGCAGTTTAATTGATTTAGTATTTGTTAACCATAAACCTAGAGTACTTTTCTATGATCAAATTTTTGGATCAGTTTTTTCTATTTATTATATTCTGTTTTTGAGTTATGACTTATTCTTCGCAGCTGATGACAGATATACCACATTTCCAGATTTTCATAACATAGTTTTTGCAATGTTAAATCTCAATATAAATAATATCTCTTGGGACAAAATTTACCTTTTATCCAGAAAATATTCAATTTCTGTACGATTTGTGTGTTCCAATTAGGACCAAATTTATTAAAGCAAATCAGTTACCATGGTTTAGTAGTAAAATAAAACTATGAATAGAAAAGCGTGATACTGCTTATAGTCGATGGAAGAGACTCAAAACAGAAGATCTGAGAGCTATTCACAAATCTGCTCGTAGGGAAATTGAAAAACTTATTCAGCGCGCAGAGATTCTGTTTTATCATAACAAATTTTCTTCGGCAATGGACAACAAATCCAAATAAAATGAAATAAGCAAAATTGGTGTAGGTCGAACGGGCCATAAAAATCCTAATCTGGATCCTGACGTAAACATATTAAACAACAACTTTGTGAATGTTAATGTTTCATCACAAACTAGTAACATCTATGATGATCTTTGTTTTGTTTCTTTTTAAAACCCTTTCAGTTTTAGTTGTGTTAATCAGTCTGAAGTTTTGGATTGCTTACTATCAGTAAAATCTTATGCAATTGGCTTGTATGCCTTGGATCCTAAGTTCTTAAAAGCTATAATACCTTACCTTTTACATTACTACACACATCTGTTCAATACAGTTCTTCTTAAGTCTACCTTACTGATGTATGGAAAGTTTAAAAAATAATCCCTATCCCTAAAACTAATGGTGAATTCAGGCCTATTTCAATTTTACCTTACTTATCTAAAGTTATGGAAACCCTTATTGCAAAGCAAATGAAAACCTTCTTTGAGAAAAGCAATTTTTTTTGATGTTCAATCGGGTTACATTAAATCTAGAAGTTGTACTACAGCTCTTGTGGATGTGGTTGAAGATCTTAGAGCAAGCTTACGTTTAAATATGGTATATTTTTTAGTACTTCTGGACCACAGTTGACAATGTAGATCATAAAACTTTAAAGCTCAAGCTTCAAAAGATATTTCAATATCAGCTTGTAATCTTATTCATTCTTATCTTTTAGATAGATCTCAACGTGTCCATCTTAATAACAAGATCTCAAATGCACTTAAATGTAATAGAGGAGTACCCCATGGTTTAATACTTGGACCTCTTTTATTCTGTCTATATATTAATGATTTACCAGATCTTGTAATTAACTGCAAAGTTCATATGTATGCTAATGACGTGCAGCTCTACGTGAGTACAAGTATTTAAAACAAAAATCAATAATGATTTGGACATAATTGATAGCTGGGCTAATGCAAATGGCTTACGTATTAATCCTTTCAAGTCTTAATGCATTATACTTTCCAAAAGAGAATTTAGTGTACCTAAACTTAAAATTATGGGAAACAGAATGGACTTCGGCATCGAACCTTGGTGTTGTCTTTAATTCTTGTTTATATTGGTCTGATCACATCAATCATCTGTCATTCATTCATCCCCTTTTTTCATACGTGTGCAACTGGCAAAAACCTATTTGATTCCCATACTTTTATATGGGTGTGAAATTTTTGCCAACTGTAATAGCGATGATCAACGAAAACTTAACTGTTCAAATAGGAAATCTAGTGTCGAATTAAATTCAGACGATTCGTCAGAACTTGCACTATTTGTTTTTCCTTTGTCTTTGTAGTACTTGAACTGAAAGACGGTTAGAGAAAGTAAGTAACACTTGTGTAGGAAGAATGAATTGTCAATCACTGACTCAAACTTTATTTTCTTAATAGCTTATATACCAAATTAATTAATTAGCTACAATAAGAACAAATGAAAATTAAACACAATTCAATAAATGCATGATTAACAATAATTTTGTTGTTTGCAGTTCAACACTCGCTAAATTTACTTTAATGCGGAAATTATGAAAGAATGACCTAATTATTATAATAATTGCAAATGTTGCGATTTGATTCATTAGTAAAAAACAAGAAAAGAATGACCTAATTATTATGTTTAAATAATAATTGCAAATGTTGCAGTTTGATACATTTAGTAAAAAACAAGAAAAGAATGACCTGATTATTATGTTTAAATAATAATTGCAAATGTTGCAATTTGATACATTTAGTAAAAAATATTAAAGTACAGTGTTGAACAAATAATTAATAAATAATTACATAAAATAATAAGACAAATAACTTTAAAATAGGTACATTCTCCCCGGCATTGACGAAGGGTCAAATAAAATGCATTAAATTTAAACTTGTGAAATTCTGTTGTGGATGCTGTGAGTGTGTTGATTTATGTTGGATGGGTGTAGAGTACAATTAGATGGTTCTGTCACATCCTTTGGTTCAGTAGTACTAGACTTCCGGCGTATTGCAACTACAACCAAATCCAGTAATAAACGACGATTAATGCAGAATATGAAATTGCGACACCATGCCTTGAAGTTGAATGATGTTGCCAATTTGAGTTGTTTTTTGTTTCTAACCTTTGTTGCAAACCCTTTATGTTATTGAGTTGTACTGACATCTGGTCTGACATGAGTGTGTAATTGTTCTTTTTTATATTTTTACTAATTGGGAGGTCTTCATATGAAAGTTCTGAAATGTTTGCGAGACTTGTATATGGTGACCCAATAATTGTTGATAGCGATTGTTGTCCGGTCATATGAATATGATCATGCTTAAGGATGCAATCTGAACTAAAAGTTAACAATCCAGATCCTTCATAATAAAAGGTTGCAATTTCTTTTCCACAAACTGTTGTCACTTGTGTGGTTAATAGCGATGAATATATCCATTGGTTTTTGTGATGCAACGGGATCCACGTTACACTAGCTGATAACCTTGTTAAATTGCTAATGTTGTAAAATAAGTTGATTTCACATGAACACTTTTCTGCTCCGAAGTTATATTCTAGTTGAATATTATAGCATATGAATAGGTCTTTTCTGATGATGTCTAATGACTTAAGTTTATCTGATGATATCGGAAAATAATGTCGTCGGTTTGAGTCTATAGCTAAAATAGAACTGCATGTTTCTATCTCTATCATTGTGTTGTTAAGTGCATTGGGGACTGGAATTAAATTATACAATTTAAATGTATCCTGTTCTATTAATGGTAAAGTTATACTGAATACCACGTGCTTCTCGGTAAGTGCACCTTTTATCTTCATTAACTTATAAAACTCTAACAAGTCATTTTCGTATACTGGCAACATCAATGATTCGGGCATATGCGTTTTGATTTGATGTATTTCAACTTCTAGCTGCAGTGGAGATAACAGCAAGGGGTTTATTTTTGCATGATGGCTGTCAGTTAATGTGTCCAGGATACATGCTTGCGTTTTTTGCAAATTGTTTGTAATAAGTGATAGTTGCATAAAACCCAAGTTAAAAAGATGAGTAAGCTTGAATTCTTCGTTGCGTGATTCTTCGGTTTTCACTAATTCATTTATGGTTGTTTGAAGACTGTCAAACTTAAATTTTGCTGCAGTTAGACCTTGTTTAACTATGTTCATAGTTGAGTTTACAACTGAAGTTTGTTCTTTTATTAGCTTTAGCATAAATGAGTCGTCTTCTTGTAATTTGGTGATTGTTGATGACATTTTTTCTGCATATTCAGAATCAAGTACACCAAAGAGTGAATGTGCAATATTTCCGACAAAATCAATAGCACCTCTTTTCTGTCGAGATTTGTGTAGTAGTCTGCTGCAAATGTTCTATTATATTTATACACGATGTATTGGACTCCATTTTCATACAAATCTGTTTAAGTGATTTGGTACCATTTGCTAAAAATGATATATCAGACCAGTATGTTGATAGATCATAATACACCATAAGATTCCATTGACTTGTAGATATATACGTCGATCCTATTTCTTCAAAATGAACCCCTAGCTGAGATCCAAATGGCCTGTTGTTGATTGGCGTTCCAAGAATCACTGGTAAAATAAGTAGCAAAGACAGCAGGGCATTGCATATATTAATTGATGGTAGTCTTACTCTCTTGACTTTGGGTTCATTGAATTTATCTTCTTCTACCGTGTCTTTATTTGTTGCATTTGAATTCAGTTCTGTTGAGTTTGGCTGTGCATTCTCTTCAACAGGAAGCAGCGCTAGACGATGTATAGGCCTTTTACATATTCCAGATGCGGTCTTGACATCAGCAACCCGAATGCATCCATCATTTGCAGGATAGACTTTAAATATTCTTCCTAGCGGCCACTTCATTGGCATTGTGTTATCTTCTTTGATGATAACCATGTCTCCTGGTTTGATGTTAGGACCTTGAGTTTTCCATTTATGACGCTGTTGAAGCTCATGCAGATATTCAGTTGACCATCTTTTCCAAAATTCATGTTTGATTTTTGTCACCAGTTCCCATCGTGCTGCGGTGTCAACCTGAGATGTAAGAACTTCACCAATCAGTAAGTGTCCTGGAGTTAATGCAATCATTTCAGAGGGGTCGTTAGAAATAGGTGTTAATGGACGAGAATTCAATATGGCTTCAATTTCAATGATAACCGTTTCTAATTCTTCATAAGTCAATGAAGTTGTACTTAAGCTGCGTATAAGAAGATTTTTAGCTGATTTGACAGCAGCTTCCCAAAGTCCCCCAAAATGGGGAGATTTCGGTGGAATAAAATGGAACTATATTCCTTTTGAGCTACATGTTGAAACTAATAATTCCTTCCCATTATCAGAGAATATTGATTGTGAGAGCTCAGCCAGTTTATTGTTGGCTCCTACTATAGATATTTTGGCAACGTCCTCTTCTACAAATAAAACGTTTCAAGGCGCCGATGTAGGCATCAGTTGGCAAATCACTCAACAGTTCAAAATGAACTGCCTTTGTCGCAAAGCAGCAAAATACAGCTACATAAGCCTTCGTTGGTCGTTTCCCTCTTATTTTGTAATGAATCCATATTGGTCCAAAATAATCCACACCTGTATTAATGGATGGCCGTGCTGGAGTAACTCTGTCTCGTGGGAGATTTCCCATTAATTGCTGACATAGCTTTGGATGGGCTTTGCAACATTGTACGCATTTTTGCACAGTTGATCTTGCAATGGATTTTCCTTTGATCGGCCAAAACCATTGTCTAACGATTCCTAGTAAGGCTTGTGGACTGCAGTGTTTGTTTTCATCGTGGATTGATTTAAATAAAAGCTTCACTAATGCATCATTGTACGGAAGAATGATTGGATGTTCTGAATCGTAGGGTAGGGCTGACTCCTCCAATCGTCCTCCCACTCGCAAGATGCCTTCTTTATCAATAAGTGGAGTTAAACTGAGAATTGGAATTGTTTTAGCGACTTCTTGATGTTTATTTAATTGCTTGATTTCATTCAAAAAATCATAACTTTGAATGGCACGTACAATAACTTTAAGTGATGCGTCAAGTTCCTTTGTACTTAAAGCCTTCAGTTGCGACCTCGGTGAATATTTTTCGGATGTGTTTCTAACGAAACGGAAGACATATGATATTATTCGCTGTAGCTTCTTAAATGAACCTTTATGATTTATATCGTATACAAAACTGTAGTTGTCTGTAGTTAATAAAACAATCGTTGAATCTTTCTTTTTTTCAGGATCAGAGGTAATTTGTAACTGTGGCCGATGAAACTCTTTTGGCCAGCATTCTTGTCTTCCGTGTAAAAATAATGGTCCTAAAAACCATAAATGACTTTTTGAAAGTGCCTTTGCTGTCAAACCTCTTGATAGAATGTCCGCTGGATTATCTTTAGATGAAACGTGTCACCATTGTTGTGGAAGGGTCAGTGTTTGAATCTTTGAGATCCTATTACCCACAAATGTATGAAAAGATGATGATTTCGATTGTATCCATGACAAAACAATTTCAGAGTCTGTCCATAAGAAAATTGGTAAATTCTTCCCTTTCATAACCTTTCGAAGGCGTTGAGCTAATTCTGCAGCCAGAAGTGCTGCACAAAGTTCTAATCGTGGTAAGGTTTGTTTTTTGAGTGGTGATACGCGAGACTTTGCACAGAGTAGCTTTGTAATTACTCTGTCGCCTTTAAATGTTGATCTAATGTATGCTGCTGCACCAAAGGCCCTTTCGGATGCATCTGCAAAGATGTAAAGCTGAGTAGTTAATGGGATGCTATCCTTGAACACGTGTCTTGTTATTTGAAGATTGTTTAATAAGTTTAGACTTTCGCGGAAATTTGCCCATGTTAGATCATCAGGCAGTGCTTCGTCCCATGTCAATTTCATCTGCCAAAGATGTTGAATAAATAACTTTGCTTTCACAACAATTGGTGCCAATAGTCCAAGTGGATCAAAGAGTTTTGCCAAGTCGGAACTAACTGTGCGCTTAGTAATCATATTAACAGGTTCCACCCTTACATTTATGCAAAGATGATCTTCTTTAGGCAACCATATTAGACCCAGAGTTTTCATAGATTCCTTGTTTAAGCTGTTAAAATCAAGATTTACTTCCCGATCATCTTGTGCAATATTTCGAAGTACTTGCTTGTTATTTGCACTCCATTTACGACAGTTGAATCCATGTTATTTTACAATATGAGAGAGCTGTTTTTGTATTTCGATTGCAGTACTTAAGCTGTCTGATCCTCCAAGACCATCATCTACATAGAAATTTTCTCTTAGCATTTGAGCACCTAGTGGATAATCTCCTTCATTTTCAAACGCAATTTGTTGAAGACATCTTGTTGCCAAATATGGAGCAGCTCGTGTACCGTATGTAACGGTGTTAAGCTGATAATATTTTATTGGAGCAGACGTATCATTCCTCCACAGGATAATTTGGTAATTCCTGTCATCTGGATGTATTAAGATTTGTCGGTACATCTTTTCAATATCTGTGGTAAATACAAATCTTGGCAAACGGAAGCGGATGAGTATCGAAAATAGATCACTTTGAACAATTGGACCAGTGTACATTAAGTCATTAAGTGAATAACCAGATGATGTTTTAGCGGAAGCGTCGAAAACGGCACGAAGCTTAATAGTTGTGCTCTCTGGTTTTAAAACACAATGGTGCGGAATAAAATAGTTGGAAATTGGTATTGAGTAGATATCTATTTCTGTCATGTGCTTCATTTGTACATTCATAAAATTTATGTATTGATTTCTGTTCAGTGGATCCTTCATTAATCGTCGTGCAAGACTAAGGAATCGTTTGTGGGCTGATGCCTTTAATTCGCCTAATACAGAAGGATGTTCACGGAACGGTATCTTGACAACAAAACGACCTTCATTATTTCTTTGGATATTTTGAACAAATAATGATTCACATTGTTGTTCATCTTGCGAAAGGCCCTTTTCATTAGATCCATCGTCTTCCATTCTCCACAGCCGTTCTATGACGTCATTTAATAAATCGTCGTCAAAAGTTTCTGTATTATTGGTGAAAACTGCGCAAGTTGCAGAGTCCTTGGGATCTTGACTTGAGGGTAATTTTCCGCTGATAATCCATCTAAGTGATGTGTTTTAATTGATTGGAAAATTCCCCGACAATTCTATCTTTTCCTTTTGTATCAAATTAAAGTAATGCTCAGCACCCAACAGAATGTCTACTCTCCCCGGTAGATTGATGTATGGATCGGCTAAGTCCAAGTTTGTAATTTGCCATTTGGAAATATTAATATGCTGACATGGTTGCGGAGGAATGATTGTCGGGATGACAAACGCCTCTAAGTTTGTCTCAAACTTATTGTTTATTGATTGTAGCTTCAAATTAACCCTTTTTGTAAATCGTTTCTTGTCATTTCCTACACCATCTATACATAATAATGCTCTTGAAGTTGAAACACCTAGTTTTTTGATGACTTGCTCAAAAATGAGGTTTACTTGTGTACCAGAATCAAGAACAGCACGAAACTCTGCTGAATTTCCGTTAGATGCTGTTATTTTTACTCTTGCTGTTGCAAGTATTACATAATCCCTCTCTGATGATGAGGCATTTGCAGAAGCAGACGACACCGCTACGTTGAAAGAATTGGGTTTTACTTCAATATTCGGGGATGCAATTGAAGTCTGCGTGATTTGTGGATTAAGTTTTGATTCAATATGTAACAATGTGTTGTGCTTCTTGTTGCATTTTTTACACGAGCCTGATAAACAGTCCTTTGAAGAGTGGCAGTTGAAGCAGAGTTTTTGTCATTGTACAAATCTTAGTCTTTCTATAGCTGATAAATTCAAAAACTTTCTACAGAGATATAAAGCATGATTTCCATTATTGCAGAAAGTGCTCCTAGAAGCTTTTTTCACCATAGTTGCTGCTGTTTTATTTGAAGTATATGCTGTCTTCTCCCTGCTCGTGATGGATTCGATGGTTTGGAACTGGAATTCCAGAAAACAGTTCTTCAACTGTTGGTAACTCCTTCGGTTTGCTAAGAGACTGCTCTGAACCTCATATGTAAAGCTCGATCTAGCTTTTTAATTAATATTTGGAAAAGAAGAGGGTTCCAGCCCTTTGTCTCAATCCTAATATTGTTCAGCGCCAAAAGGCATGCACGAGTTCTGTCGTGCAGTTTTTTAATGGTAGCAGACTTTGACGTGCATAATGGTTGATTAATGATTTTCTCTACAAGTGTTACTACAAGAACTCGTTTGTTGTTGTATCGTTCTTGTAACATAGTCCATGCTGAATCATAGTTGCTCTCCGTCGTTGATAGATGGCTTACAAATTTTTCTGCTTCTCCTGTAAGATTGAATTTGAGATACCAAATCTTTTGGACATCAGGTATCGGTTGTTGATGGACCATATGGAGAAACATATCATAAAATTGCGTCCATTTTGCAAAATCCCCATCAAACTTGGGAATTGAGATCTTCGGCAGCGGCAATGATGTTGCCATGACTGTACGTTGTCCTACCGCACTTGTGTTCGATAATTGATCTGACATCACCTGTAACTTTGTTAACCCATCAATGACCATTTCTCTCAGACTTTCATAAGCATCTTAATCAAGACCATTGGCTAGAGGATTTAAACAGCGATCCCATATTTGCTCATATAGTTCTTCTATTTGGCTCCATAGTTTTTTAATTGTCTCAATTATAATGTTATAGAACTGTTGAGGCTAATCGCTATTCAGTCTTGATATTCCTATAAATAATCTTTGTAGTGCTGACATCCGAGCGTTAAATTTTGCAATTAAACTATGTGATGAATCGTCGCCCGATCCATCTTCTCTGCTGCCAGGTGTTTGTGTTGACTCCGCTGATGCTTTTACATTGTGTTCATGTAGAATTACATGCGGGTTCTTAAGTTCTTCTTTTTTCAAGCGTGCTATTTCAGACTGAAATAGTCCAATGTATTCTTGCGCTAGAGATCGAATCTGCTCAAAATAATTCTTCTTGAAGTAATCTACTTCAGACTGGTTTTCAACAGTTATACGTAATTTTTCGTCAACCTCGTTAAATTCGTTCCATTTGTCGAAAAGGCGACGACGGCGTTCATCAAAATAGGAAACCTTGGTTTTTCTATCAGCGGAGTCCTTTTTGAAGTTCCGAATAATCTGCTGAATGTTTTCACCTAAGACGCTCTGTAGGCTAATTAATTATTGCACTGAAGTCATGTTTGGTGTAGACGGTGGTGAAAAATCGTGAATTTAACCGTTTCTTCCTACACAGGAGCGTCGGGGTCACCAAATGTTCAAATATGAAATCTAGTGTTGAATTAAATTCAGACGATTCGTCAGAACTTGCACTATTTGTTTTTTCTTTGTCTTTCTAGTACTTGAACTGAAAGACGGTTAAAGAAAGTAAGTAACACTTGTGTAGGAAGAATGAATTGTCAATCACTGACTCAAACTTTATTTTCTTAATAGCTTATATACTAAATTAATTAATTAGCTACAATAAGAACAAATGAAAATTAAACACAATTCAATAAATGCATGATTAACAATAATTTTGTTGTTTGCAGTTCAACACTCGCTAAATTTACTTTAATGCGGAAATTATGAAAGAATGACCTAATTATTATAATAATTGCAAATGTTGCGATTTGATTCATTTAGTAAAAAACAAGAAAAGAATGACCTAATTATTATGTTTAAATAATAATTGCAAATGTTGCAATTTGATACATTTAGTAAAAAATATTAAAATACAGTGTTGAACAAATAATTAATAAATAATTACATAAAATAATAAGACAAATAACTTTAAAATAAGTACATTAACGGTGCTTATAATAATATAGCAAGATATGTATTTTTAAAAGGACGTCGTGACCACATATCACTATATTCATACAAATATTTCAACTTAATTTTGAAAATCTTTTAAAACTCAAACGTCTCATGTTTTTGCATAAAATTGTTACATCCAGGCAACCAATATAGTAGGATCAATTCGCTAGATCAAATCGAGGAAGAAAAATTATTCAACTAAGATTTAAGAGCCTCTTGACACAACGACAGTTTTTTATATACACCAAAGTCTCTGAGTTATATAATATATTTTCATAGTGCTTTAATTATTTTAACTAACTTTGTTGCAGTTTTTTATTTATCTTTATTTTCATTTTTTTATGTTATTTGTTTACAACTATTTTTCCTTTTATAATTAACATATTTTTTAAATCATTATTTTATTGTTATTTATTATTTTTATTTATAAGCTAAGTTTTACTTTTTTATTCACTAGTACTTGCATTTAAAAAAATATAAGTCTTGCTGTGCTAGTTTACAATTACATAAATAAATAAATTAATAATATTTTCAAATCACTTACTTTCTTCACCTATGAAGTTTATTCTTTCAAATTCTTTAATTCTTTTAATTACATTTACTTCTGCAATAAATAAACCTTCGCTTAATACAGCTGTCAAAATTAAGTATTTTGTTTACTTTTACCACATTGTTGACCGGCAATTTTACTGAAAATTTATCTCATGTCACCGGCTATTATTTCGTAATTGGATGTGGAAGTAAAACAAGAAAAATAAACTTTAATAACTTTATTAAACTTTCAATATTTCTTTTTCGTATGATAAGCAGTATAACAATCACATAGCATCACGAGTTTACTCGTGGCCGGTCAGCAAAGTTCGGCCATAAAAATACGAGTTAACTCGTGACCGGTCAGCAATGTGTTAACAAAAGCTTTATTCTTTGGAAATTAACAGAATGGCCAGCTTTTAAAATATTGTTGTTGCAGTTGAGGAACATACCATACATTATGTAAAGTGAGCTTAGAAAATTGGTTATTGAACAAACCTCACCAAGCCCTTCTGCATTTTTAGTAATAACTTTTCCCTATATCAGTAGACATCTTCTTTATTTTATTAATAATACAATTACTTCATCTGTTTCCCGCATGAAAGGAAAATTGAAGAATTTTGCCTATCCAAAAACACGGGACTGAAATCGCTACTGACAGGCCTATTAGCATTTTGCCTACACTATCTAAAGCTGTTGAACATTTAATTGAAGACCAGATGGCAGATTTAATAGAAAGTAAAAAACTCTTGCATGATTGTCAATATAGTTTCTGTCATGGTCGTAGCACTAATATGTTGCTGATAGCTTTGACAGAAACTATTAGAGATAATTGGAATAAAGGAAAGAATAATGTTTTAATTTCAATTGACATAACAAAGGCATTTGATCAGATAAGTAATTTGTTGTTAATAAATAAACTTAATTGTAAGTTCAGCTTTTCAAGAATCGACAAGCAATTGATGTGGTCGTATTTATCTGGTCGTAAACAAATGATGTGTTGGATTCAAATTTATTTTTAAATGACATTGTAGAATTCTTTAGTTGTAGCACTTGTAAACCCTTCATATTTGCAAATGATTTGCAATTGCTGTGGTCAAGTGATCATCAATTCTTGGATGCCCTTGAATCCACTATAAATTATGATTTAAATACTTAAAATCTTTGGATGGAGACTCTCTGTCTTTTTGTTAATCCCAATAAAACTAAAGCTATGATACTCAAATGTAACAGGTCTGGTACTTTTAATCTGAACTTAAGCATTTGTAACACTACTATTGAAACGGTCAATAATTTGCGCTGTCTTGGAGTTATCATTGACGACAAATTGTCCTTTGAGCCACATATCAATAATTTATGCTTTAAAGTTTGTTTTACCTTGCGTAGGCTATATCACCTAAATTTATATTTACCATTATCTGTCAAGAGGACTATTGCTTGTGCTTTGCTAATGTCTCAAGTAAATTATTGTATTGAAATAATATCTGGTTGCTCTGAGACTAACTGTAACAAAATTAAGCACATTATTCATAGAATACTTCGTTATGTTTATAGTTTACGTTTAAGAGCGCATGTGTCTTTACATTTAAGAAATTTTTTTAAATTTTACATTTGGTGACTACCTTAAATTTCGTTTATTAATATATCTTTTTAAAATTATTAAATATCGTGAGCCAGATGGTATTTCACAGTTGATATCGTTTGCCAATTCCAAAAGAAATCATCAAATTCTGTATGCTCTTATTTCTAATGCGACTTATGAGCACTCTCTTACTCTTTGGAATAGTTTACCGATAGCTTTTCGTACTTTTATTAGTTCTTTAACAACATTTGAACGAATGCTTCGTGAATATATTACATCTTCATATTCCTAAGTACTGATTTTTGGGGTCATGACTTCATAGCTTTATGATTATAATTTAATGTTTATATATAAATATATATTTTAGAGGAGTCGTAGAGTTAGTTTATTTTTTATTTTAGATTTTATTGTATATTATCCTCATAGTTTTTTAAACTTGTAATATATTTATATTGGCCAATTAGGCTATAGATATTGCATATGAATAAATAACTGAATTGAAATGAAAAAAATGTCTTCCACTACCGCGTTCCAAGAATCCAACGTTATCAGCAAACTCTTCATCTGTATACACCATGTTACATAGTTTTCTTCATTTAGCTTTTCTATGGATGCTATTGCCATTTTGTTTTTGTTTTTTTATTTTAATGGATAAAACACTTTAAAACCTGAAACACATTCCATACGTCGTTGAAAACCTCAAATTTTTAAGAACAATTATCAAAATTTGTGATCTGGTCCCATAACCTTTGTTGGGTTTATTTTATATATTAACAGATTTCGCCGTCTAAGTTAAAGGTACCTTGAGTTTGCCAAATAAAGATACGAGTCAATTATTTTAATTTAATATACAAACTCAGTATCATGTTGATTCTAGAAAGAAAAATGAAAAATTTAAGTATTGATTGAAAACTGTTATAACGATGACATAGTTGTATTCATGTGGATTGCAAAACAAGTTGTATTTTTTCTTACACCATATTTGCAGAGTTTTTGCAGAAGAATATCCCTGTCACTCGTTTCAAAGGCTCCTTTAAAATCTAGAAAGATTGCTACAGCTTTTTTTTTTTGTTTTATTTTTAGCATCTGTTTATTAAATAATTACTGCAGTTTCGCACGAATATCTTTTCCGAAAACCAGACTGAAACTTGGTCAGCAGCTTGTTTTTCTCAAATTTTCTTCGATCTGTTTTTTTACAACTTTCTCTAAAATCTTTTCACACGTCTTCAAAGTGTTAATTGGACGAAACTCTTCACACTTTCTAGTTTTGTCAATCTTTTCTATTGGTGTTATCATATATGTCTTCTAATTCTCAGGAAATACTCCCTTTTTTAGAGATATATGTATTATACTAAGCATTGTTTCTCGAGTTATATTCCAACTATAAAGTAAAATTTTACTTGAAATTCTGTTGCAATCAGCTTTGTTTCTTAATAAATTAATCTATATCTGTATATAAAATGGTCCACGTATATAATGTAATGACATCAGAACGGCTGGAGAGATTTTGCTAATTTTTGTTATTCGATTCCAAATTTTCAGAATATGGTTTGTACGAAAAAATTTTACAAAATTTTTAGTAAAATTCATTTATTCATTTTTTGCTTGCTTCTGTTGTTGTAAGCACAAATAAATTATTCATGACTCGACATGTTCGATCGAACCGGTTAGACAAAGCTATGTGGTTGTAAATTGTAAATTTTTCCTCTTAATTTTACTGTTTGTGTAAATAAATTTAAGGGTGCTTTTCTAAACAATATTATGAGTTCAGATATTTTCTAATCACAATTATACTTATATATATATATACCTTTTAAATGCCGTTTTTGAAAATGTAAAGTTTTTTATGCAATTTCTTTAAAACGTTGAATTTCAAAACTTCTTAGTATTAAGGTTATGAATTTATGTTTAACGTTTCCACTGTATAAATTATTTCTTTTTTAAATAGTGTTTTTAGTTTTCACTTAGGGAACTTCAATTTTTCCTTTTTAAGTTCTGTATGTAATTTTCTATGAAACGAATTCTTTTGCTACTACGTAGAATTTTTTAGTAATTTTTGCTTCAATAAATAAATAAGTAAATAAATTTACGCTTTTAATTTTTAATTCATATAGATTTGGTATTTCTGCTATGTAGAAATGTTCTTTTATTAAATAGTCTACTTTCAGTAAGTTAATGCTTTTAATTTTTTTGATTAGAGAAATTTTAAGTTCATTGCTAAGTTTGGTAATTTTGTTCTAACTTTAAACTTTCATTTGCTATGTTTTTTATAATGTTACTTTTAGTTTTAATTTTAAATTTGATAGTTTTGTTTTTAAATTTTTATTTGTTCTCTGAATTTTTGAAAATATAATAAACTCCGCTTTTCACTTTTATTAAAATTAATATTTTTTAAGCTCTTGTCTGACCTTTAATACTATGTCTCCTTTAATTCTATTTTTTTATTTATTTCTTAATAATTTATCAATCGCATATTAAAAATAGGAAAAAAGAAGAATAAATTAATACATTTCTTTTACATTTGAGTTTTGAGTGCTAGTTTAATTGACAAGTGAGTGAGAAGTCACAAACAAAGGAGCAGGTAGAATTTAATTATTATTTTTACATGCTTTAGTTAAACTATTAGTTCGCTTGGCAACAATATATATCTTTTTTTTGTTTTTAACCGTTTTCGATTATAACAATTAATTTAAAATGTGATCTTAAAGAAATATTACAGTGGAATAAACAATTATTCAAACAAATAACTACAGTCAAATAACAATTATTCAAACAACTAGCAAGTATGTTAACTTGTATACGAGTTTGTATATAGTATTTTCTCGCGTTTCTTCTCTCATTCACATTTCTCTCTTTCACATTTTTGTAGTTTTATGCTTGAGCAGTGTTGCCAAAATGGCTGTTTTCTATATTATAAGAGTCGTTATGTAAACGCGTGACGACTTACGCAGATCCTCCAAAACAGAAAACAATAAAAAAGTCAGCTAAAATGCCCTTAATATAAACTGGCTCTTAGCATACGCCTAAAAACGCGTTTTTAAGTTTTATTTTATTGAGAAAAATTTGTGTTGTTTCTTCTTTGTACTGATATTTTTGTATTTGTTTTCTAACTCCATATGAAATATTAATTATTAGCAAATAGCTTCCGAGCGAAGCCGCGTCGTCCAGGTAGTTAATAAATAGAACACAGCTCAGCGCCTACAAGGTATAAAATGTAATCTTAAGCAAAAATTGCAAGCAATTGGCTTATGAGTTACGGACATCTACAGTTTGTACGTATAATATGGATATAGAATATTTTTTCTTGTTGTGCCAATATTTACTTCCAAATTTAGTTGGTTAAATAGCTGACGGTTTACAACATGCACGATCTAAATGATAGACAAAGAGTTCTGTTAGAAAATATTGCGATACCGGAATTGGTGCCACGGAAATCGTACCTCGGATATGACATCTTCCTAAGTGGAAATATCCACAATCATGCGATGTGCTATATATAGTATAGATTCTTTTAAGTTACATGTTTTTATCTACAATGTAAATATTTATTTATTTATTTGTTTATTTTAATTATAAATAAAATTTTTAACCAAAAGGAATAAGCACTAGAAGCTAAGGATATCGGCTTCTTTGTGTAATACATGTTTGTAAAATAAAAAATATTATTATTACAATTTTAAACCTAGTTTATATCTTGTTTTTAAGGTCTGTTAGCTCTGCAAATTTAGAAATTTATTCCATGTAAGATTTTGTTGGTTCTGAAAGCATAACAGTCGTTGATGATATGTTTTGTTGTTAGGGGTGCTTAGCAGGATTGACATATTGGTTGCGGAAATTTTTCCATTAGATAACTATGGGTAAGTAAATTTTGACCAAGCCTTTATCTGGTGTATAGTTTGTTCTTGAATACTCCTGTTTGGTTAAGAAGAATAAAAGGATTCCTGTTTGGGTTCACTTCTTTATACGGATGCTTTCTTTTTTATGTGTTTTTAACTTTTTTACATTTTTATTTGTTTGAGGGTTTTTAAAGAAAGTTGGGGCTGTTATAGTGTTTTTAGCAGCAAAGTCAGCTTGTTCATTACCCTTGATTTCTATATGCCCTGGATCCGTAAAATTTTGATTCTATCCAAAGTTTCTGATATCTTTTATTGTATTATTTTTATAATTCATTTCTGGTATAAGTTTTTTATGGCCTGGAATAACCCAAGACAGTCATTTTCTATTACAGTTTTCTGATTTTTTTTTTATTATTTTTAGACTTTCATAAGCCTCGGCATCAACAATCGTTGCAGGTTTATTTAGTAAACCCTGAGTTATAATAGTTCTATCTTCTTTTACTGTTACAAATGAAGTCCCATTTATTGTTTTTAAACAATCTGTATAAGTTATTTTCCAATTGTCCAATTAATATTTGTAATCTATATCTTTAAAAATGTGCTTGTATATCTTGCGTTATAAATGACTGCACACGTTCACTTCTATTTACAGATTAAAAGTTATTGACTACATTTACTATAGGTGTATATGTATGTATGTTTAAATATCTGTTTACATGAAATGGCCAAGGAGGGTGCTCCTTGGCTTCGAACCTACACTTTTTGACCCACTACAAACTTTCTCTTACTCATTTTTTTGGTATTTTTTCAGTTGAACGTTATTCTAAGGTAATAAAAGTTCAGAACGTGATTGAATTTACTTACCAACATTAACATAGCAGGTGAATTATTTGTAGCCGGATGTATACCTCGCCTATATGCCATTAAAATGTTCAATAAATCTTTATCTATCGAGCCTGTAGTTGCACTCCTCGCTTTAAGTTTATTCTTCACCGTCTGAACAAACCTTTTAGCTTGGCTGTTTGTTGCCGGGTAATACGGAGCACCTTGCTTATGCTGTATACCATTTTTTTAAATTTCCTCCAGTTAAATTGGGTACCATGGTCACTCACAAAAATATTTGAAATTCTGAATATTGTAAAAATTTCCTCACTCTTACGAATGGTCGTTTCTGCGTGCACCCGCTCAAAAACACGTTTCGCTGGCAACCAAAAATGGACTACTTTTCTTAAATTAAGTCCGCTCATTTGGCATTATTCACACTTCATCAGCAATACGCCCTGGCCGAAGTTTTCATTTTTGACACCTCAAAATGTACGGTATGGAGTTCTTGAAGCACTTTTTGTTGAATGTCTGAATATGTCTGACTATATACTCTTATGCCTCGTAAGATGCAGCCTCTTTGTAGAGCGAATTCCTCCTGTGCTATTCCAAACCGATCAGGTCCATTCCACTCTCTACCGTACATTAAACACTCATACAAGTTTTTTACTTCGCTATCTAATTTTTCAATAGTATTTACCACGAGTATGTATATTGTCGGCACTGGAAGTTTCGACAATGCATTTGCGTTTGTGCTTTCTTTAGATTTGTTAAACCGAAATTGAAATGTGATAGATATATTGCGTAATGCTGCATTCTTATTGCGGACAAAACAAGTATACCTTTGTTTGAGGAAAATATTTAGATAGCCTTGTTGTCCGTTACTAAAATAAATTTTTTTTAAAATTAGTTTTAAATTTTTTCCCAGCCAGGGGTTGAACCGGTGATTGTTTCAAATCAATTAAAATTAACTTTTTCGGCTTTGGTGCATTTTCTAAATTTAACTTTTATAAAAAAATTATTTTTCAAATGTATGCGGTCGTTTTCCAAAGAAAACAAGAAAAAGTTGACGCTGGCAGAATGTAATGCAGCATTTTCAGGACCGCCAAATCACTCATCAGCATTCTTCGCATCCATCTACCTTCAGTTGTGTACATTGTAAATATCATCCCCTATAGAGTGAGATGATAGCTTCGTAAGAGTTCCGAAGAGAGGAGAGCCCAGAATTCTTAATCTTCTTCGAGCCAGGGATGGGCAATCGCACAGAAGGTGCAGTACAGTCTCTTCCTCATCCTTCGAGCCGCAGCTGTGACAGAGTTTTTCAGCATGCCTGCCGATTAGACAGTGACCAGCAAGTACCGAGATCGTGATACTTATGGATTTCCTGTCCAGTCCGAGCAGCTGTCTGGTCCGCTTGAGGTCCAATGTAGTCCACAGTTGTCTGGAGATACAACAGAAACTTTCCTCTACCCATAATCTGCGAGCTAAATTGAGGTAGTGGTTCTTTATGGCCATTTTCACCGTTGCCAGAGGGATTCCAAGGTCTGGTAGCGAGGAGACGTTAGGAAGCAATGTGCCCCATTTGGCGAGATCATCGGCCTCATATCCCTGTGAGCAGGGACCCAGAACAGGTCAATCTGTGATCGCTCCGATAGTGTGTTTAGTAATTAGCGACATCTCAGGACTAGCTTAGATGTACTGTATGCACCAGCAAGCGCCCTGATTGCCGCCTGACTGTCCGAAAATATCCGAATGGCAAGGCCAGAAAGATCGTCCTTAAGCGCTATTTCAGATGTTTTCAGAATGGCCATTACCTCGGCTTGGAAAACGCTGCAGTAGTCAAAAAGTCTAAGGGAGAGTCTTAGTCCAAGGTTATTGGAGAAGATTCCGCAACCGACTCTGTCGTCCAGTTTCGAGCCATCGGTGTAGATGTCGACAGTACCACTCACAATCACTTCATTACAGACCCATTCCTCCCTACTCGGAATATGGATCTGAAACCCGTGGTCCAGAGCAGGAGTTCGAAGTGACGAAGGTAGGCTCGTTTGCCCTATTGACATACTTAAGTCGTAAGGTAGTATAAAATCAAAAAGAGACTCACTCCGTGCATTGATATCCGTGCTGCCCCACATATGGTGATGAGCGTTGGCATCGGCTCCAATGATGACCGGCATTTGACGGTCGTTAGCCTCTGTAACCAGAAGCTTCAGCAGGTCATGTGGTGGTGAATCTCCATGATCGTGGGCCATATAACTGGAGACCACCCAGACATCCTTCGAGCCCGTCTCCACTGCTATTGCAACGCTGTCTCTGTCACTGAATCTGCGAAGAAAGAGAGCGTTAATATTGTACTTTAGGCGGTTATTCTTCCTTTTATTATATTTTACCCCTTGCAGTTTATTTACATCACATCTCTCATGAGTGTCATATTGTCGTTGCAACTCTATTCCACCTTTTTCAGCAAACTCGAATGAACTCGCCATATTTGCAACTTTCTCAATTGTTGACGTTTTCTTTTCTAGCAATCTACTTTGCACATTTTTGTTTTTTAACCCAAATACGAATTGGTTTCTAAGGGCTGTATTTAAACACTCTCCAAACCCACAACTTACCGCCAAACGACTTAATGTTGTCAGAAACTCTGCACATGTTTCTTTTGCTTTCTCGAATGAAATCTGTAATTTTCCAATATTTTATTTGGGCGGGGATCCTTTAATAATAAAACGATTTCTTCATACGGAATAGTCTCAAGGTCTTTGGCAACAATTTATCACAGAGCGCATTATACATTGTTTCTGCCATATAATGTAAAATGAGCTTGCGCTTTTTGCTTACGGCAGCATCAGCATTGTAAATTTAACTACGAATCGCTTCACCCAACGTACCCATGTAGTGGATTTCGGGTCAAATGACTCGAAATTGAACAAAGGCTGCTGTAGTCGAAGTGGTAAAAACGTTGGCTACAAACCTGGTTGAACAGGGTTCAACCCGTGCGGCAACCAAAAATAAAAAATGTTTTTTTCTGTTTAATGGTATAAATATATATTCAGAATCAACATTAAACATGCAGCCTCCTTCGTCGGTGCTTCTACATACCATATTCGCCGGCGAAGTAAAATAATAAAATGGCTATATCTATCTTTCTCTTTTCACCACCTGTCTTATCTCTCATCTATCCCTTTCCTAAAGAATGTAGCACGGTTACGAAAATAACTAAATAGGCATTATTGCCTGAAGTGCTACTTCTCTTTATAAAAAAAACAATTGCTTGCTTCCTGTTGGTTATGCATTTTAAACGTAGTTACTTAACCTTCACTTGTACTAGAAAAAGTGAGGTTACAAACGTCGTCTGTTTCATCTCTTTTTTTTCCCTCGACGCCAAATTGTTATAAATGACTGCACATGTTCACATTTATTTACAGACTAAAACCTTGTTTGTTTTTAATTCTCTTATGATGAATTTATGTAAAAAAATGGGATTTGTTTTCACTATTTACTAAGCTCTGCAGCCGTTTTCCTTCAGTGCCGATTTAAGTAAGAAATTTAAAAGAACTCTTTTCTCTTTAGCTGTGAAAAAATTTCTGCCTTTATTTTCCAAAACTTCCAACTTATATTCTTATTTATTCTATGGTCAGCATTATTTTGGCATAACAAAAAATTAATACTGAATTCGCTATTCCCACGTGAATTTGTAATTCTGACAAATTCTTATTTTAGTTAGCACAATTTGTTGGCGTGTGAAAACAACTATCACGAAAATATTCAATACAACAACATATTACATCATTCCTGTGCCAATGTTCATTTACGCTGACTAAACGAAAAAAAAAAAATCATAGTTTTAGTTTACAATGAAATTCTTAAAAATACGTATCGTAAATGAAAATGAATTGAATTTTAAGTGCAATGTCATATGAATTTAAATTAGAGTAAATAAAATTCTTACATTGTTACAGTGCCTTAACTAAGTATAGATGCATATATATATATTATTTTTTTTTTTTTTGTTTTGTCTTTTTAGCAGATTCTTATGTACTAGTTATGCTTTACTTTTATTAATTTCTAAAAGTACATTTGTATCTTCTAAATCTAATACTTTATATAGGCCTTTGTATGGCGGTTCATACTTTTTTTATTTAAGACTTTAACTAAAACTAAATCTTCTATTTTAAGATCTATTTTATTCTGCTTCATTTCAGATTCTATACCTCTTTTTCTTTTTACTACGAGGATTATTTCTCTTGTTCTTTGTAATGAGTGATGAAGTCTAATCTTTAGTTCATTTAAGTAGTTGTCAATATTGTAAATCTTTCTTTCATGCATCACATCATATGGTATCCACTCATGCAATTATTGTCATTCACAAAATTTAGGAAGTATTCATTAAGAACGCGATGATTTTGTTCTACCGTGCCTAAAGTTTCATGAATGTAAGGTGTTAAGAAATTTTGTATTATTTTTAATAATAGACAAATCTCTCTCATTAATTCATTGGTAAATTCGGTTCCCTTATCTGTTTTGATAATGTTAAATAAACCGTATTTTAAGACTATATGTTCTATTAAAGCTTTTGCGACTGCTTTGGCATCTCTTGACTCAATTGGACAAGCAACATGCTTTGTCAGTTCACATTGCGTAGTAAGTATGTATGTATCTTAATTGTCCAGATGGTCTTAATGGTCCGACTGTGTCCATTACAATAGTATCAAAATCATGTGATGGTGTATCTGTTATAGTAAAGGGTTCTTTTGTATTCCTTATTTGTTTATGTCTTTGGCATGAATCACATGTTGTTATGTATTTCTTAACCATTTTTTTCATATTTTTCCATATATATCTTTGTTTTAATTTGGAAAGTGTTTTTCTAATTTCGAAGAGTCCTCCATGTTATATATTTAAATATTTCATTACTATCATATAGTACGTACTTTTTAAATTTCAATTTCTTTAATCTCAATAAAAGTTTCTCCGAAAATGTTCCTGAAAACATAAGATTTTCGCTTTTATTGCATATTATGCGCGTTATTTTGTTATTTTCCTCTTTCAATTCTTTTCTCGGTTTTTGTTGCAGCTTATTATCATATATAAATTCAATCTTTTGGGTATCCTTTATATAATTTATTGACGTTCATTCCCACATCTGGAGGTAATCAGTCTCCTTTTGAGATATGCAATCTTTTATAATATTGTTTTTTTTTATAAACGTTCTTTCTATTATTATTTTTATCATATATATCTTTCTTTTCATCACTATTTTTATTTTTCATACTTCGTATTATTGCCAAGGTTTTTCTTTCTTTTTCATCAATATAGATTGGAATCATGTCTCTTAATATTTGTGAATTTATGTTTATGTGTGAGAGAGCGCCTGCGTTCGTATTATTCGCTCCTTTTTTATATTTTATATCAAAGTCATAATCCGATAGTTCTAGTCTAATTCTGGTTAGTTTTGAAGACGGGTTTTTATCGGTAAATAAAGCAATAAGAGGTCTATGGGCTGTGACTACGGTAAATTTTCTACCATATAGATATGGCCTAAAAAATTGTATTCCCCAATGAATTCCTAATAATTCTTTCGCAATTACTGATTTGTTCCTTTCATGTTTGTTTAGCGTTCTGTTGCATAAGATATAAGTAGATCGTTACCGATTTCACCCTGTGATAGGACTGCTCCTAGAGCCACATTTGAAGCGTCTGTGGTTAGAATGAATGATTCGTCAAAGTTCGGATATCGTTGTATAGGCGGGTTTTTTAATTTGTCTCTTAGAGTATCAAATGCTATTTGGCAATTTTCTGTCCAATTAAAAGTAACTTTTTAAACAAATTATTAAGGCAAGTTGGCGAAGTTTGGAATGAATCTTCTGTAATAATTGCAGAAGGCTATAAACCGTCTAACGTCGTCTGCGTTTTTTTGAACAGGATATTGTTCAATTATTTGTTATTTCGTCGGGTCGGTTTTGATACCATTCTTTATAATCAAATGTCCCAAATTCAAAACTTCTGGTTTCAGGAAACAACATTTTGCCGGATTCAGCTTCAAATTGTATTGTTTTAGTTTTTTCAACACTCTTATAAGGCTCTCATTGTGGTGGTTCAAACCACAACCAAAAATAATGACGTCATCAACGTATAAAAATGCTTCTGACTCTAAACCAAAAAATCCTATTGTCAACATTCATTGGAAACTAATGGATGATATTTTTAAACCAAATGGTAAACTTGTCGTGATTTTGGTTCTAGTTCTATTTGGTAAAACGTGCTTATCATGTGAAATCTGTCCAATACATCTTCAAGTCTGGTTAAAGGGCATTCGTCATTTAATAACTTATCATTTGAATGTTTGAAATCATCATTTTGTCCTTTTTTTTATACAAATAATAATGGAGAATTATATGGACTAATAGATGGTTCTACTACGTCTTTGTATAACAAGTCTTGCACTTGCTTATTTATTTCGTCTAATTGTGTTTGTGGCAGTCTGTAATTTTTTATGTAAGTAGGTGTTTTATCGTTTAATTCAATACTTTGTTTATAAAAATTGTTTACCGTTAATGGTTCGTCTTCAAGATGAAATACTTCTTGATATTGTCGTAGAATATCACATATGATTTTTTTATTTTTTGCTTCAATGTTCTTGAAATTTAGGTTTTCTAGTAATCTCTGAAATCTTTGCTCTAAGTGTTTTTTTGTTATTGCCCATGTTAGTTTTATAAATTGCATAATTTTTAATGGTATTTTTGTGACCCCCAACTTCTCTAGGCGCACTGGTTCCTCTAATGTATTAAAAATTTTAACATAGCGTTGACCATCCTTGGGTATTATAGTGTTTGCTAAAAATATTCCGTTTATTATTTCTTTACTAAATGTGACACTATCTTCTTGTTTTCTTGTTCATAGGTACTACCTTCTCTGTTCTCTGAGGTATAGTTATAGTTGTATAGTTGTTATAGTTTCTGTTATTCCTTTTATTCTTGAAGGTACTATTCATCTGTGGATTGAGATAATTTGTATTTCTGTTATTTCTAAAACCTAAATTGTTCCTGTTTGTGTTATTGTAATAGTTTCGTCTCTTATTATTTATTTGTAATGTTTTAAATGTGTCTGATAATTGTAGTGATCTTTCCTGTGTACTTGCTATATCAAAGACTTGTGCCAAGGTCTTGGGTTGTGCGGCTATTACAGCTGTTCTTATATCTTTTTATAAACCTGCTTGAAAAAATTCTAAAGCTAGTTTTTCATTTAAAATCTTAATCGTAGATCGAGCTACCTGATTTGAACTGTCCTCCAGTTCCGAAACTTGTACCAATGTCAATGATATAAAAGTGTTAAGCTTTTTGTAATTAAGTACATTTCCTTTTTGCTTGTATTCCTCAATTCATAATGTATGCTTCTTGACGTTCTTATTGATTTGAAATGTTTTGGCAAAGCTGTCTTCAGCTCCTCGAAAGTTTCAGGAGTATTCTGTAAAATCAAAATGTCCCTGACTTTGTCTACTAACTTTTTTGCCAATATATATTTTATCAGGTACTTTCTTCCTTGCTCATTAAGTTCAGAATGAACTATTTCTATCATTGAAAGAAAAATATCAACATGTTCAGGCTTTGCGTCGAAGACTGATATTGTTTCCAAAGCCTTTTTACTGTCGATATGGTACAAAAAAATTGTATATTTCGTTGTTGTCATATCTTTCGGTGAAGACCGTCGCACAGTGGCTGAAAATCGTTTTTCGTTGGCCAAAATTCTGTAACTTTTGAACCGATCAAAATATTGAAATAATTTTTTTTTAATGGATAGATATTATATATATATATATATTCTTGATCAGTGCTGAAATCTAAGACGATAAAGCTATGTCCGTCTGTCCATACGTCCGTCCGTCCATCCGGCCGTCCATTCGCCTGTCTGTATGAACACGATTCAGTCTAAACGAAAAGAGCTAGACCCTTGAAATTTGGTACATATATATCTTGAAGGATAGGGCAGGCTAAGTTCGTAAATGGGCCAAGTCGGACCAGGGGGAAAAAAATTCTCCTAAGAAGAACTAAACCAACCCCTGAAAAACTACACATTTTTACAAGTTTTTTTTGTAAATTAGTTAAGCAAATGAAACATTTTTATGTCAAAGAAGGTTCAAGGTCTTTACCCTGGAGCCAGAAAATCATAAAAATTTATTTTTTGGCCCCGCCCCCTTTTTGTGGGCGTTTATATAGCATATTATATGAAAAATAGTGTCAATAATTAACAAATTGTATTACCTAAGCCTAGATTGCATAAAAAATTAATTTTTAAGCTTTCATGACGAATGGAAAATGTACTCGGATCTTCTGCGCTACCTTCACCTCACAAAACCCCCCCCCAAATATAATTTGATCTTCTACGCTACCTTAACCTCACCAACCCCTTATCCCTCCATCATCCTATATAGTTGGAAGGTATTTAAGATTCGACTCGGTCGAATATAACGTTTTAACTTATTTTTTACTAATACAATGTTTTCCGTACTTAAAGAATAATGAAAGGCAATTATAATTTTTATTCGTTTGACTTAAATATTAATTGCAAATATTCCATATTTTGTTCTGTGCTATTTCTGTTCTTTAGCAGTTTTTTGGCTTCTTCATCTAAATCCCGATGGTCCACTTCCCATTGATTTCGAATACTGGATATGAACGGATCTGACGTTGCCAATAATATATTAAATAGATCTTCATTTGTTGAATTCCGTGAAATTTTCCTAGTATTGTGCTCTCTATAAAATATGTAATCCTTGTTCCTTTTTTCCTGAGCCTCCTCTGATAGATCTCCAAGTGACACCAAATGATATTTAATGACATCTTCACCATGATAAAGGATTTTATGAACTGTTGCAGACATATTTCTCCATGGGTAGTTAGTTGTATATATTTTTGCAGTTTCCTTAGCATAATCTCCAAATTTTCTACAGTCAATTTCTTTATTGCACGCAAGTACTTCTAGTATTATTTTAAATCTGAAAATAAGGTTAAAATCCACTCCTGTTATTTCAGATGCTGTTTCTGGATCTGAAAAGAATCTTCTTGCGGTATTGCCATCATTTGTATTGCCTGACCCTTGTTTTGGCTGATCTATAATCAGTCCACGTTTGCGATATTCATCTTGAACACGTTTCTTTTTTGAACTTCTTAACTTTTTGTTGGTCTCGTTGTTTCTTATTGATCCTGAAGACCCGAAATCCAAATCATAACTGATTTTTAGTATGTGTTCCATAAGTCGTATTCTTGCGTGTAGTGGTGATAATCCAAATTCATATGCATCGGTATTATCTAATGATTTTGCTGGGACTTGGTTTAATTGGGTTGATGTTGCTTGGCATATAATGCAGCTGGATGCAGCCTTCGTGTTAGTCAAAGCCTGACCCACTTTTCCATCTATCATTATCAGGACTAACTGGTAGCTTACTTCAATTTGCTGCTCATCTAACTGTAATTGTAATGGCTGTAGTGTTGTAATTTGGGCCTTGATATCACTAATTTCTTTATTAATAACAGAATTTGTTTCTTTTTTGAATTGAAATTTTATTGGCCTGCAGTATTTCGTAGAAGATGGTGTCTCATTTTTCCAAATATCCATTGTTTGCGTTGTACTAGTCGAAGGCTCTGAATCTTCCAAAATCTTTTTCAATCGCAATGGTACAAATGATACCATGAACATATCTGAGTCAGAAATATTTTCACATACAGCTTGTTTAGATTGTTTTTGTCCCGAAGAACCATCACATCCCCATTTACAAAAAAGAATTAACTTTGTGTTTCCGTATTTCTTCAACTCATTTCCTGTTATTGATTGCAGCAAGCGTTCGGCTGTGTGATAAGTAGAGATTGTAGTTGTACCTCTGCCGAAATTTGTGTGATTGTAATAGTGTCCTTTGATGGCAAACAGTCCATTTTAGCAGCGGTTATGTGATGATATGCTGGATATATATTTGAGCCTTTTTCAATCGCACGCTGTCTGAGTTTAATATATTGCTGTTTTGTTAATTTCAAATCCAGAAATAATGCTAATGCCTCCTCATTTGTGTACTGTATTGCATCATTTGGAGTTGGTATACTTTTAAGAATCCGTTTTGTTCTCGGTGGACTAGCTTTAACAACTTTTTCAATGATATCAACTTTTGTAAATTGGTTCTGTGATCGTAATTAATGTAGGAAAGATTCTTTTATATTTGTAGAACCAAAGGCATCGTTAATATATTTAAGCTTCCGCCTCTTAGATCTATCGCTGCAGTTGTCCACTAATGATTTGCGTGGTCTTCCAGCCTTATCTTGCTTTGCTGTTTCTGCAGCGACAGTAAGTTGACCTTCTAACCACTTTGCACTTTTTATATAAAATTTTTGTTTACTGTACATAACTTCTTTGTAGCGTTTTTTTAGTGCTTTGACGAAATTATATAATTGCTCTTGCATTTCGGTGCTACACGAATTTAAGTTTAATTTTATTTTAACGTAACTAAGAACATCTTCCTGATTTTTGTTTTTAAAATACACTTCGGCCAGTTCTTTATAACTGAAGCTCTCCATTTTCTTCTGAATATTTTTATTTGCGTTTGTTATGTTTTATCCGTACACGTAAAGGATTAAGTTATTACTGAGTAATCTCTTAACGAATCCGTACCTTTATAAATTTTTAGATACATGTTCTTTACGCACTGATCTTTAATTTCATAGCAGGTAGCGCTTAAATTGAACAAAACTGCACTCATGCGTCAATATGGGGTTGTTTTTTTAACTTTAGTGGTTTAATGTCGCAATTATTGTTATAAAATTGTTTATGACTTTGGTTGACCCTAACATTTGATAACAGGTAAATTTAGAAAGAGATCATATGCTTCCTGTAGAGTCCATTGTGATAATTTTATTACTTATTTTTTGCTGATCAAAACAAAGCCATTAAACCCTTTCGAAGGTATTATATTTATTTTTTTAGTTATACGTAGCCTAAACAAAAAAAAAAAAAAAAATAAATAAACTTTTAGGCAAAAAAATGAAAATTTAATACACCATTGTATATGAATTTTTTTCGAGTAATTTCATTACAATGAAAAAAGTGTTATACAGGCGGCTCGTGGCGGGTGCAAAAGTATATATAGCCTTAAAGAGGACACTTTCACCTTTCTCGTGGTTGTATACGTTTCTTGTTCCCTTTTGTTCCCTAGAAGTTCTATTCCACTAAAGTTTAAATTTGAGGAAAATATAGTAGTTTCATAAATATTTCATAACGCCCCTAATATTAAACGCTAGAGCTGTGCCTACTTACAACAACTAAAGACAATAATCCTACCAACATTATAAAAAAAAAGCAGACCATTATCGATGATAGCTTGCGAGTAGTAACCATTTAATTTTGGTAAAAAACCAAAGAAAAACACCTTTTTCTGAAATTAAAAAAAAAAAGTTGAGTTTGACAGCATGCCACGCCAACAATTATCAATATTTTAACATAATTTTTTGGCTACCTTAATTTGGATATATTAACTACAAAATGACGTAAAAATTTTAAAAATCGGTGACAAAAAAAAATTTACTTTTGGCCAACGAAAAACGATTTTCAGCCACTGTGCGTCGTCACTGGCTGTATATTTCGTTATTTTATTACACTTCAACATTTCCATTCGCTCTTCTATATACAATACTGCTCCTTCATCGAGTATATTTGTAGTTCGACTTGTTTGAAAAGCTCAATCTACATCTTATAGCTGTGTTGAAAATTGATTTAACCTGTTTTATATATGTGTATGCACATTTTTAATAGATTGTTATTGTTGAGCCGTAATCAATTTTCGATCCTGTAATAAGTTTAATACCATTGATTAAGGTATTATTTATTATTGTTATATTAACTCTTTTTTGGAAATTTTTGTTGAAGTATTCACAATGGGGCTTAACTGTGTATTTTTTTTAATCAAAACTCATTCATAGTATCTTTGGAGGTTTACTATTTTTTACATTTAAGTCTTCCATATATGTATGTAGGTGTTTGAATTTTTCCAACGATATATTCGAGCCAAGAGTCAATTGCCATTAGTATGTTTTTAAACTGATTTTCGATGTTTTTTGTGTGTTTTTTTTTTTTTTTTTTTTTTTTTTGTTAATTATTAGCTATAGGTCATCTGCATATACATAAGTATACAAAATTAATATTTTGATACGTATTGATTTGATTAAAGTTTTCAAATGCAATTACAAAAAGTGTTGTGGAGCCCTGGGGTATACCACTGTATATGGATTTTATACTCGACAAAATGTTGTTTACTTTGACTTAATATAGTTAAATAGTTTAAAGCAAATCTTCCATTTGTGAAGCTTTTTCAGAACAAGGTGTATTCCCACTCGGTCAAATTCATTTTTAAAGTCTATTGATATGTTGCCGCCAATATTAGCTACGCAATATTTTTATATTACATTACATAACATATATTTACTATTATTTATCTTTATTATTATTCGAAAACAATGTTTTTTTAAATCTCAATTTTAATCCATGTACTGGGACACTTCCCATTAAAGTTCTTAATATGTACATACATATTTATATATAAAACAAAAACTAAAGGTCCCTTTTATATACCACGTAGGCAGTCGTAATGCATCAAGAAAATAATTTAAGAACTAAAGAGTTAGTTAGTTTAGGCACGGGAATTAAACAAATTGTTATTAAAAGCGCTCGCTTGATCTTTACTGCGAAAGTGTAAATAATTCATTTAAATGAATTAAATTGCTAAAAAATTAAAAAAAAAAATAGATTATACATAAAAATATAATCGCACAAGAGGTACTGTTTTAATATTTTGTTTTAATTTAAACCGGCTAAACGCTCAAACCATGCGATAACAATTTCTCAATAAAAATTTTTAAAATAAAATAAAGACTGCTAATTCTTGGTACGAGTAATCTTTGTAAAAGGAGATACATAATGTCGCAAATAAAAAGTAAAATGGCTTGCGGTCAAGAGTAATATAGTGAATTTAGTTGTAAAAAATTTTCTCAAGTATACAACGATCGTTTGGTACAGTGCGACAAGTGTAATAAATGGTACCGTTTTGATTGTGTGGCAGTTAACAGTGGTATAGCTGATGTAAGTTGGAGCTGCGAATCATGTACCGAGCCTCGCGTAAGTATTGCAATTTCCATGGCAACTCAGCCGCAAGCAGCATCGTCAACTAAGATCACAGGGGAGACACCGCAACAAGTTGCTGGCAACCATATGCAAGAAAATCTGCTGTCAACAGACGCACCCGTCACATCAAGACGCCAGAAAATAAACGTTTCAAATCATACATCAGCGATCAACGATCATACAAAAATAACCCGAGGTAATCAATACAGCTCAAAACGCTGGAAGAACGAATTCAGCAGGAAGTCATTGAAGAGAAATATCAAATACTGTCTCAATTTGCCAAAATGAATTTTGGTTCAACCAAGCAGCTAAAAATATGCCGTCAAACTGAAATTTCATAGGGGGACCAACACCAACCCAATTAACTGCAAGCCAAGCTATTCCGAAAGAGTTGCTGCAATTTATTGGGTACTCTCATGCAGAGAATTAAATTCGGCTACAGTCGTGCTTTAAAGGAAAGACTAAGAAGTTAGTCAAAAGAAAGTTAATGATGCCCACGGCCTAAATATATTTGAGAGCGATTTATTGAAAAGGCCAGAAAATTACCGCCGCTAAAAGAAAAGTTAGAATCAATTATTGAATTTGCCTTATGTGTCAAAAATATATTCTCCACTATGGAGGCATGCAAAATGAATGCGCACTTACCTAACCTCTTGTTAACAAAAGAACTGGTGAATAAATTATCCAGCCAATACAAACTCAATTGGGCCATGTGACCTAAAGACGACCAGATTCCAATTGTTAAGACCTTCAATGATTGGATATTTCAAATCACGGACGCCGCGAGCTCCGTCGTTTCAATGGCCTCCCCAACAAAAGGTGCGCATCTGTAAATTCTCATACCGAAAATAAACCTCAATTAAATATAAAGTGTTTCGCATGTCATAGTAGCGAACATAAAGTCTCAGCTTGTTGTGAGTTTAAAAAACTCCCACTAAATGAAAGATGGAACGTCACAACAAGATTTAAATTATGCCTCCGCAAATGCTTTACAAACATCGATTGTGGAAATGACGGCTGCCGTACTAAACATCACCGATTGCTTCATAACAATAACCAAACCGTACATGCATCAACGTCTTCAGGGCATAATTAAGTAAAAGAAACTGCCTCTAGCAGCAGCACTATGATCTCACACTCTTTAACAAAGCAAAATCAAAATTGTCTTTGTAGAATTTCACCCATACGTCTGCACAATAAAAAGGGTTAGCTAGACACTTTTGCCTTTCTAAATGAGGGTTTGTCAGTGACATTAATTGAGGGTGTAATTGAGCCTCTTTGCATAAAATGGACAGGAGATACTTCTTGCATGGACGGTTCGTCGATAAAAGGCTAAATAAAAATTTCAAATACAAACAGCGGTGCGCAATTTGTATTAAATGGAGTCCATACAATAGATGGGCTAGATTTGCTAACGCAATCATTGAATATAAATGAGATGGTTTCCAAATACCCATATTTAAAAGGCATCCCTATAAAATCATATACACACGTGCCGCCAACGATTCTAATATGTGCAGACAATTGGAGCGTTGCAGTTCCATTAAGAATACGTGAGGGCATGTGGAACCAGCGGATTCTAAAAAAAATAGGAAACTAGAAAACTTTACCGGTGCAAATGTCCACACTGCAAATTTCAAAATGTTACTCACCATATCTAGACGGTAACGTTGAAGTTAAGCTACATACTTTTGTCGATGCCGGAGAGGACGCATACGCTGCCGTCTGATACCTTCGTATTGTGCACCAGGAAACCCTCTCTATGTTGCTAGGAAGAAAAAGGTAGCTCCTTTAAAACCGATGTCAATACCAAGACTTGAGCCTCAAGCTGCTGCTAAAAAAATAACGATTAAAGATCTCATCCCAACAATTCTGGTCGGATTCAAAAACAGTACTGCAATGGCTTCAAATGGATCCGAGAAAATTTTAACAAATTGTAATGCACCGCGTGGGCGAAATCTTGGAGGACACAAATGTCTCGTAGTGGCGATGGGTTCCCTTAAAAGAAACTCCTGCAGATTTCCAACAAAAGTTCCAGTAAAGCGCGATGTTTCGACATGGTTCAACGCACCCAATTTTTTACGTGAAGATGAATCAGAGTGGCCATTTTGTAGTAATTTTGGAGAATGTTGCAACGAAGATATGGGACACTATACAATCCACGTCACGAGTGTCAAAAAGAGTATTTATATTAACTACAATTATTTTCCGACTGAAAACGATTATATCGAGTTGTAGCTACGTTTTAACTCCACATGAGAAAGCTCAAAGCAAGATTTGATCAGAAATCAGTTCCAGACGAAATTTCATATGAGATAATAAAAAAGGCAAAAACTATTTTGTTTCGATGAGGCCAAGCAGCTGAACTCGCAGAGGATATATGCTGTTTAAAAAAATAGTAAGAGTGGCGAAAAGAAAAGCAAACTAATGTGTTTTAATATATTTCTGGATGACGAGAGCATATTAAAGGTGAGAGGTCCTGCATCTTATTTTAATCACTAAAATCCTGTAATATTAACCATCACTCACCATATAACCGCTTTACTAGTTCGATACACTTACGAAGGCTTCCATGATATACCGCATGAGACCGTTATCAAAACGTTAAAAGCTCAAAACTACATAACCAAATTATGAGTTTTATATAAAAGCATACGTAAATCATGTCAATTTTGCAAAAATTTATCGGCTGCACCCATTATGTCGCAAATGTCCTTATTGCCACGAGCAGGATTAGCGAGCTTCGGTATCGACTACTTTGGTCCACTGTACGTTAACGTAGGAAGAATAGAGGAGAAACGATGGGGTGTACTTTTCACATGCCTCACAGTTCGCGCATTACAGTTTAGATACCAGTTTATGCGTTATGAGCCGGAATATTTTCATCTCCCGGAGAAGAATCCCACAGGAAATATACACCGACAACGGCACAAATTTTAAAGCAACAGCAGATATATTTGGGTACGAATCAAAACCCTTATATCTTAAAGGGATGGCTAAAGCATTTGACTCTATCAAGTAGAAATTTAATCCACCCGTGGCTCCTCACATGGGCGGAGCCTGGGAGAGACTAGTTCGTTCAGTAAAAACTACCGTTTATAACATTTGTATAAATATGAATTTCAAGAATAAATACCTACGCTAACGAAGAGAAGCAAATGGTTTCAAAAGACAGCCCCTATGGCAGTAGGATATATAGTCATCATCATCGACGAGAATCAACCGCGACATTTCTGGCCAAAAGGCACAATAATTGGTACCACGACGGCCAAAGACGGTCAAGTGCGCCAGGTCACAGTCGAAACACAGCACGGTACCTTCCAAGGACCAGCGGTTAAAATAGCCAAATTGGATGTTGGCAATTACAAGGAGTAAACTCGACCTAGAAGCTCATTTACGATAGGGAGAATGTTGTCGCCAATATTAGCTAAGCAATATCTTTATATTAGATTAAATAATATATATTTACTATTATTCATCATTATTATTATTCGAAAATAAAATATTTTAAATCTCAATTTTACCCCATGTATTAATACTGGAACACTTCCCATTAAAGTTCTTTAATTTGCAATTATTATATTTTGACATCTATATTTATACATACTTGCAGTAATAACCTTTTGTATGTACATGACTGCATATGTATTTATGGATATATATCAGTAATTAAATTCTTGTTACTATACATCCAGCAGTTCATACACTACGGTTCATCAGGATAGAACCAACACATTTTAAAGATAAAAAACTGTATAAATTGCAAATACAGATGGAATAAGAAAATTCAGTTTTGTAGAAAAATAGTTGATACTTTAAGTGATAATTTAAACACAAAAAATTGTATAAAAATCAATTATAACCATACTTTTTCTCTTTCTTTGTAGTCAAGTATAAAATTTTTCATTTCTTTTTTGGTTTAACAGAATAGAACCACCCTTTAATTGTCCTATTAATCAAGCGTACATGTTTTTTGTGCTTGAAAATAAATTTTATTTTAATTATTTTCTCCGGATATTTATTTAATAGTGCGTAAATTTACCATTATTCACAATAACTTCATAAACTCTATTTTTCATTGATTTGTATAGGGATTTTAAATAGTCGAGGGATATTTCACCCCATGCAGATTTTACTCCAACAATAAGCTCGTCCTTGGTTTCGTATTGCTTTCCTCCTTCGTATACCTTACGCGTTAGCCAACCCCAAAGATTTTCAAAAATGTTAAGGTCGGGAGAGTAAGGTGACCAGTTTAAGGTCTCAATATTTTGGCTAGCAATCCACGATTTTATAGGTGCGTTATCATGTTGAACAATCCACTCTAGTGGTCCAAAAATATCTTATCTTAGGGAAAGTTTGATCGTAAACCGCATAATCGGTAATGCATGTTTTGTACCGGATTCATCATACATGCATACATTTGTATGTTTTTTAAATCTGTGCATTTTACCGTACGAATTTTTTTACTTATACATAGTTAAATTTTTTTGGCTCATGCGGAATTTATATTTTTATATTTTAAATTGGTTCTATTATACTTTCATTTCATGTCTGCTAGAGATAATCTTAATATGTTGTCAGTGATAAATCATTCCTGTGCTCAAATTTAAATAATTTTACTTGAAATCTTAATGTAGATCATTTAAATTGCGCTAGTTTGGATAATGTTGATGCTGATGATCTGAATAATGATTTTTCTTGTAACCAATTCATTAACTGCAACGGATTAATTGAGTTATCCAGTATTTCATGTGGTGGTTTCACATTTCGTTCAGTGGATGTTTTTGAAATGTTTAATGCTTTTAATTTCATCAAGTCAAGTGCTGTTGGATATGATAGCTTTGTTCGCTCTTAAATTTATTAAGTTGGTTATGCCAATTTTTGATCGTAATATATTACAGTTACTTTATTCAATATTAACCACGTCTACTTTTCCACTCTTGTGGAAGGTTGCTAAGATCCTTCCTATAAATAAGAAATGTGTTATTGCTGGTAGCAATGAATTTAGACCAATATCTATGTTATCGAACTTATTTAAGATGGTGGAACATATTATAAAAAATATATTGAAGACAATAACTTGCTTCATGATTGCCAGTCTGAATTTAGATGTAACAGAAGTACAACATTATTGCTGCTTGGTCTGACTGAAAACATTCGAAGTATTATTTCTAAAAAAGAAGCCTGTGTATTATTATCTTTTGTCTCCCCTAAGGCGTTTGTTAGATTTACGTACTCGCTTCTGATTTAAAAAACGCACAAAAATTATGGTTTTTCGTCTACTGTTGGTAAGTTGATATATTCTTATTTCTCCAATAGAATGCAATTTGTTTTCTGTTTATAGTGGAGTCCCTCAGGATTCCGTACTTGGACAATTACTTTTTATAATGTTAATGAATGATCTTTTTTTTTGATGTAGTTTCGAATAGTATGTGTCTTCTATTTTTTTTTTTGCAGATGAAGTGCAGCTCCTACTTGAGGTACTAGGGAATCTCCTGGCGTTTTGCAAAGTATGATTAATTTTTCCGTTACTTTACTCCTTTGGTCTCTGAAAATTGTCTTCTTATCAATACTGTTTTTTGGTAGATTTAAAAGCTATAGATTTTGAATTGAATTTAATATCACTTCTATTTAGTTTGTTGATAAACTTAAATGTCTTGGGGTGATTCTTAACACAGCGTAAAATTTTGAATGTCATGTTAACTCTTTAATTTCTAGAGTTAATTTTACTTTACGTAGATTATATAGTTTGAATTTGTTATTGCCTTTTCATATTAAAAAACGTTGTTCATGGATTATTTATGCCTATTTTCTTATATGCATTAGACGTATATTCTGATACCTCATGTTAAATAATGATAATGAAAGATAAGAAAAGCCTTTATTAGAGTTATGCGGTATCTTTACTCGCATAGAATACGTCAGCATGTTTCGGTTTGTGGTTTTTCGTCAGTGGAATTTGTTAGGTTAAGGATATTTTTTATATCCTATAGGTTACAAGATTTAAGTATTTGATTAATCTCTTCTAGTTTTGTATATCGACTAGAAATAGGCATTTTAAAATTCCTAGATAAACTCGTATAATGGAGCGTTCATTTTGTGTGAGAGTGGCGGAAGCTTACAATATTTTATCTATATTTTGAAAGATGTTTAAATGTTCTGCGGATGCTTATAAGGTGAAACTATTTCATGAGCTTTCAAGGAATGGTTTATTTGTATAGGCATAAATTTATACAAACTATCATATAAGTATTTATATGTTTTTATTGGACCTTTTTAATTATTATATCTTATTTAATTTATAAGCAATAGGTCTTTTATTTATCATATATATTTTCAATATTTCGCTACTGCATTGTGTAGTGTCATCCAGAAAACATAGATATTTAATAAATAAGAAATAATTTTGTACTTTGTATTTGTTTTAAAATTTTTTATTTGACAAAATATTTTTTGTTTTTCGAAATATGTGAGTTTGAAAAAAAATTTTATTACATTTTTTGTTGTTGTTTTATATTGTTTCAATAAATATTTATTTTCCTGATGATGCTAAACAATGGAGCTGCGAAATATGGAAAATATACATGATAAATAAAAGAGCTATTGCTTATAAATTAAATATAATTATCATATATATTAATTTCACATGTTGAATAATTACTTGATTACGTAGATACCTACTAAAACCGTTGCTGTTACTTTTATTATTTCTGTAGCCTCTGAATATCTGTTTTTTTTTTTTTTTTTTTTTTTTTTTTGTTTTTTTTTTTTTTGTTTCCAGTAGCAAAATAATTGTTTTATAATTTCTCGCAACAGAGTTATGTGGATTTTTTCCTTTTAAATTGGTGTAATTTTGTGATTTCACTTTTATTATAGGTATTAATATGCATTTCTATTGTTATCACAGTTAGTTTTGTTATTTAAATATTTTTCTTTGTTAACAAATTTTGTTTTTTAATCTTAAATTTTAATAACTGTTAATTGTTAATAACTTTTAAACAGTAACCGATTATGAACAAGAGGCTAGGTTATTAAAAATTAATAAATAAATAAAATAAAAAACACTATGGGTAACACTATGCCGAATAAGTCGCGTTTATACACCAGCTGTCATAATTATTGAACATTTTATAAAAAAACGTGAAAAGTTAATTTGTATTTGCATACAATTTTTGCTATTTTGCCTTGATTATAAATTTTAATTAAAGAAGGAAAATTCAAGTGTATACAAAAAAGTTTACAAAAGCTATATTGCTACAGAGAAGACATTTTTGATTGCTCTTGTTGCATTAAAAACTGTAAAGCTTGTTGCTGTTTCTCTGTACTTAACATACAAACTTAAATACAAGCTGACGTTTTATATTGCTTTTTCCAAAAATATATATTGTGCAATTTGTCCGGTTAATATTTCTAAAACTCAAGCATGTATTTAATGCAAAAATTGTGAATTGTGGCTTCATTTACACCTTGCAAATATTTCTGATAATTATCTTATTTCTGATAAACATCTTAACTTTAAGGAAAAGCCTCAGTCCTTCAGTTTTACTTGCTGCACTCAGAATATTGATGATGAACGATTGCTTCGTGAAGAAGTAGGAGCTTTAAAATGTAGTTTCGATGAGATGGCTAAATCTATGAAGGAAAATTATACTTCAATAGCACTATGGCTGCAGTTTTGCGCGGTTTCAAAAAGAAAATATTTACTCAAATTAAAGACATGAAATCAGATATTGTCTTTTGTTGCAAACGTATTAGTGATATAGATTCAACAACCACCACTAAATTTTCAGCCCTGGACCTGGAAAACCACATTATATACCAAAGGTCTAATCGTGGAAATGTGATAATTAGTGGATTGCCGTCCGGTATGCATGACCTTATATGCCCTTTAGTGTCTTCATGCTCTTTCTATGGTGTTTATTTATCTGCAGTAAATATTAATAGTGTTTGGTACATCAACAAAAAGAATGTGATACTAGTGAGGTTTAATAATATCGATATATGTGATCACTAGACCTGCCCTATGAAGATTTTTCAAAATGGCGGGGAATAGGAGAGTAAGGTCCAAAAAGTTTCCATTTCAAGCCACAACGCTCCATGTAAACTTTGGGCTCGATCCTACGACTCTAAGTGAACCCAAAATTGAGTTGAAAAAAACTCAATTTTGTTAATATTTTGTAATTTTCTTATTTTTATGTTAATCTATGTTATTCACTAAATTACCTTTTTACCAAGCTATTACTCAGAAAAATCTGATATAAAAGATTAAAGTTACAATATCTTAAACATTAACTAAATATTTTTTTTAACGATGAATATTTTTTGCGATAAGCTTCAACAACTTGCAATAAGAATTGCTTTTTGTCTTCTTTGTTGGTCAATACCCTATTGTAGTCCTTCATGAAATTCACTTCCCTTTCAGCGGTGTCATTAACGACGGCTAAATTTTTGGAGAAAACGTGGCCTGCTTTAAAACTCCCGTTGGTGTCCCATGTTGATGGGTCAAATTCCAAAAACTCCTGCGACAAACCGAACCGCACAAAGAAGTTGTTAGTCTTGTTTGAAATGAAGTCGCTCAAGCTATGGTTCGCGAATGTTTGTGGTTTTCAAAACGGTTCAATTTTTATCCACTTTAATAATAGGCTCATCGTATATAAGGCGCTTAACCATTTTTTATTTCTGTTCAAGAGAAACATTCGAATCAAAGAAAGCCGAAGTCATTGGTTCTGCTGATAAATACCACATGTGGTTACTCATCTTCTTCAACATGGCAGCAGCAACTGGAGCATTAATTTGAGCGTTTTCCATGGAATTTCGTATAAAATTGAAATCCTGGTTTGGAGCATTGATTGGATTTTTACAACTTATCCATGCACGAATGTAGATTTGCGCCAAGAAAATGCACACGTCGCGCAATCCAATTAGTTCTCTGGCCTTCAATGTGAAATGGTTGTGGAATAGGAAAATCTTAAGTGAATAAATGCCTTTTGTCATCCATCGAGCGTTGCTGGTAGCGCCAGGAGAACGGAAGCTACCACAGCAACCAGTTGGAGAAACTTTCTATAATCATTACGAGGGTGACGTTCTTTCAACTACTGATTGCAGTAATTTCTGATGGCGGCTTGTTCATCGGGGGAAATTTTTGAACGATTTCGTCCTTGACACCATTCTGGAATGCAGTCTGGTCAAGACTCTTCCAGACTTTCGCAAATCTCTCGAAGAATTGAACTTCAGGGCCGGTTCTTGTCGACAATTTTACTTTAAAAACCTGGCGTAGAACGATTTCGTAAATATGATGGCGACAGGCCAAGTACAGCAATTCTCGACGGCAATACTGTGGTTTCTGCAAGAAGGTCGTGTCGAATGACATTGCTTCAACTGAATCGGCAATGTTTCAACGGAGCAACAGATTGTAAATAGCGTCAGCTGTATCTTTTCCGCCTGAAGATTTTATTTAAGGTACTCAGAGGAACTGCGAAGTCCCATCATAGCTGACCATAACCGCAACTCTCGCAACTTTTGTGGTGCATACAAGCTGAGCCAACATTTTGCCGTTCCAATGTACGACAAGCGGCTTATTAATACTTAGCTGTTTAGGTAAAGAGGCGAATGGATTATAAGTATATATATTATAGCTAACTGAAAATAATACTAAATTAAAAATAATACTAAATAAAAATTTTCTACGAATTCAGTCTGGATAACTTCTGCTTACTTTCGGCAGTTTTCTCGATGATATCGATTAATCGTCGTTTGGTTAATAGCCAGCTCGTCTACGGAATAGTTCAATGCATCGGCGCAGTCTATCTACACACGAGATGCCATTCGATCGGTTAGCTTGGCAAGTCGTGGCGTTAGAAAATTTCTACGTCCTCTCTTCTGTACACTTTTGTGCGGTTCAACGATGTCACCAGTTTCGGCATCGGCAGTGCTCTCCTCAATCGCTTCACTCACGTCCTCAGCTTTTTCATCAATTCCTTCCATAACCTCAACCTCTTCTTCATCACTCAATCCTGTATATTGGCCGTCAGCAAAAAGTTTAAAATGTGTTATGTATTACATAAATCAATAAGATAGAAAATGATATGAAGCCAAATACAAATCACTATCTTTCGACTTGGACATTTCTTCAAATTTCCGCTTTCTCTGCTTCTCATTCTCCTTTCGTTCCGATGGTCTTTTTTTCTCGCAAAAATAAAAGCATATTGCAGCCAATCTTGCATCCCGGGCGTCCTGGTTGCCGTTGTCGAATGAGAAACTTCTCATCTTCTTTAATTCGATTGGTTTTTAGGGCATCTGCATTCGCAATATCAAACAAATTGTCCAGATCGTTGGTAAATGCAAGCTCCTTTTGTTTTCAAGCCACAGATCCCTTCCTAGCGGGCACTTTTTGTATATCCCTCAACAATTTCTCCGCGCATCTTGTTCTGTATCGTGTTGGAATTCGTGCCTGCTGTCAGAAAATATACACTGCATCGAGCGTTAATTTTTCACTTTTCTTTGCGTCGAGTTTCACAAAACGCATGTTATGAAAGAAGACCTGTAGGACTTACCTGTTGAACGGCAGGTTGACACCGGTTATCTGATGCGCTGTTCTGCCCACTAAGGCTATGTTGCAGAGCGATTGAACGGTTTGACGCGTTTGTACCGAGGAAATGGCTGGTGCAGAAGACGATGCAGCTTTTGATGTTGATGGTTCTGACATTATAATTGTAACAACCTATAATAACAAAATAATAACAATTATAATTTGGTTTACAACAATAAACTTTGGTACTTTATTATTTTGGTTCACTTCTTTAGCACAATTAAGAAACACACTGGTTGGCTGTTCTTATACGACTGACTCAAAACGTCTACTCATTTGTTCTGCCCACTGAGTCTATAATAACAAAATAATAGCAATTATAATTGGGTTTACAACAATTAACTTTGGTACTTTATTATTTTGGTTTACTTCTTTAGCACAATTAAGTAACACACTGGTTGGCTGTTTTTATACGACTGACTCAAAACGTCTCCTCATTCGTTTGACAGTTGTTCTCTCGTACTTGGCCTGGTTGTATGTGTGTGTGTGTCTCGACACTGTTTGCCACACTAATTAAATCGAATCACGGTATTTTGCAAGAAAATGTAATAACTCATTCAGAAGTAAGCAGCAACGCCGTTGTGCTAAGTAACAATGCCACTAGAGATGTGCGCGTGACGTGATTTTTCCATGTCACGTTTGTTATTCAACTCAACTTTGGGAGCATTGTGGCACAAAATGGAAACTTTTAAGACCCTACTTTCCTATGCGCCGCCATTTTTAAAAATAAGGGCAGGTCTAGTGATCATCTTATCAAATAATATTTTAAAATCAAAACATTCCAAGTACATTAACTTCAAAAAACTTCAAAACTTCATTTCTTATGCTAGAAATCAAAGCGTCTGAAAGTAATTGTTAAATACAAAATTTTAAACAGAGATATTTTGAAAGCAAAAATTATGCTGCAAGATGGCAGGAAGTATTGTATGATGTTGGTGAATGTACCACTTTGCTAGATGATGTCTCCAAACATGGAATATAACTTTCTTCTTGTATTTTTTGTAATTATTTCAGTTTTTTTTTTTTTTTTGCATTCAATTCCCATTTAACAAAAATTAATGATCTTTTACACTTAAACTCAAACTGTTAAATCTTTTTTATGGATTTTTTGTTTTTTAATATACTTTAAGATTTCTAATGTTTTATGAAAGCTGGGTATTGTTGAATTTTTATAATGCAAACACCTTTATATTTCTGTTACAATTGTTGGTTCCCTATAACATTTAAAGTTTTTGATGTCTTCTAATGACTGGAGTATTGATCTATTGTAAGCGGTGGTACATTTTTGAGGAGTTAACTGCTTCAATATGCCAATCAATTAAAAGTTGCTCATATGAACTGCCAGAGCATAAGACCCTCATGTAGTTCTGTTAAATTAGATGTGGTCGTACATATTGTTGGAGGTTATTTTGATCTGGTCGGAGTACCAGAAACATGGCTGAAGCCTTCGGTTTCTAATGCGTCCATTAATATGTCTGGATAAAAATTGGTAAGAAATGACCGGTTCCGTAGAAGAGGTGGTGGGGTATACATTAACATATTAACATTGCTGAAATATAATTTGGTTTTTAGGGCTTCTGTAGATATTTTTTTTGCGTAATCTTCTTGAAAACGTCAACATTGAAATTAAGGCTACTAAAAGTAATATCTACTGTTAAGAAACAACAATATTCATGTTGTAAAAATAAAATTGGACGCAAGTGATATAAAACTACGTCGAACGTACTCTATGCGATTCCAGAATGAAACATATGGAAAGGTGATAGACCGCAGAAAAAAGGCAAAAATAGTATACCGTTTTGCCCGGATTATCTGCAAGAGCCTTTTATGTGCTTAGAATGTTTTGAAAATAACCACAAAAAGGTTAAACGTTTTCATATGGGTCTTTTAAGTCTAAAAATATCATGTAAACCAATTTTTATGTGTATAATAAATCGAATTACATTTTTGAAAAACAAAATTTTTTTTAAATAATTTTTGAGCTGCGCCAAACCATTATTACAGAAATTGCGTGGGAGGCCATTCAACATATTATTGCAATAAAATCTTATTTATCGTCAGCCACAATTGTGTGACATGGCTAAAGAGAATAAAAATCCGACGTGGCGTAAACCATATAGTGCAGTATCACCCATATGTGTCCGGCGTGGCAGTCCAATGTGTTAATGATGTTTCAATATTGTTTGGTGTTGCCTATTTGCCCAATGGAGACATTTCAGAGTTTGAAACTTTTCATCATGAGTTATTTCTGAGATATTCCATTATAATTGTCGCCGGTGACTTTAACTGTAACATGTTTGATGCGTCGAAGTCCTATCTATTACGTTCAATGTGTATGTGACTAAATATTTATGTCTTTCGTAACTCTACCTACCACCTTGATGTTGCTCATAGCACCACATCCCTGCTGGATTTCTGGTTAAGCAGTAACGACGACATGGTTTGTACTTCCGATCAAGCTCAAGGCGTCTCTATTTCTCGCCATTCATTAATTTATGCTGCTTTTCACTTTATTGTTACGCCATCGCACAGTGGTCGACTCTGGCGGCATTTAATTCGCAAATGAATAAAAACAAAGGCTGATGCTTAATTTTGACCATGAAATGCGTAATAAATCAAACTCTAAACAATTTTTAATTATTTGAGAGCTTTAAATACAAATACATTGGATATGAGAGGATCAAATGAGAAGAGAAGTGTGTGCAATAAATCCTCCATTGTGTTTTTTCTTAAATTCTTTCGTGTATGACGCTCTCTTCAATTTCTCAAATCCTTATTTCGCGACTCCTGTGCTTTTTCTATTTATGATTTCTGTACCGTGAAATAATATTTTGTATACAGAAGATGGCATATAGAACCATGAATATTTGTTGACAAATATTTCCGCTGTTTGCCAGCAAAATGTTTTGAGTGCATGTGTATCAATATTGTACCCGCAAGCCATAGTGCGTAAAATAATGCTTAATCTACTGATTAAGTCCTCACTGACCCCAGTTAAAAGTGCATCTAGTTGTAATTGTTGAAAAATCTTCTAGCCGTATTTCTGTTAATAGTATTTCCCGATCCGGGCTTAGGAATATCAACCAATAAAGATATTTCATTTCTTAACTTTTCTTGTATATCTAATTTAGTTTGCTGTACAACAGATTTGTCAGTGCTAAAAATTTGACACCTTTTTATTGCGATTCTGTACGCAATATGTAAAATGCACTCAAAACTCCTTATCCAAGTGTGTAGCGTTGACAGCAATACTCATACATATTTCTATTTACCGGCAGATTATTAATGGCATTCAAGTCATTTATAATTATTGGTGTGGCGCACAGTGGTCCAAGATGCCAATCTAGCTGGAAAAAAGTAAATTTTATGTTTCAAAATTCACATAATTTGTTTGTTATTTGTTAGACAACTATCCACTGTACATAACTGTATATCAGTTTTTTTTTTTTTTATTATTTGCTTTGTTATGATGTTTCGAAAATGCCAGTCGATTCACAGCATCGCTTTTGAACTGTTTGCAACATCAAACAATAACACATTTTGAATAAATTTTTTTTATACTGCATTATGTCAGGTATGTTCTATCTATATTATAAATAAATGTTGAATTAAAATGTTTTGTATGTAAAATAATGGGTAAGAGGAAATATGTATTTTGTGAAGTCAATATTTAGCATTTTATGGGTTTTAGAGTAACTTTTAAATAGGATTCCCGTAGATTCCCGTGAAATGAATTGTGCCGTGTTTATCTGTGTAATGTCCACTTTAGGTGATAAAAAAATTAGCTGCAGTTATTGACCGGTAAACTTTTTATATACATAAATAGATAACATACCCATAACACGGAGAGAACTATATAATGTGTGGATTGCCGAAATACAAAGCAAAGAAAAGGCAAATGCTGTTATTAGGTATTTTTTTTGCTAAGAGTGGGTTACAGAAAATTAAAACGGAAGATTATTGCGATAAAGTTAAGCTAGCTGTACGGAGACTAACGTATTCAATTAACGAAAGATGGATAAAAGCAAAAAGATCTAAAAAACATTTTGAAGACTCCAACAAAATTTGGTTAGATGGAGTTTTTTGTCTTCCTTCTGAAAACACATTAAAAATTCCAGAGGATTTAGGGATCCAACCGTCAACGTCAAATTTTGGCAGACCTCGATCAGATTTTTTTGCTAAATCTGAAAAGGGAAAGCGCTTGGAAGTGTGAGCTTTAGTTGGTGAATGGTCACCTGAGAAACTAGCTTTCGCTGCTGGCGTTAGTCTTTATAAATCTGGCAAGAGGGACTAAGATTAAAAAAATTCTTATTGGACAATTGAAGAAACCAATACCATATACAGATAAAGAAGCATTACGTCTGTTTATCGATGGAAAATATACGAAAGCAAGTTATAATGCGATGCGTGCTGGTGCTAAGATTCGTAACGCACACATATACCCATCATATCATAGAATTTTAGAAGCTAAACAAAAGTGCTACCCAAGTAATGGAATAAAAGTATCCGATGTTATAGCAGAAGTGCCTCTGCAGGACTTAGTTGATCACACTGCATGTAGAATTGTAAAGCTACAAAAAGAGGTCATAAATAACTTTAGTTGTACGGAATTGACTTTGATTTATAAATAGGGTTGTGATGGTAGCAGTGGACACTCAACCTATAAGCAAAAATTTAGTTCAAATGATTCCCGCAAATAGATGAATATTTGTTTGCAATTTGCTTGGTGCCTTTGCAGCTAAAGTCCGGTGACGATATTGTATGGGAAAACCCACGTCCATCATATACACGTTTTTGCGGACCGATTAAACTGATTTTTGAAAAGGTAACAAAATCTTTGATTCAAATCGAAACTAATTATATACAAAATCAAATTGATGCAATAGTGTCAACATCCACTAAAATTGAAGATAACACAGTTATTGTTAAACATGTTTTTTATTTGACAATGATTGATGGCAAGGTTTTCTCAATTCTTAGCGATTCCTCTACTCAAACATGTGGTATTTGTGGAGCAACGCCAACCACTATGAATAAATTAAATTTGAGTGTAAGGGTCAACTTTTACGAATATGGATTATCGACATTGCATGCGTGGATAAGGTGCCTGGAATGTGTATTGCATATATCTTACAAAATTGAAATTAAAAAATGGCAAGCTCGTAGTGAATCTGATAAAGATTCACAGAATAAAAGAAAAAAAGAGATAATTAATGCTCTGAAATCAGAAATGAATTTGCTTATTGATATTCCAAAGCCGGGAGAGGGAAGTTTAAATGACGGTAATACCGCAAGAAAATTTTTTCAGCAACCTTCCTTAACTTTTCAAATAACAGGAGTAAATGAAAATTTAATAAAAAGGCTAGGAATAATTTTGAGAACTATGTCATCTGGTTATGCAATTAATGTGGAAGCGTTCCGAAAGTATACAATGGATACTGCGGAACTATACGTGGAATTGTACGAATGGTACTATATGCCATCGAGTGTGCACAAAATTTTGATACACGGCGCAGACATAATTCAAAATGCGGCACTTCCAATAGGAATGATATCGGAGGATGCGCTTGAGTCTCGGAACAAAGATTTCAGATTTATTCGTAAACATCACATTAGAAAGATGTCACGAGAGACAACAATGGAAGATCTTTTTAAATATTTGCTTATGTCATCAGATCCATTAACTTCGTCTTTTTCAACAAAACCATTTCTTAGCCCTCGAAATGAAGAACTATTAGATGATGAAGAAATTTCGTTACTTTTAGATCCTTTCATAAAGGAAGATATAGAATAATTTAAATAGAAAAAAGAAATACATATTTGCCAGGAATTTTTTTAATAAATATTATGAATCTAGCATGAATGTTTTCCCCCAAAACTTTTTCATAAATATTAGAACTTTATTCATGGTGCAAATTATTGCCTTAATACTGAGTTTTTCGCAAATAAAATGAAAGTTATGAATAGTTTATGGTATGTAAGTATATTGCAGAGATTTTAGGAGAAAAATTGCAAACAAATAATATTTTTTCCTGATATTTGGAAAAGTATGAAGAAAAGCATACAAGTTATGAACTTAATTTTAAATGTTATGTATTGAAATTAAGTAAAATGATTCATGATATTTATGTACATATGTATGTTATATGTTAAGTTCAAATAAAACTTTTTAATGAAAATTTCGCAATTATGTATTACAAAGAATTTGTTATTTTAAAATTTTTCATATTTATTATTAATATTAAAAAGCTGTGCCCGAAAGCCTCGCTCGATTGCGCATATGCAGTCGAATTTTAAAATTTCCAAAATGAGTTTTCTCCTCTCCTTAATTAATACAATAACATTCTAAATCGTTACATTTTGATATTCTTAAAACGCCATTAAAAGTTGCCACGCCCAACGCCCACTTTTTGCGCAAGGAATGTTTTCAATAAGAAGTACATAATACCAAAGTTTCATCCTTCTAGCTGCTTCCGAAGAGAAGTTATTACTTTTTTCCAGCTAGATTGGCATCTTGGACCACTGTGTGGCGCCGCAAATTCCACATGTTTGTGACGAGTATTCTGAAATTACATTAAAAAGTTTGCAATCGATCATTGTCATGTAAAATTGGTGATTAATTTGAAAAGACTCAAATTGTGTTGAAGTAATATCATTTTTTTGCTGTTTCACTGTATAACCTTTTGTATAAATCAATTTTATAAGTCTACAAAATCGCGTTGAAGAAGGCCGAAAATACTCCAACAGAATGTCACTTTCTCTTGCAGTGCCACAATGCATACAGCAAATAAGTTTTCATCGATCCTCTTCGATTCACGGTCAGAAAAGCTTTGGCGGTAAGTTGAATGTCCGCTACTGCCATCACATCCCCATTTGTATATCGCTGTAATAGCATCTTCATTGAGACTGACGAAAACTTCCTTCTGTGATTTGACGATTCTTGTTGCTGTATAGTCAACCAGGCTCTGTAGAGATACTTCAGCAGACATATCGGCTATTTCGACTCTTAACAGGGTAGCATTTTTTTACTAATAGCAATCATATTTTGGAATAATGTTTGGATTTCTTACTTTTGCACCAGCTTGGATCAATTTGTACGAGTGCTTTGTATAAATACCTATCCACGTAAAGAATCAAAGCTTCATAAGGATTGTATGCAATAGCATTTTTGGCTTCTGAAGCTATAGTTTTTTAATTTTGCTGCAACCTCGGAATCAGAATGTAGCATGGATACAACTTCTGATGCGTTTCTTTTTTCTGCTTTATGTAAAATTACACGCGTCGCTACAAGTTCATCGCATTGAGTTTTTTTTATAAGCTATGAAACTTTGTTGACTTGTGTTTTAGATGAACAAGCAGTGAACTCTTACAGGTCTTCCAAATTTTTTACTAGTTGTCGGCCCAACTAACTGTCCAACCAATCTTTACTACGTTTTTCGAAATTCTATAACGTTCTGTTGCAGTTCTTCCACTTTTCCACTACTTTGCTTGTGAAGCTCCTCATTTTTTATTATTTATTTCTCGGCACTGCTCCTCATTATAGTGCGATTGGTCTATTATATTATTAAATACGTGGCCCTCCACAGCTGAAAATTTTTTAGTAGGGACGTTTTCATTGTGCCAAATTAAAAAAGCTTGCGTTTGGAAACATTCATTATGCCTAAAAAAATAATTTTCCCATAAACGGGCAAGAACGGGCAGATTATTTTGGACGTTACACAACAACAAATAACCAAATTATTAAACAAAACCATATTTGGACCGAATCCGATCGAATCCCAAAAGATGCCCTCCACCAAACTATAGTATATAACACTGCAAACTTGATATCACCAATGTTAACTTCTACAACGTATTTCTATTAAACTAGATAATCACATGTTTTTTTTTAGTTAATACATACCTTCTTCATTAAATAAAAACCTTAGTTTATAAAATTATTAATCAAATGATTTAATATTGCCAAAAACCACGCACTGAATAATTTCGCGCCAAATTCTTTCAATGTACTTGTTGCAACTTATGTTATATTTAACAGCTAACAGCTGTGTGATTCAATATTCACAAGCAAAACTAAAATTTGCTCAGTGTATTATTGGTTGTCGATACAATGTAAAACATTTATCGATTCTAAAGTAATAAAATTTAACTTAAATGCCGTCAGATCAATGATTTTAACCACTGTGCAACGCTTTATGGCATTGAATGGGATAGAATATCTTCTTTTATAGAGGAAATCAGTCTGCTTCACTTTTTTGCCTCTAATGATGTTGAGTACCAGAACTTTGTTATTAGCTCTATTGTAAGTTCTCTATCTACCGTTGTGCTAAAGATAAGACAGAGAGTAAGGGTTGAAGATAAATGGATGAAATCTAACAGTATTTTGATGGCACCTCTTTCGTTTAAATAACAGTATTTCTACTTGGAAAGCATACTGCAGATATCGAAACAAGGCAAAGAATGCTATTCGTAAGGAGAATCGTAATTTTTACTGTAATTTATTTTATGGTCTTAATTCTTCTGGAATTTAGAAAATTCTAAGGAAGTCTGGGCTTAGTAATAAGAATAGATTGATAAATGAATTTAATATTGACAAAGTAAATAAATATTTTGTGATCGATACTGGTCAAATTAATAATGATTGTTTCGACTTTACTCCTCACGGTGATACTACTGATTTCTTTTCGTTTAGTTGTGTAAGTGTTGGTGAGCTATTTGATGTAATTTGCAAAATTAAATCTAGATCTGGTATTGGCTATTACTATTTGCTTTCTTAAGGCTCTGTACCCCTATATATCTAATATTTTCATTTATCAGGTTAATACCATCTTGACCTACTGCTTGGAAGGTCGACCGCATTGTGCCAATTTTGAAATCAAGAAATGTTGGTGGTTTAAGCGATTTAAGGCCCATTTCAATTCTTCCATCGCTGTATAAGGCTGTTGAACACATATAAAAAGTCCAAATACCTCCCTTCTTCTTGATATGACTGATGACATTTAAATGATGGAGAAGTGGTTGTTTTAGTATAACTTGGTCTGGCAAAGGGATTATCTTTCATAAGCTACTACATATATGATGATCAAGCTAAGAGAGTTATTTAACTTTTTAAATATCACGTTCAAGTTGATTTATTCTTACCTTTCTGGTCGAGTTTAATTTGTTCATCTGAATGGTCACTGCTCCAACTTGCTCCCCCTTAATTCTGGATTTCCACAAGGCTCACTTTTAGGACCACTGCTCTTTATTTTATATATAAATGATTTATGTGTTCGCATTGACTCTGCTAGTTGTAGAACCTTTTTGTTTGCAGATGGTAGTATGCTTTTGTTTAGTAGCACTCGATCTAATATTAGAGCTTTAGATATTGAAATTATCTCTATTCTTAAAAGGTTTTTATCTTGGTCATCAACGAATTCATTGGCTTTGAATTTTGCAAAATCAAAATCACTGATCGTTGTCGAGAAGAATTACATATATTAGTTGGAGCAAATAATGTGGAGCTTGTTAATCAGATAAACTGTTTAGGAGTCTTTATTGATACGCATTTAACTTATCCACATTCACAATTTGCACTGCAAGATCACTGGAATTCTGCGTAAGCTTTACTAAATAATGATAAACTTGCTTTTTCTTATTAGATGCCGTCTTGCCAATTCTCTTTTAATGACGAATATGCTTTATGGTGATTTCTGGGACGTTTTCTTATATTACTTCTTAACTTAGCAGAATTCTTCATATGATTATTATGTTAGATATATTTACAATATTCGTAGACATGATCACATATCTGCCCACGTAAAGAAATTTCTTGGCTGTTCTTATAATGATTTCTTGCATTTTCGTAGCTTATTATTTTTACAAAATTGTTAAAAGTGGATTGCCTTCAGTGCTTAACTCAAAATTTTCCTTAATGAGTTCTACTAGAAACCTTCAAACTTTATATCTCGAATAACTAATGTTATGTATGAAAAATGATTTTTTGTCAGTGTAGCTGGAAATTGTAATCAACTACCATTAGAACATAGAATTTTTTTGCACTCTAATAATGCTTTCCATTTTAAACTAATTAAATTTCTATTTAATCATATTTAATCATGCCATAATCTGCATTACTTGCCTTATTGTTCTTCTTCAATAACGTATAACACAAGAATGATAAGCTGCTTGTTACTCAAAGGCATCACTGCTGGGATTTTTAGTTTATCTTGATTATCTTATTGTTAGGGCAAGGAGCCAGTGATTTGATTATATTAAGTGAATATTTTTACTATAATCTCTTTATTTCTCTTAATTATTTTTGTTTTATTTTACTTATATCTAAACTGTAACCAGGCAAGCTTTTTTGTAAAATATATGTAAAATTGGCCTAAAGTGGCTTTTTTACATGTAAATAAATAAATATTAAAGTATTTCTGCCTCACTGGTTTCAACTAAGTTACGGTCATACAAGGTATTAACATTTATAAATGTTTAATGGATTATGCATCAAAATCACTACTTCACAAAGACAAGCAATTGTTTGGGTTTTGGTAAGAGCAAGAATGCTGGCATCCTTTGCAATTGCAAAAACGCTACAGGAGCTATTTTTTTGTTTGTTTTTTGTTTTTTTTTTTTTGTTAATTGATTTAATGACAATATATTTTACATTTTTTAGGTTATGTTGGCAAAGTGTTTGAAATTTTTCAATGTTAGTATTTGGTTTTCTTTTCATTTGCTGGTCTTTCAATAGTCTTGTCTAGGAGAATAAAACTTTTCCCAGAAAGGAATGGGTCATCGACATCCATCTTATTGTTTTACTACTTTCTTCTTTTAATAACTTAATACTTCCCAGCAAGAAATGAGTGACCGAATGTTATACATATAACAATAATCTGCTTACACCAGAGCAAGAAATGAGTGACCGAAACTATTATTTATATTATTATCTTGTAACACATTTGCAACAATTTCATACTGAAACAGCCTTGCCATTGTACTGCTTCTGGTATTAAATTTGAATAATTAATTTTCTTGTTAACTAAATATAAGTTTTAACCTGTGTTAATACAAACTTTATAAGCAAAGTATATAATACAGCTTATTAAAAATTTTGTGTAGAAATCTGTTCCAAAGATCAGGCAATATTTGCATTACATTTTTTGTATAAAAAAGTCACTGACAACGCTGATTGCTATATACATCACACGTATACAAATGTGTACATCAGTTTTTTCATTTTTACATCTGGAATGTGATAGATATTTTGTTTGTATTTTCATCTTCACCCAGCAAGAAATGAGTGAGGGAAACTTATACATACACAATTATCTACTAACCCATGTGGAATAATTTTATACTGAAACGACGTTGTCGTTATACGGCTTTTCGTATTAAATTTAAATAATTTTTTTTATTTAAATCTAAGTTTTAACTTGTATTTATACGAACTTAATTAACAAAGCTTAAAATGCAGCTTATAAAAAAGTTTTGTAATTAAATTTGTTCTAAAGATCAGGCAAAATTTTCATTATATTTAAAAAAAAATTCACTCTTGTTTGCTATAGACATCACACGTATACAAATGTTTACATAATTTTTTTTCCCACTAAGAATGTTATAGAAACTTTGTTCTATGTATTGATGGATATTTCCATCGTCACTGATTGTCGTTTGATGGATCAAATAATGGTTACTGTTATTTTAGGGTTGTTTAGAAAATTTAAGCTTATAAAATGTTTTGCAATTAAATGTGTTCCAATGATGCGGCTAAATTTGCGTAAAATTTCTTTAAAAAAACCTCACTGGCAACGCTGTTTGCCATAGACATCACATGTATAAAAAAAATGTCATATTTTTTTTTCCTTTACGGATGTGATAGAAGCTTTAGTTTTCGCAATGGTCGGTATTGCTATCATCAATGAGTGTCAAATGAACAATGAAATGACTGTCAATTTTCCTGTAGCAAAATTTAAAAATCTTTGTATTTCTTGTCCCATTGAGTTCGTTGGCCACATGTAATAAAGTATTTAATGTTTTATTATGGGAAACAATAATGTTAGTAAATAACGTCATATTTTAATTTCCGTCTGTTGTATAAACATGAATGTGACTTTCTTGCTAATAGAGGCCTCACAGTTACTCTTTACCTGATAGTATCGAAAAAGCAGATCTTTAATTATAGCTTTTAAATAACTTAAAGTAATATCGTGTAGTAAATGTATAAAAATTATCTTAACTTAAACCTGGGGCTATTACCCCAGAATGTCTTTAGTTTTTGACCATTCATAATCCACTATTTTTTAATTTATTTTAATAAAATTATCTCCGCCATTTACAACTCAAGATTTTTCAAATGTGAATTAATTATTAAAAATAAAATTCATTTTCAATTTCGCCGTTGCATGGAATATCAAACTTATCAAACTTCGTACAAATAATTATACATTTTTGTTGTTGTCTTTATTAATCGTCGCATACATTTATTCTAACTCTGCTATGATCGGTTAATCAACGAATGCAATTTGTTTCATACGTTTTTTTTTCTCGTCACAATAGTTCCTGTTTTAATATCATATTAATTTTTATGAACGAATTGTGAATGCGGTACCTTGCTGCCAGTTTAATATTTTTAACTGTAAAATCTATTAGTAGTCGAACTCTTTTAGTGTGATACCCAAATGAATGATTTTTATCTAGGTATAAGTTAATAAGCGTGTATTTCAAATTCTAAATTCATTCAGAACAATTTAGATTTTGTGCTAATTTTTCTTGTTACCTTTAAAAAAGTACCCAAAAATGTATAAAACAATTTTATCATAAAAGTATATATAAAAAAATTAATATAAATACATATATATATAATTTTATAATGCATTTTTGCTCATTGTTTTCGAGCCTATTTTCAAATCGATATAATTATTTGTTTAAGAATGCGAATTATAAAAATAAATTTTTCTATGTTTTGGCTTTGCTCACCGCTAAAATAACAAAAAATGGGACACTATGGCACTAAGCTATGATAGTTTACTTCATTCAGGACGCTAAAAATAAATGGAATGCATATACAATTAGAAAAGGAAAAAAACGACTTATTAATTATTTACTAAATTAATTTCTAGTAATATACATATTCATTTTATAACAAGTGTTTAAAGCGTCTAAACCTCATTGAGAGGTCTTTGGTAAGTCTACATGATCTTACTACGAAAGATATTTGAAAGACTAAGTTATTACTTTGAGGTTATTAATTTGAGCTGTGAAACACGGATTGTTCTGGTAAAACGAAATAACGATCTTAAGATTTATATTGTATTTAAAAAATTAAAAGATACATAAAATTCTAATTTTAAACATCCCTTGGCATTTAACAGTTAGATTTACTTGACGAAAATTTGGTAATGAGCAGCGACTGTAAGTTTCTAAGCAGTGAATAAGTTAGTTAAGATTTTAATTTTCTCGGCAAGAAGAAGTGTGGTTGCAGTATCCAATTCGAAAAGATATGCCCTTGTTTTAGTGAGATTGAATTGAAGCCTCGTGGCCATTAAGACAAATCTTACATTGGGAAGTGTTAATAATATATAAAAAGTCGTTCATATTGGTTAAAAACTTTAAATGTCCTAAAAAGGATCCTTGCGTACCTACCAGTAACGTTGACAAATTGTCCGGTTAGCTAAATAAGAGTGCAGTAATCTACATGCAAAGTTAGAAAAATTAAACTCTGAAGCTAGTAAGATAAGACGGAGTAGTTAACGGTAACAAAAGGCTTGCAAAGGTCAAGAGATGGTGCTACCACCACCAGATCAAAAACCAAAATTGCAATCACTCAATAAATTATATGAATTTATATATTACAATAACGCCTTGGAATCTGTCGGTAGCATTCGGAATAATGCTGTCAGCCGGGAGTATTTAGCATAATACAGATAGCCGCATGGATGACACAAAATTTTGTCGGGTGTTCTCGGAATAATGCTGGCAAACAGTCAGTAATATTCGACTTTAATACAGGAAGTCTATCGAAAATCCTCGGATTTCCCTAATCGCTCGCTGTGAAAAGCAAAAAGCCGAAGCCACCGCTGAAAACAAAAAATCGGTCTACAAAACAATCATTTAAAGCAGTGTGGAAAACACTCTGCTTGAGCACAGTAAAAAACGCTTAACACTCAATCACAACACAAACGCAGATCGGTTAAAGAAAATTCTTGTCTCGCTTGAATCGCCTTATTGTAGATTATTTTATGTTTATTCAAATAAAACCAATGAAAAATAATGAACATAAAAATGTCTTACATTATTGTGAAAATAATTCAAAAAGGTATTTCGAAAAAAATGTATATTCAACAGCTAATGCTAAAACTTTTTTAACTGTGGAATACCTCGTCACTTGAGAAAATGTTTCAGTGTAGTTGACTCCATACTTTTGATTGCATCCTTTGGCAACCAATCTAGATTTATATCTATCTATTTCACAATTTTTATTCCTTTTTATTGTATATACCCATTTGTTCTTGATTACAGGTACATTATCCGGTCTATTTACCAAAAACCATATATCACGAGAATACAAGAAATTGTATTCTGATTTCATTGAATCTATCCATTTGTTATCTTTACTTTTCATAACATCTTCTATTGTCAGGGAAATATCTTGTTAACATTGATTCTGTGAGTAGTTTTGACTATTTAAGAAATTATTTTAAATAATCTTACCAGATCTCAAAACTTTATAGTCAACATAACTTTCTAATTTTAAATCAGTTTCCACAATGAATTTTGTTTATTATACGCACTGTTGTCTGAGTTCGATTGGTTATCTCTTGACATAAAATTATCTTCATAAACGCTTTCTTCTTCAGAAGCAGCAATCTCTAAAGTTGCACTTTCCTGTAAACCATTTTTATTTACTGCGTCAAAAACTTTTATTTCTTTTTCATAATCTTTTTCTACATCTGCATTAGATTTTTCTTTCGACTCATAATATTTATTCTGACTATTATTAAAAATGTATACTCACAATTATTAGAATATTGATGAAGAAATATCAACAAACTTAACATCATGGCTTTTAAATACTTTTCTCGATTTTTTATCAAACATCAAATAACTTTTAGATTCTGAGCAATAACCGACAAAAATGCATTCCTTTCCTCTCTGTTGAAATTTTCTTTTCCCTGTGCCTTAAAACCAAATGTTCGTAAACGAGATACTATTGGTTTTATTAGAGACCACTTTTCTATTGGAGTAATTCCATCTAATGATCTCGATGGACACCTATTTCTTATCTAAACGGCAGCATTTACGGCTTTCTTCACTTAAATATTCCTATCCACTATCACTTCGCAGCACTTTTAATTTCTTTGAGGTTTGTCTCTAGCTCACCTTTTGTTTTTAGGAAATAAACAACTGTCATTCGTGAGCAATCATCTACGAATAAGACGAAATAATTTGCACCTCCTGAAGATGAAACTTTCATCGGACCACATGTGTTCGTATGAACTAAATCAAGGACATCATTAGCTCTTAAGGTTTCTCTTAGAAATGGTTTAGAAGTCATCTTTGGCTTTAAGCAGATTTCACATACAAATTTTTCTTTGGAATTTAATTTAAAAATAAACCACGTACAGTTCTTTTTTGTGATATTTCAAGCATGCTCTTTGCATTTAAATTTCCAGGACGTTTATGACAAACATTGAAATCTGTTGTATTATTCATAAAATTTTTATTTCGCTCATTTGAAAAATTCTTAAAACATATAAATAATTGATCCTTTTTTAAATCTTTCATCACAACCGCATCATACGCATTAACAACTTGAACTTTATTCATTTTAAAATAACAGATAGGTAATTTTGAGTTAAGCATTCAACTGAAATAAAGTTATATTTCAAAATTGAAACATACAGAACATCCTTAAGTAAAATTATATCACCAAATGTATTATTCAACTCAACTTCACCAATTCCTTAAAAAAAATTTTAAAATCTGCAGCAAGATCAATCCTTTCCCTATGTTGTCTCAAGGACTTAAACAAATTTCGGTCACTATAAATATGACATGTTCGACCACTATCAAAAATCCATATCCCTTTCTGCAAACTCCCGCTACCCATACCATGTAACAATGAACCCAATTTCTTTGTACAATTACGTGCAATATGTCCAGCTATTCCACATTTGAAACATACATACTCACGCTTATCTGTGGTAGTCACATCGGGTTTTGTGAACCTTTTTCTCTGTGGATAATTTATTTTTTAAAGCATCTATGTAAGGAAACTGATCACGAGACTCCATGGCAACCACGAAGTTATCGTAACTATCAGGCAAACTATTTAACAAAATGGTTACAAGAAGCTCACCAGGAATTTCAATTTGTAATTCCAGTAGCTTTTTCACAATATTTGTAAATTCACACTGATGTTCCGCTATGCTAGTTCCCTCTAACATTTTTAGTGCTTATAACTTACGAAATAAGAATACCTTTCGGGCAGGTCCACTAGGCAAAAATTTCTTTTCTAGCAATTTCCATGCATCTCGCGAGGATGACTCATTTTTCACAATATTCAAGTGTGCTCTCCTCATGCTAAGCAAAATCATCAACAACGCTTTTTGGTCCTTATTAATCCAGTCACTACGAAGAGGCAAATTCGCTGGTATAGCAATATCACCGGAAACATATTTCACAAATCAGAGTGAATAAGAACACTTCGCATATATATCTTCCATCCATCGTAGTTATGCTCTTCTAATTTTTCAATTTAATACATCGAACTCATTGCTTGCAAACTATAAATTAAATTTTAATTGATTTTTTTATATATCTGGGCTCATGATCCTTGTTGTAGAATATTTTATGTTTATTGAAGTAAAACCAATGAAAATTAATGAACAGAAAAATGTTTTACATTATTATGAAAATAATTTAAAAAGGTATTTCGATTTTAAGCATTTTAAATAAAACATTTAAAATTTTAAAATTTTAGTACCATTCTTCAACACATAATTATTCAAAATAATTAAATTTAACTAAGAATTTTAAGTGATAAAATATATAAGAAAAAATCAATATTATACCGTAAGTGATTGGAATGTGTGTGTATATGGTAGACATTTGCATAAATGCATTTTTCAACATATGACTTGTTTTGTGCCGTACTTTACGAAACAAATCATCCGTTAAGAAAATGTGTTACGACTAAATAAAAACTTAATGTGTAAAATAAATCTAACACAAAAACAACAAATCATTTTAAATTCTATGAATTAAAAACAATTATGAGTAAAAACTTTAATATATGTTTGTTTAAAGCTTTTTATAAAAATCTACATAAAAAAGCAATGCTTTATAGATTTGCATTAAAAAAAATATTGTTTTTGATTTTTATTTATGACCTGCATGACTAAGTTCGATTTTTAACTCACACTAAATCATTACACATTCATCATATTGCTCTCTTGTTAAAATATGAAACAAAGAGAATCGAATGATAAATATAAACACGTTAATTGAATTAAAACACAGCCTAGTTTAAAGAGAATTATAACATTACTCAATTTGTTTTCCAAACCAAAACAAATCAATGTTAATAATGGTTATTTGTAGTCATTGATATTGCGCCAATAAAAAGGGCACAAATCACATTTATTGTTCATTCGATAAATAAAAAAAAAAAAAACAGGCTCTTACGTGATTAAAACATCAGCAAAATTTCAGTATGTTTCTATTATTTTTTTTTTTATTTATTTAGTTTTTAGTTAAAAACAAAAAAGACAAGCCTTTGCTCACACTCTTTGAATACGAGGGCAGTTGCATAAGGTCTTTTGGGCTCAGTATTTGCAAATGTATATGTGTTTAAGAGAGATGAGCATATAAACCTTGAAACGGACTTACTTCTTGATTTCTACATAGTTTTTTTTTTATTATAACATCATGAACAAATAAGTGATAAAAGCCATTTTCTTTATTTTTTAGTTACAACATTATACTTTTTTTTCAAGTTTTTGATTGGAACAAAACAAATCATTTTTTTTCCGGCAATTTGTGAAAATTTTGACAAAAATGTCATATCTACATTCTAACGGCGGTAGTGGGGCCATTGCTAATACTAATAGCCACCGAGCTTATTCAGGTGATGAACGTGAGTCTCGCAGTGGTGGTGAAGATGGTTGTGGAAGTAATGGGCGTAATGACGACAATGACATAATACATAATAAACCCACCTATTTGCTTGAACACTTAGCTACATTTACGGTTAATAAAGATTCTGGAATACTCTACCCTGCCGACGGCATGCGGCGTTTGTTGCAATTAGAAAAAACAACTGGCATTTGGTCACAAAAGATGCAATTATGTTTAGACTATCGTTGGGTGCTAATAATGGATTATGAGACAGGAGTAAGTACATGAAATGTTCGGCATTGTTATACCCTTCACATCAGGTTAAAAAAGGGTTATATCTACGTTTGCCATTCCGTTGATAATTTCTAAATTATGTTTTTTTCGACTCCTTTGAGTTCTTAGGCATAGCGAAGTCGATGTCCGTCTGTTTGTGTTCGTGTTGAAATCAACTTTGCCAGGCACTAGATGAGGTAGAGAAAATTTAAACACGTCAATCGATCAGACATCGTTACGAAAATTTTGCCATTGAAAATCAGCAAGATCGGTCCATGTCCTTTAAGGCAGCGGGCAAAACACCACGACTGTCTCTCATATTTTTAACAAATCTAGCTTAGCGAAGTAGCTTAAAAAACAAATATATGGCGATAGAGAATTAAAAAATATGAAAAAAAATTGGTACCTGCTCATATTTTTTTGAGTTATGTTCCTTTTAAACTTAAAAAAAAGTACCGTTGTGCTGCCCTATATTTTTTAAGATATCAATATGGGTATCGTTTTAAAGCGCCTGAAGAGATCTTTCATAAAAATTATTTTTTTTTTAAATGCTTAACCTATTAAAGGCCAGGATTCACTATCATACACAATCGTACGATTTGATCACACAGAAATCTGACAGAATTCTGCCCTACTTTAAAAATCGTTTCAAGATGCTTTTAATATTTTGTTGTTGCTTTCTCCTCATCTTCAAAAAAGTCAACTCTGATCGCATAGAAAAATCATTTTATGAATTATTGCAAAAGATTATAAAATCGTACAGTTCTGTCAAAAAGTCTGTCACAATAACACACTTTTAATCCACACTATCACACTTTTTAAGCACACATGCAATTTTTGACAGATTGTACGACTGAGTATGATAGTCAGTCCTGTCCTAATAAGCGATGACATTTTTTTATGTTAAATTATATATAGTACTTAATTTTTATATTTTTTTTTTCTTTTAATTTTTGAATTTTCTGTTACCCCAATATTTGTTTTTCGATTGAAGTTACTCTACTTAACTAGATTTAATCCTATCTTTTTTCAACTTTCGTTTGTGTTTCTGCCGGTTATTGTTTATGTTTAAAAATTGATGAGCTTTCACCTACTAAGTTAGGAAATAATAACCATAAGCAAAATTTTTTTTATGGTAAGAATGAATTTATCATGCCGATTCTTACTTAAACTATTCAATGAGAAATCTGCAGTATGGTACAAGCGGTTATACATATGTGGTGAAGGGTATATAATATTCGGCTTAGCCGAATATATGTATCACTTAAAATTTTTTTTAAATTGATTCTAAATGTTTGGTTTTTAGAACATTATTGAAAGATTTCCCGCCTCACTTATTCAAGAACCAACAGCGTTTACTTCCACAGATGCTATGGAGTTGTATAATAACATTTTAGTATTTATTGTTTCAGGTGGTAGTGGATCACGTTCTGAAATGCATATTTTTCAAGTAAGTTTGTTTAAAAAATTTAAAATAAAATTTTTTATGTCCGATAAGACAGGTACAGGAATACCTCTCATAATATTGCTTTAATCAGCACGGCTTATCTGCAATTCTGTAGAAATTCCCAAAAAAATTGTTGTTTAAAATTTTTTTTTCTAAATTGTTGCTAAATGTTGTTATGTGTAACAAATTATCGTTTTTTTACTCGATAATCATCATCATAATGCTTAAAACCTCCTTCAGGGGTAAACGCATAGAGCCCTAGTGCTCGATTAGCCCGGTTTCAAATAGTACGGCGAACCGATTAACCGTGTTATACGAGGTATTTCTGTACTTACTAAAAATTGTTCTTAATACCTTATTAATCTGTAATAGTTATCTGAATTATATCCTAAACTAAACTCAAGTTATACCAAAAATCTCTATATGGTCTGTCAAAGATAATCTACGATTTTGAAAACTACGCCCATTTTTTTTTTTTTTTTTTTGTGACACCCACTATGTTGCATTGTATTTTAAATTATTGACTGTTGCGTTTTTATCTTGTTCTGTAGACTAGCTCTCAACTACATTTTCTTGCTTTCAATTTCAAACAAATTAGTTCAGCGGAATGATTTTAGCTGGATAATGACCAAAGTCTTTTCACTGGATAAAATAAAGCGAAAAAATTAATTAAATTAATAAAAAAATTACTCATACCATTACAAAACTCAATTTTGTTTCATGCTTAGGGTGCACAAGTTTAGTTGAAATTATTAAATGAGTTTAAATTTCCTTGATATTTTTTAGTCACAAAGTGTTTTGGCAGTACATTTGGTAGAGGATTTAAAAAAATTACAAAGAGGTAACTTTGATTTACAGCAGCGTGAAGCAATGACATTGCATGGGAATTTGCGCCATACACAACAGCAGCAGCACCAACAACAAGTACCTCAAAATAGCAGCCTTCATTCACAAGCATATGTGGATTCAAACTGTAATAGTTTTGGTGTAGGAGGGCATAACAAGCCAATGCACTCTCGACGTATTGATCAGCATGGAAGCTATCAGCTGCGTTCTTTTTGTAAGGAACAACACGCTTATTCTATGAGAGCTGAGAATGATAATGTAGCAACGGGTATTGGTGAAACAGATTCCGAACATGGTGGTGCACATGATACACGTACCTTAGTTGGAGGAGGCTTTGTCGGTGTCAACTTAAATGACGAAACAAGTTCAGTTTCTAGTGACAAATATGAACGTGACGTCAATGTACTTAATCATTGCTTTGATGATATCGAAAAGTTTATAGCTCGTCTGCAGCATGCGGCAGCAGCTTCACGAGAACTTGAAAGAAGAAGACGCAATCGAAAATCAAAGAAAAAAGATCCAGGAGAGGGCCTTTTGACTTTACGGACTCGACCGCCACACGAAAAGGAATTTATTGATATATTTGCTAAATTTAAGCTCTCTTTTAATCTACTGGCAAAACTTAAGGCTCATATTCATGACCCAAACGCTCCCGAGCTGGTTCACTTTTTATTTACACCTTTGGCGTTAATAGTTGAGGCAGCGAGCGATACTTACTACGAATCTCAGCTCCCCACTAGAGTAATAAATCCTTTGCTAACACGTGAAGCAGTAAATTTACTTATCAATTGTGTGACCAGCAAAGAAACCGAACTTTGGCGTTCTTTAGGTGATGCTTGGACATTGCCAAGAGACCAGTGGAAGGATGATGTAGGATCTTACCACCCCGTTTTTCTAGACGGTTGGTCTCCTGACTACTTAGTAATTGATGAACTAGAAAAACAAATTGCCATGACTCCTGCGCCATCAGCTACTGTAAGCAGTTGCAATAAACGTTCTTACATAGATAATGGGCGTGAAATACCTCCAGAGATAACGGGTAATATTGGACAGGGTACGGATGACAACAATGTACTTAGTTATGATGACTGTGATGGTAGGGATAAATTTAATTTTGAAAACGCCATTGACACAACGGATCGTTATAGTGAATTCGCTATGACGTACGGCGATCATCAACAAAATGACAAAACTCATTCTAATGTGGCAACAACAGTAATTGGTACTGGTGGAGATGCGGGTGCTGTTGAAATACAGGCCATTACATCTGGTGTGCAAAATCTTTACAGTAGAGGAATACGTTCTTCGACTCCTGGAATTACCTTAGACCAGGGTAGTTCATCTTCTCTAACTGCTGTAAGTCACACAGTTCCACAAATGCCTAGTAACTTGCTTTCCGGGGATAATCTAATGATCGATCGATGGTTGGAAGAATTACAAACGGCCGGTGCAAAAATTGTTTTAGTAACATATCCTCGTACGGCAAATAATGATAAAGAATTAAGTGTTGTCCGCGGTGAATATCTAGAGGTGTGTTATCCTTTTTTATTATTTATTAACTTAATATAACATTTTTGTACACAATCACTAGATTCTTGATGATTCAAGGAAATGGTGGAAAGCAAGGAATATACGGGGGCTAATTGCTCATGTACCGCACACAATTGTTACTCCCTATAATTATGGCGACACAGAAGTTGTTCGTAATAAGAACATGTATGCGGACCATCAAGAACAAAAAAGCTACACAAAACTTAGAAATTCTAGTGCGACTGTAAGTGGCTTTAATATACCGTAGTTGTCACTCAGTTACCTTGTCTGTTTTTATATTATCTATTTAGATTTTAATTTTTGAAATACTGACTTTAATTTTTGAAATCTGAGATGAAGTTTTTCAGAGAAAATTTTTGCCTTTTCTTGAAATTAACATTAATTTATTGTTAAGTAGGCGGCTCGTAGCAATTTACCCTTTTGGAATGTCCCAACTTTTAGCTGCTCTTCACAGCTCACTTAGGAGCTCTAGGATCCTCGGTACCTGAAAATTCGTAGAACACATATTAAGGATGTCGGTGTCCTAAAAGATCCTTTTGTTAAATTACTTAATTCTCACCTTAAGAAGGGTCGGAATTTTATAGCACAGGTGTTAAACTGACTTCCTTTTATCCTCATACTAACGGCTTTTTCAGCTGTTTGACATACATTGGCCATTAATTATGCCTACTTAAAACGACATAGAATTTCAATGGCTAAGTGAATTTATATTCTAATTATTTGAAATTGGATAAAGGAATGAAGAATAAATGTTTATGAGCCTTTTAAATGTATAAATAATAATACGATAATTCACGGATTTAAGAGAAATTGGAATAGCTTTAAGCTGCAAACATCTTCCTAATAATGCAATGCTAAACCCAGAATTATATGGCTTTACCTCTGTGGCAAAGTTACACCTATAAAAATAAAATTCTTCAATCTTCATAGCTTACAATACTTTAATTATCATCATTTGATACGATCAAGAATTTGGGATGATGTTTAATTTAGGGCCATTATTATGCCTTAACCTTTAGCAGGATTTTGTTGGACCGATAAATAGTCAAACATGATTATTCATCTACTTATTATTTTTTTCTTCATAAAATTTATATGTTATTAATAATAATATTAATAAAAAATGGAAGTTATAATGCAAAATGTTGTGATGGCCTTTAGTAAAAAAACGTAACACAAGTTAATATATCGTGATTTGTAGAAATATAATTGCTGAGGGATTACAGTTATTAATAATTATTTTAGTTTACATTGAAGATTCAATACTTCATTTATGAAAAAAAAGTATAACCTAGCCTTATTCAGAGTGCAAAGAGCTACGCCACCTGTCTGAATCGCTCCCACGATAATTGTATTTTCGCTCTGGAACAACCAAAATCACACTTGGCCAAAGATTGTCAGTTGTGCTACAGCTATATCAACAAGCATTTTTTCCATGAAAGCGGCAAAGCTGTTACAACAATTACCTTTATGAATTGTTGATCATAAGATGTTTCCCAGCTTTCGACCGGTTTTGTCGTCGGTGGTATTCTCAAACTCTTCGCTGTCATCTTTAGTCAGTAACGGTTTTAATGAAGTAGTAGACCACACTAGTCTCAGTCCTGCAAGCTACTTTGAAGAGCTCACTGCCCGCGACTGATTCCTGTGTCATTCATTAATTTATAGCAGAGCTATAAATTAAACCACCGTCCCTCTGTGGACAGACGCAGACCTTGAAGCCGTTAACTGGATTCTAACGCTTTTTAGCTTTTGCTCCGGCGATGCTGCTAACTAAAAAGTTTCAAGTTCTCCACCGACGCAAAAGAATCGCTCATCTTAATTAATAAAGAATTTATCACATATTTGCTTTAAAATATACGAAAACTTAAGCTAATGAAAAAATCTTTAACATACCAAAAAGATTGACATGTAAGTATGTATTCTGTAAAACTCAACGCAACGTCAAAATTATATGGAGTACAAAAAAAATTAGAAATTAGTTTTTTACACAAATGAATAAAGTATTCACAAATTAAATTGCGTATATTTCCCTTTGAAATTAATGAAAAACAATTACAAATTGTTAAAATATTTTGACTTGTTTTTTTGTCTTTTGTTTCCAAAAGAATTTTTGGCGTTATATTGCGTTTTATATAATAATTGCCTTAGAGTTTCTTATAAAAATTCTTTTGAAAACAGATACAGAACAGAACAGCATTAATTGTAAATAATTTAAACAGTTTTAAAAAATCATCATTTAACATTTTCCAGTAAAGTTTCTTAATAAGTAAAATAAATTCAATAATATTGAATCCATATTAACTCCCAAACTTAACGCTCTCATTAAAAACTTGTACACAATTTCTAATTTTCACACTATTTATTAAAGTACGAATAAGGTAATAAGTAACAGCTACGGTTTTCATAAAATTTATACTAGTCTTTTATAATAAAACATGTTCCACATAAATTTTCGCAATTAAGGATAATTTCGATTCACTCGCTTCAAACAACGACAATGCGGATTGGATACGTCACAAGCATTTGGGTAAGAAGGGAGAATTTAGATACTTCTAAACCTTTAATGTAGAGTTTGTATATTTATAACTATTTTGCATCGATAATTATATATTGTACGTATTGTTTATGCTACCCACCAGCTTATATATATATATATATATATATATATATATATATATATATATATATATATATATATTTTTTTTTTTTTTTTTTTTTTTTTTTTTTGAACGAGTATTCGTATTGTACTTCAACATTCAACATATAGTCATTTCCAAAAACATTCATAAATGGGTTGTTTGCCGGACCTAAATATGTATGTTAGGACTATAAGATCATAGAAAAAAAATCTTGCTTACATTGTTCTAAAATCCATAGAAGTTTCCATTATTGCTAACAATAATTCGATTATATTAAATACATAATTAAATAAATATCAAAAACATTGCCATGCGAAATGTTCTTAAATGTCAGAGGAGATACATACGTTTTACCGCCTACATGTAAGCCACAAAATGATTTTTTTTATTACTTTGTTTCATTTTTGACTTTGCACTAATAAATTTGATATCGATTAAAGTCCAAAATAAAATTTTCGTTAAGAATTATTAATTTAATATTATCTTGCATCATTATTTTAATCAATTGTTTCTAAAGATTTTTATACGCAAACTAAATAGTTTTGTTGGCTTTCCTCTTACTATTTTATAGAAGTGGCATAATTAATCAACTATTCATGGGCCTGTTCGTAAATGCATCACTGCACTGCATATGATGCGCAGTACGTTTGCAAATGCAAAGAGTGGCAGCAATGCATCACTAAAGTATAATATGCACAAATAAAAGCAAAAAGCTTATCATAGAAATGGGTGATGCAATGAACATGTGAGTATATATTTTGTTAAGTTTTTATTTTGTATGTCTTTTTGTTTAATATTTTTTTATTATTATTTTTACACAAATTTTTATCATTTTTTGTATTATGTAGTTCACAGATCGCGTTAATTATTAATTTTTCCATTTTAACAGTGTTTCTTCGTTTGTAAATGCAAACTAAAATGAGCAGAACAAAGCATACGCAACAGCTGATTATCAATGGCAGTGCAGAATAGTCATATTACTCAGCGCTTTTATGCATTTACGAAGAGGCCCTATGTTAAATCTCCAAAACAAATAGTTTACAAAATTCGTTAGCATATAACCATGCACATGCATTAATTTGTTTTTTTTTTTTTTTTTTAAGAATAACAACCTGTTATTTATATTTATTCAGTAAAATAAGATCAAGATATATTACATTTTGATTTTCGTAAATGGATTTTTGACTGCTTTAAATTTATTACGTTTGATATGAATATTAAAGCTATTAATATTATTTTTAAGTTGATTTCTTGTAATCTACAGTCATTAAATATATAAAATACAGTTAAAATTTAACTAAAACTGGACTAAGTTGTTTCTTTTCAATAAAATGTTCTTAGGAAAATAATCAAGAAAGTATCACAGGAAGCCAGTAGTTGTTAATTTCATTATATAAGGTAATATGTATTCATTTGATCAATGAGTTTGGAATATTTATATTGTTTTCTTTTAATATAAATTAATTTACCTTCTAGGCTTGTTATAATACTAAATTAGAAATAAATAATTAAAATCTTTTTACAGGTACTCACACTTAAAGTGGGACACAGAAAAAAAATTATGGTGCCATGTTTGTAACGCAAAATTAAGGCCTTAGTTTAATTTTGAGAACTTACGTTTAACATCATTGCATTGAAATATTGCAATATTTAAGATTTTGTATTGCAACTCCTTGACCCTAGAAAACTAAACCTTTTTTTTAAACGCTTTAAACTTTACCTCGCCTGTGAGGCTACTTTTTAAAAAATAAGAGTTTTTTTTAAATTTGTATACGTTTTTTTTTCTATTTAAAAAACAGTTTATATTTACATTTTTGTATTTTTTATTATAAAATAAAAAATAATTTATTAAGTTTGTTGAATAGTCATTAAAATACAAACTAAAATCAGCACTTCAAGTACTTCTTTTCAAAGAGATTTTTTTAAAATAGTTTGAAAATTTTTTTTAAATTTAAAGAAAAAAAATTAAATTCACATTTTTCTTATACCTATTTGTACTAGTATTCATAAAAACAAAAAATATTTAAAATGTCATTTACTTTTTGGTTTGTACATAAAAATTACTTCATGATTTCTTTCCGATATTACATTGATAGCAATTTGGAGATCGATGCTCCATACAATATGTTTTATTGCATTTTGCGCAATAATAGACGCTCAAACGCTTTTCGCACGATGGTTAGTAGATGCACATTGATCTTTTACCTTTTTTATTTGTGAATCAGTGTTTTTTTTCTCCTCTGCAACAGTTCCAATCGAGTCAGTTATTGCCTCACGAACTCGTTTTCTCATAGACGGTCTTTCCGCAAGCCTCATAGCGCGCCACCCTTGGCAAAAATCCGTTCAGCTAACCAGACTTAACTTGTCATGGAATTTCTTTTTTGTTAGTTTTTAAAGCTGCAATTAAAGTTAGTTTTTAAGGATCTTCTAAAAGCTGTTCTGCTAATGGTATACAAGAAAACCAGTTATCTGCAGTTTTATTTCGGTTTGTTCCATATATCCTTCTAGTAAGAAGCAACAACAATAGTAAAAACCTAAAGGCTCACCAACTGCAACGTTATCATTTTTTCCCAAATATAGAGAGGCGTCGAACATATATTTGGTTCTAGCGTCACAGGTTAATACAATTTTGATTCCGTACTTCGCCGGTTTGTTTGGAATGTACATCCGAAAAGGACATCGACCCCTAAATGCTAGAAGCTGTTCATCTATTGTCACATATGACCCCGGTTTGAATTAATCTCTACATTGCTGAATGAAAATCTCCCATATATTTCTAATCAAAGAAAACTTATCCGTCATCCTTCTAATTTCTCGTGTACTTCGATCATCAAAATAGATGCAACTTAGATGAAAAACAAAACGTTCCATACTCATTGTAGCAATGTTTTGAGATCCACAAAGCAGGGGATCAAAAAGCTCTTTGGTGGATAGTTATTTTTGAGCGCAAATTCCTACAAGAGCATGAAGTTCTTCTAATCTAGTTAATGATGTAGTGGTAGTTTGTTTTTTGTACTTATTTGCTTTAATCTGAAGGTCTTCAAAAGTGCGAAGAAGAATTTCTTCAAACATATTTGATGCGAACAACTTTTTAAATAACTCTATAGGCTTGATTATACATCTTAATTCATTTTTTGATCCTGGGACAATATTCCTCGCTGGAGTTCTGTTCGAGGTTTTTCTTGCAGAAGACAGTTCTTTTGACCATATATAGTGGTTCCTACCTCTTACAACAGTCTCTGAAGGCTTGATTATTAGAGAGTCATTACTCTGTTCATTTTTTTTGTGGATTATCTATATCTGAAACTTTAAGTATATTTTCTACTTCATCCTCAGATTCGACTTGAAAATTTGGATCAACTTGACTGTCGTCTGAATCGAAATCTTTTTCTAAATTATCCTCTACTTCGCTTCCATTTAACGAAAGCTCTTCCAACCATTTTTCTATTTGGGAATCAGTTGTGCACATATCTAAATAAAATAAAAGTCCAAATAATTTTGCAAGCAAAAAAGTCTCTATCGTTTAGTCAAAAATATACTTTTAACACTAAACCTCGCCTCTCAGGCACCACGAAATCCGTATATCTCCGCAACAAACGAACTTTTTGCAACTACCGTCAACTGACAAGCTCACACGATTGATTACTGCGATGATTTGAAAGCTTATGTTGTTACTTGCACTCTATCAAAACAAAATACGGAAAACTATAATACGTTGCGCCTCTAACGCGGGGTTTAGTTTTCTAGGGTTTCTAGGAGCTTACAGGTTCAAGGACATTGCAGTACTCACATTTTTATTTCTTATTAAATAAATTTTCGATACTTGGTTGACTTTCCTTTGCTGACAATTACAGCTTGAAGACGTCGCCGTATACTTTTTACCAAATGTTTACTAAAATCGGGTTCAATATTGTACCATTCTTCTGTTACTGCCTCCTTCAATGCTTAGATACTCTTTTTTATAAATATGTGGGCATATGTTCAATAATATTCATGTATGGATACTGTAGAGGACTCTATTACTTTTGGGCATTTATATAAAAGCCAATTTCGTGCATTCCAAGATTTATGTTGGGGATCACTGTCTTGGTAAAACACGAAGTTATCGTTCATGCCTAGGCATTCGGCACTTTCCCTTACGTTTTTAAATGTTTATATAATACTTTTGGAGGTTTTCTCCAAGCACAATAATAATAACCTAATAGCACTTACCTTTCACCAGAAATAACGAACCTTTATTTGCATGTCTTTAAGCGAAAGCGTATTTCAGTTTTTGATTTTTCTCTGATATTAATGGCTTTCGGCGGAGAGACCTTTATTTTAAATAATTTTTTTGAAAGATTCGCCGGACTGTTCCACCACTAACACCAACATTTTTTATATCAAAATTTGTTTTGTATGTCAATTGATGACAAAAGTGGATCGTTCCTGATTAGCTTCAAGCAATACCGCTTATCACGATCGGACCTGTTTGCATAATTTCTATTTTATTTTGGACACTATTACTGGCTTTATATCTTTTTATAATATTAAACACTGTACTTTTGTTTCTGTTTACTATTTGTTCAATTTGTCTAATAGTTTTGTGGGTTTTACAATTATTTATGACAAATGCCTTTCTTCAATTGTGGTTTGATCCTTCTGTCCAATTTTTAAGAAACTAAAATCTTAAACAATATAAAATATTAAAAAACACTGACTTAAGGTCGAAAAAAGTGATTGGATGTGCCAAAGTTAACGGTAATTCAAAAAAATTAAACTGAATGTGAGCATTGCGCTGCTTCCGATTTTGGAACCGCTTAGTTATAATTTATAAAATAAACGAAAATGAAAATTTTTTTGTGTATATATTAAAAATATTTTACGTAAAAAATTTAAATTTAATAATAATTGTTGTGCCCCACTTTTAATGTGAATAGCTGTAGAAGAAAATCAGCTTAATGTATAGTAAGTGTTGCACATCTTTAAATCATTTTTTTAATATTAGGTTTGAGATATCATGTATGTATATGTAAATATCACTACAGGCTAAAGGTGTTTTTAGACTACGTGTACAAGAAATATGGAATGTCGAAATTGCTATCCATATTTAATTTCGTGTGTATGTCAAAATCAGTGTTAAGCATACGGTTTATAATTTTCATGTTCATAGTTCAAAGTGACTGAACTCAAAATTTTAAATTTTCTGGTTTATATGTTTAAACTATGCACAATACAAATGTTTATATATAGGAAACATATCAGTGTATTTTGTTGTTGTTAACTTTTGATAAAAAACAGTCCGAAGTTTTTTTATATCCATTTTTATTAAGGTCAAAACAGTTTTTTTTTCGATTTCTAAAAAGTTCAAATTTTGAGTTGAGTCACTTTTGAACTAGGTGTGCGATATGGCATAACCTCTTGTTGTTGGAAAGAAAACTTAAGCACTTGAAACAGTTCTTTTCAAATTTTTCTGGGGAAAAAGGAAAAAGTGCGATGAAAAGAGAGAAAAAGGTTGCAAAGAAGTCGGTCTTTGTGGAGCCAAGAGTGGTTGCTTTGTAAAGAAAGTGGAGTTGGTTTTACGTCAATGGTTAAAGACTGTCTTTCCTTAATTAAATTGCTATTATATATATTAGAAGCCTGCACTTAAGTTTTTGTTCACGAAATCAAAACTAAACGTTCTTAGGCACTTGGCGTAGTTCAATTAAAGTACATTTTACGAACTTGAAATTATACACTCGAAAATTTTGTTTTTAATATTTTCACGTTTGAATTTTTTAATTGCCTTAATAATGCAGAAAAAACATTTGGGACGAACGAAGAATTTTTCGTTGCAAATATTCGTCGAAAAATTTAAAATACATTGGCTTACGTGAAAATGCGCTCAATCAATGCGTTGACGAAATTCGTCGTACGTAACGAACTCTGCGATAGGTTTATTATTATTTTTTATGTCGAACGATGAATATTTTTATGTACAGGCACCGTTTTTCTGTTTACTTTTTAAAGAGCTTTATTTCTTTTTAATTTCAAATTTTTCTTCTTTGTATTTAGAGTTTGTCATTTTTAGTATTCTTAAAACTTATGCCCATATTGCGGTTCACAACTTTTTAAATAATTTAGTCGTCTTTCATAGATCGGTATTGCCATTCTCAACTTAAAAGCGGTTGACTATTTGGTTGTGTTTGATGGTATTGCGGTTCACCACTTGGTATGTATGAGTTTGGTTGACAGAAACGATAAATATACACAACTGCTTATTAGCAGCTGAGTCTTTGTCGGTTATAGATTTCTTTTAAATTTTTAATAAATTTCCTTTAAAAAACAATACAAAAAACACAAAAAATGGAAAAATCATAATTATAGGTGTTTTTAATCTTAATATAATAAATTAAATGTTTAATAAACATACGCAATTTTAGTGACTTGTGCAGCTGATGCAAAATAATCCAGAAATTGCTAAAGGAAAGCAAAAACTTTTTGTAATGTTAAAAACTTTACATCTACAAAAATAAAATGTGCTTACAACTTACGAAATGACCTATTTTTATGAAAAAATAAGTATTCTATATTTGAACAAAGGTTCTAAGTAACCTCCTTACAAAATTTTAATAAAATCCATCCAGCAGTTTTTACATGATGCGAACACAGACAGACAAGACAGAACTTCAAAAATAAGTGTTCTGTATTTTATATCGGTAAGTACCTAGCGCGACCTGGTGAAGCGAAGTGTTTGTTAATGTATTTATAATATCTATTATACTTTTTTCTACGTTCATACTTTTTATTTTTATACTTATATATCATGTCATTAGTTTTAATTGTTAAGTCACTAATATTTCATTGCAAAATTCTTGTCTCCACAACATAACATTTATATAACACATATTTCTCTAAATGCGTTCAACGTTGTCTGTTTATATCGCTACTTCATTTATAAAACATATGGATGATAATTTGTCACGTGAAATTTCTCAAGACGTAAGTTTCAACTTGGTCAGAATCCTGGCAAAATACAGAAAAGGCTTACAATTATGCCATATAAATGCACAAAGTTTAATGAAATATAATATATATTCTGGCAACCCTATTGTTATATGTCAAAGTAGTATACACATATATTTCAAGACTTTAGGCCGTGTCAGATAAAACTTTATCGCTTTGCGTGACGTTTCAAACTTTGAAAAAAAGGCTAACACGCAAGAGGTATGTCACAATAAAAACTTTGACAGCACTTAAACATTGTTTGTTTACGTAAAAAGTGGATAGTAGTTTTTATATTTTCATTAAAATAAAATTTAAAAATGTTATTGGAGGACATATTGGAATGGGTTCTAATCGTTATCCTAATGAATGAAGCGTTAGCGATGTTAGACAAAGCTCCAACGCGTAGGTTTTGGGTGCGAAGCCTTTACAAGGATCGTGACCTCACAGGTATGTTTGAATCTAGCTTTGAGGAAAGGCACAAAAGAGATCCAGAGCAATTTCAGAAAAGTGTCTGGGTAATCCCTGCTGTGTTCGATATATTGTTGGCGCTTTTAAAGGAACGCTTGACAAAAATGTCCAAAACAGACCAGTCATATCTGCGTCCTGCAGACTTTTTCTAACACTTATGTATGAAACCGATACCAACTGCAATATAATAAACATATTCAATAAAAAATCTTTTATTTTAGATATTTAGCTCACGGTGATAGTAAGCAAACACTTGCCACTGTTTTTAAAATAGGACGGTCAACAGTAACCACCATTATAAGTGAGGCAATTTGGCAGGAATTGGGAATTATATACTTGTCGCCGCCGCAAAATCATGAATGGAAACATATTGCTGCAGATTTCCATACTATGTGGAACTTTCCGAATTGTGTTGGTGCTGTGGATGGAAACCACATAACATTATCATGTCCACCCAACTCAGGGTATCTATACTATAATTATAAGGGAAATTACTCTATTGTACTTCCAGCAAGTTGCGATGCCAACTATACATTCACGACCGTTGATATCGGGGCGCATGGTTCCCAAAGTGACGGTTGGGTATTATGGAATTCTGGCTTCGGACAACGATTGCTAATTGGCAACTTGGATTTACCCGAAGATGCTTATCCGCCTGGGACTTCTATTGAATTCCCTTACTTTATAGTTGGTGATGCTGCATTTCCTCTTAAAAATGCGTCTATACCCGGGTTTGTACCCTCACTTTAACTTCTCAATTATAATAATCATTAAAAGTTTCAAATAATTTTCAGGAACACGATTACCACTTGACCGAGAAATTTTTAATAGACGGTTGTCACGAGCCAGAAGAGTAATAGAAAATGCTTTCGGAATTTTGTATGCTCGTTGGAGAGTTTTGTTATCGCCTTTATTTATGCACCCAAAAAATGCAGAAAAAGTATTAAAAGCTACTGTAGTTTTACACAGTTTCGCTAAATTCCACGATGATACCTATTGTCCGCCTGATTATGTGGACACTTTAAAGGTGACGATATTGTTACTGGATTGTGGCGGGGTGAAGCATTGGTGCCGTTACGAAACCATGGTCGAATGACTTGCAACAATGCAGCAAAAAATGCATTCGCCCTTAGAGATCAGCTAAAGGACTACGTTATATCCCACCCAATTTAGATTATATTTTGTAAATATTATTCATTTTTTTTTTCAAAGTATGATTTTGATTCCTTTTGTGGAATATACTAAAAGGAATATGAAGTAATTATAAGTTTGAATTTTTTAATTTTTAAACTATAACTTTAATTTTCTAAAATTCATTTTGTTTTGTACATACATACATAGATGGATTTTAAGAATATTAAAATAAACTATTTTCTAGTTAAAATAATTTGTTACTTTTAAATTAATCAGTTTTACTTCAAAAATAAATAAGTTATAACTAATATCAGAAATGAAATTAAATTAATTCAGATATAATATACATATGTATAATGTATGTCATTTAAATTACTAGAATAACGCTGTTTTGTTTAAAGTTTCTTAGCTTGAAACAAAAATTAGTACTGCAAGCCTTTTTCATATCACATCGTAATTGAACATGTGTACATTTTTATTGACATGTAGGTAGTCAGTTTGTTTTTTCTTAAATTCATCAATTTAAAAAATTTTTTTTTAACATTGTGCATCCTGAAAAGAAAAGAGTTAAGAAAATTAAATAAAACATTTTTAATATTTCAAAAATTATCTTACTAAGCTCTTATTGCTAATTTGCACTATGCACACATGTAACTCAATTCTTAAACGATTTTGCACTTTTTCCGACTTTTTTTGAAGGCATTTGTCTAGCATTCGCAAGAAGGCACTATTTCTGGAAGGAACCTTTTCAGCTCTTGGAGCAATAACAGCTTCAATGGTTCCACAAAGTTTATTAAAACGCTCACGCGATTCATTGCCCAAACGCTGACGTTTTGCAATTTTCGTGCTACAGGTTGCTTCTTCGCTGAACTGGCTATTATTTAATTCGTCTTCCTTTAGTACATCTTCGTTTTGAGGAGTGACTGGTGCTTCACTGCAGAACAGTTGGTCGTCACTATTCCATTGAAAATTCGAAATGGTTCTAAACATAATATGGAAAGATTTAAAATTTAGCACACACAAAGTAAAGATTAATATATTCAGATAACTTTCTAGGAGTAATATGTTTTGTTAAGAATCGCATTGGTTCCATATAGCACCACTGCGCTTTCTCTTCAGCAGCGGCTCCCGACTTTAGCTTACTGGTGGAAATCTCATGAACAAAACGGTCGCGCAGCGATTTCCATCTGTATTTGCAATATTCCTCTGTGAAAAATTAAAATAGCAAACAAGGTAACACTCCGAACGGAAAACGCAATACGTGACACTTCCGTTGAAGTTATTTCTAAATAGCGTCGAAGTTTTACCTGACACGGCCATTAGGCTTTTACTTATTGTTTCGACACCACAAATTATACACGTGCCAAATTCATAAAATAAAAGGAACTATTAGTTTTCAAAATCGCAAGTCTATAGTTACTAAGAATTTACAACAGTTTTGGCGACGAGGTCAAAAAGTTTATTAAATATTTCTAATAAACGTATAGAGTACAAATTATACAATTATAATGAATACTACGCAATTTGAAACATTTATAAAAACGCAAAAGGAGCTGGTGGCGCACATGATGCAAATGGTGGTACAGGGGCAAAATACAGTGCAAGGCCCAGTTGCCACAAATGCCACTTTGTTACCCAATTTTAAACTCTTCGACTCTTCAGAAGAGATCGTTCAGACATTATGTCCAAAGGTTCAAAAACTATAGATGAAAAATATTGGGCAAAATAAAGAATATTGTGCCAAGCTCCTGCTAAATTCTATGGGGGCAAAACTTCTTAATGTAGGGAGCGCATTAGTAGTACCAAAAGCACTTAACGACATTTCATACGACGACTTAGTTCTATTACTAGAAAAACACCTGTCACCAAAAAAAAAAAAAACGTGTTAGTGTCACAAGACCAGTTCTTGTCGAAGCGCCAAGCCGATATAGCAGATCGTGAATTTGTGTGCAAGTGCAAATTATCCGTAGCTGAACTATTTTTCCGCGCCCAATTTATACGTGGAATTGCAGATAATAATATACGGAAGCAACTACTTTAATTTGGATCAGAAGAGTTTGAAAATGTTGTGGCAAAGGCAGCATCAATAGAAGCGGCGATTTCGGACTCAAAAGAAATGGCGATTACAGCAGCAGTAAATCAAGTTGTGAAGCGCAAGAATAATAAGTACATCAACAAAGGAGCTCAAGCGTCGAAAACAAACCGACCGTACAAAAAAGCCTGTTACAATGAAGGCCTATGTTTGCAGTGTGGGAAAAATAATCATCATGCTAACGAGTGCAAAACTGACAAAGGTAAATGAAAGTGTACCGGATGCAATAAAAAGGGTAATGTTATAAAGAAATGCATCGCAACATTGAATAAATCAATACATATGACACAAAACGAAAAATTTACAAACTATGAACATTCATCGTGATTGGGAATATGGAGTATATACGGTGGTAAATTTCTATTAAAACGCCGGTCATAATAAAAATAGTTCTGAACGTTTTTACACAGACATTGAAATCGAAAACAAGCTGGTGAAATTCGAAGTGGATTCTGGATCGGGATTCACATTCCTACCCAAAGAACAATTTGACAAACTTCGATTGAATTCACCACTAATTCCGACTGATATTGCATTTAAAGTAAAAGTTATGGCTAAGTACAATACCTGTACTATATGCGACGAATTTTATATAGTTCCAGCAGCATGCTCTGCTTTAATTAGTCGTTCGTGGATAAGGCGTTTGAAAATAAATGTAAATGATATTGACAACAATCGCCGTACGACAGACTTTATTGACACTAATCAGGTAAACGTATTCGGGGAAATTATTAAAAAAATTTCTGAACTGTTTAAGGAGAAAATCAGGTGTACGCGACAATATACGATTTCATTGAAGCTACGAGAAGGTGCTACACCTATTTACAACAGGGAAAGACAAATTCCATACGCCTTTATTGAGAAAGTTGATAGTGAACTACATACCTTAGAACAGACAGGAATCATAAACGACAAATAGCGATTGGGGTTCAACCCTAGTGGTAGTACCAAAAGCTGATGGAGGCGTTAGACTTTGTGTAGACTACAAAGTGGGCGTTAATAGCCGCTTAGTCGATGCACACTATCCGATTCGTAAGATCGACAGTATTTTCAACAGTATTCGTGGTTCAAGGTATTTTTGTAGGCTCGATCTATACAAAGCCTATTTACACATCCCTGTGGATGAACAATCCGGTCTTACACAGACAAATTAAACTCACCGCAGTAAATACAGAGTGCAACGACTTTCTTTTGGTATTAAGATGGCGCCGGCCGAATTCAACAGAATTATCGACGACATTTTACGAGACGTACCAAAGGCAGTCATACTTCGACGACATAATTGTGCACGGAAGCTCTTTACAGGAGTGCATCTGGAATTTAAAAGCTTGTTTACAGCGAAAACGTTTTGATCTACACCTAAACCGAAGTAAATGCTCATTTTTTAAAGAAAGCATCGAGTTTTTAGGCCATATAGTCGAGTATAACAAAATAAGAATGTCCCCAACAAAAGTTTCTGCAATTATTAATAAGCCTACACCAGATACGACTGATAGCGTTAGACGGTTCTTAGCAATGGTCACGTACTATGCTCGCTTCATACCGAATATATCATCGATAACCGCCCCCTGAGAAATCTTTTTAAAAAAAGAAGCAAAGTTTACTACTCGCAGTTGGATAGAGAGGCGTTGGCAATCATATTTTCTGTGCAACATTTCCATGACTACTTATTTGGACGAAAATTTGTTCTCATCACGGATAACCAACCAATAATGAGAATATTCCACCAAACGGCGAAACTATGATCACAGGTAGGCTTCAGCGATATGCAGCTTTTTTATCCAGGTTTAATTATGAATTGCATGTCAAGGGGCTTGACAACGTTAACGTAGACTGTCTTTCTAGAGAACCCGATGTTACTGCAGATTATAGTGAGTGCTCTATTAATCAAAAAGTACATCTAATTTTCAATAAATGTATAAGTTAACGTCCCTCACTTAGGTTAAATATTTAATTCATTCAAAGTTCTATTTTCACACAACTTAAGGATTTAAATAATTTAAAATTCTGGATTTTAACACATTTTTGTCAGTACGACACCTTGGATCGTGTTGCAATTGTTTTAATTTGATTGGCTAGTACAGCTTACCACTTCATATAGTCGAGCAAGTTTGAATTAAATAATAAATAATTTTAATTAAAATAAAATAATAGGATTGATCCCTCATTAGTTTAATTGGCGCCCAACATCAAACTCACCATAGGTGAAAATAAATTAAAGTTAAGAAAAAATAAAAAATATTTATTTATTTTATTTAAATTTAATTACAAAATGCAATTATTGCAACTAAAAAAAAAAGGAGTAATAGCAACTTAGGGTTTCAATTCCGACTTATAGATTAAATATATATTATTTTCTGATATAAATTTACATAGCAGCTTAATATACCTACTACATGTATTTATTAATAATTCAGATGGAGGTTTCGATCCGAAGATATTTTTTCTAGAGTCCTTGTAAGTGGTACATTCATTTAAAATATGTGAAATGTTCAGCTGTGTATTGCAATTTGTACAATGTGGGCAGATCTTTTTTCTAATAGGTAAGCGTGGGAAAGTTTACTGTGTCCAATTTTGAGCGTTGTTATTGTTTTGGTTTTGTAACGTGAACAGGATTTCGGGTAGATCGCTCTAATCCCAAGTGGGTTAACATTTTTGTAGCTGTGTTGGTAGGAGTGCCATCTAGAATTAAATGATGATTGTAGTTGGGAGTAAATTTTGTATATAATATTCCTGTGTTCCCAGGTAGATAAGTTTAGTAGAGGTCTTCTACTGGCATCATTAGCGCTTTGGTCAGCATATTCGTTTCCAGGGATTCCTTGGTGCGATGGGACCCACATCAATTTTATCTTATTTTTGTTAGTAATAAGGATATTTCGGATGTTGTTGATTATAATGGAGTCATGCTGGGTATTTTTTATTGCAAGGATTGACGAAAAACTATCGGTACAAATAATACATTTCGAGTAATTTTTTGCGGCATATTGATATTGCTAAGGCTTCAGCTGTAAAAACAGAGCAATCGATATATCCACATTTGATAATTGCGCCATCTTCTTCAACCACTGCAAAGGTTGTGTAATTAGGTGATTTGGAACCATCTGAGTATAAAAATTTCCAGTTTTGTTTTACGAAGTTTTCGAATGTTGTTTTAAAAATTTGATTATACACGTCTGCTGATGTTGTTGTCTTAGCAAAATTAGTCATGGATAAAATAAATGAAGTATCGTCCATTAACCATGGTGGCTCTTATGTCTGTTAAAAGAGTAGTGGTCTGTTTGAAATACTGATAATGCGAGAAAAATTTATACATCTTGAAATAGTTGACTCTATTCTAGGTGTTTTTTTTTTATAATTTATTGCTTTTAATGTTTTCTGAAATATTATTTTATTGCGGCAAGTGAAAAGTTTTGGGATCAGCTTCGACAAGTAAGTTTATAATGGGGCTAGTGCGGAAAGCACCAACACTGTACCGAATTGCGGCGTAATAGGGTGATTTGATAAGCTTTATGTGCGATGAGGCACACCATCCATAGATTGGTAGAGCATAATCAATTTTGGACAACACAATTGAACGTGTAATGTTTATCATGGTTGATATATGAATATTAAAATGTTTTGTTGAAAGATACTTAATAATATTCAATCTGGTGTTAAGATTTTTTCGAAGTTGTACACAATGTTCTTTGAGGGTATAACTCTTGTCAAATATTACTCCTAGAATACGTAAATGGTCAACTCGTTTTAAGGTCGAACCTGTTGCAGTTGTGTTTGTTACAAATGTGTAACAGAGAACACTTTTCTAAAGAATCTTTGGCTTTGTTGTTGTCTTTGGTTTTTGTAAATATAACAGCGTCGTCAGCATAAATGGTGTGTTCGATTATTTTGTAGGTGGAAATGGTTTTACTAAATTGGTTGAAAGCGATAATGAAATTTATGACCGAGAGGGGAGAGTTCTCTGGTATCCCATCGTGCAGGGAGAAAAGCTTTGAGTGGTGGCCGTTTACTTTCACGTAGAACTTAGGGTTGCTTAAGAAACTTTTTATAATACCAAACATATTTTTTCTGATTTTCCAATCGGCGAGGTTTTGAAGTATTATATGGACTCCAATGCGGTCAAATGCTCTTTCAAAATCAGTAGATAGTACATTTATATGTTTTTTAGTTGATAAAGCATTAGAAGTAAAGTGTTGTGGATACAGCAGGACGTCCTCAGTACCCTGTTTTTTTTTCATAAAAGCTACTTGATTAGGAGTTATAAAATCATTAACCTTTAGAAACCACATCAATCTTCTGGCTATTATTCTCTCAAGGATTTTGCTAATGCATGGTAAGAGGGATATTGGTCGGTATCCAGATATGGTGTATTTGCCTGTGTTGGATTTTAGAATAGAAATAGGCTGCCATTTTCCAAGCTTGTGGGTAAACATTAGAGAAGAAGATGTTATTATAAATAGTAAGTAGGTGTATTTTTGAAGACATTGGTAGATTTTTTAATATGGGGTACGATATACGGTCTGCTCCAGGTGTTTTGCCTCTGGTGGAGGTTAGAGAGTCTTGAAGTTCTATTAAATTTATGGGGTTTTCTATTTTATTTGTATGAACATTAAAAATTTTAGGATTATAGTTCCGGCTGATAATATTAAGTTTATTTGAACGAAAGGTACTTGAGAAATTGCTGTCTTCGGATAAATTCGCCCAGTGTTCACCAAAGCAGTTTGCTATAACAATAGGAGATGATAGCATTCCTAAATTCGTTTTTATATATTTTATTGAATTATAGCTCTTAGCACCAGATAAGAGTTTTACATCGTTCCAAATACGCTGGGATGTAGAATTAGGGTTAATATTGAATGTGAATTTTTAAATGCACTCAGCTTTACTTTTTTTAACGACTCTTCGGAAAATTAAGTTGCATTTTTTGTAGGAGATTAAGTTTGTTTCATTTCTATTTCTTTTGTAGTTGTGCCAGTGTTTTTATTTTTCGGTTCTTAATTCTTGTAATTTTTGGTTCCACCATATCACTCGAGGCTTATACATCCTACGTTTACTTTGTGGTATGCTTTGGTTTGCAGCCGATCTAATGCATTTTACCATACATGCTGCTTGCTGATTGACGTTGGAGGATATTTTTATTCCGGATATATTGTTTACGCAAAGTCTTCTGAATAAAGGCCATTTGGCATAATTTGTTTTAAACTTAGGAATATAATTACCGTAGACTTTATTGACACTTTTTTTTAGTTTGTATAAGAATCGGGTAGTGATCGCTTCCATGTAGGTAAACAAAAGTATCCCAAGAGCAAAAAGGAGAAAGTTGTGAAGAGCATAAGGTAATATCAACGTGAGTAAAGGTGTTGTGAGTAGAAAAATGTGTTGGATTTTCGTTATTTAGAGTTATTAAATTTTCATTAAAAATAAAATTCTCCATGATTTTACCTCGGGTGTTAGATGCAGTCGAACCCCAGAAATTGCTCCATGCATTGAAATCTCCAGAAAGAATGAGTGGTAATGTTACTTTGCTCAAAATACGTTTCAGGTTATTTACTAAGATTGGTTGATTGGATGGAATGTATGTATTAACAAATAAAAACTTTATGCCAATATTAACTTCAATTACGATAGAAGCAGTGTCGGGATATAAGTGTATTAATGTATGTGGAATGGTTTTTTTAATTAAAATAGCTATACCTTGTTTAGCATTGTTATTGCACGACAGATTGTGAAAAAATCCATTGTATTGCTTAGGGAAAATAGTATTTTTTGTGTTGTTAGGAATATGTGTTTCTTGAATGGAAATAATATCTGGATTATGATCTTTAATTATTAGTTGGAGTTTATGAAATTTATTAATGAGTCCATTTTTATTCCACTGAATTATTTTAAAATCCATTGTGAAAAAGTAGGAAAGTATTTATTCGTTATCAAGGAACATAATTTCATCTTTATCATCATACGTGTATCGATTTGTTGCTTGCTTTGGTAGAGTAGTATTGTTGTTTTGTGTAAGATTAAGTATTTCTTTATGTTTTCTGTGTTTTTAGCTGTAGCTTTAGTCATTGATCGTGTTGCTATTGTAGATGAAGTTTTTTGTGAAATGCTTGTTGGATCTTGTACTTTTTTTTCGTGTGTTATTGTTTTTGGTAAAACAATTGGATTAAAATTGGATTTGTTTGTTAACTCTATGTTACTTTGTTGAATGCTATTTGTTGCTGGAATATTAGTATGATTAGTCATTTGTGAAGTATTTGCTATTGATTTGGAGTTATTTTCTGTTGGTTTGTTGGGATGTTTGTTGTTGGTTATGTTAGAGTAAGACTGAACAAATTGTAGCGGTAGGGAATTTTGTGCATGATATATTTCTTTAGCAGATTTTAAAGAACATTTGTCTTTGGTTTTTATTATTAATATTTCTTTTTGTTGTTTGAACACTTTGCAGTCTGTAGAAGTAGAGAAATGTTCGTCCGAACAGTTAATACAAAAAGTACGTGTACAATTATTTGGTTTGTGAGGGGGCAGTGCGCAGTTTTCGCATAGTTGGGAATTTTTGCACCATTTCTGTGTATGACCAAGTTTTTGGCAAGATTTACAGCGCATTGGATTTGGGTAGTAAGGACGAACTTTAACTTTGTGCCAAGAAATTTCGAGATTTTCAGGTGTATGGTAACGATCAAATGTCAGCAAGACAACCCCGCACGGGGCTTTTTTACCGTCCGAATTTTTCTTGAGATACTTGTAGACTTCAACGACACCTTGAGATTTAAGTTCACTGACTATCTCGGATTCTGGTATTTTGCTTAGGTATGGAGCATATATTGTTCCTTTGGAGAAATCTAAATTCGCATAATAATGACATTTAATATTACAGATTCCGGGTAAATATTTAGTTGAAATAATCTTTTCAGCATTATTTTTATTTCCAATTAGCAATAGAAGATAGCCGTCTTTTAATTTGGATACTGAGAGAATGTCAGAACATATTAATTTTAGAGAACGGTTAACCGAAAAGCACGAATATTCCTGCAGAGTCTTATCTCCTGAGGAGGCCGAAACAACCACGTATTTGGGATCAGGTTTTTGGACTATCGGAAGTTCGGGAAATATCTCAGAAATGTTTTGACTTGTCCGCTTCTTTTTAGCTCGGGGGGCCTCCGCTAGAACCGAAAAGCGGTTGTCCCCCAAATAGGGAGGGTCAGGCATTACCACTGACCTAGAACTTTGATTAAATAGTAAACGACACGCAGTACGAAAACTTTTTTTGTTCACTGTTTACAAGAAAAATATTGCAATTGATATACACAAAACTTCCACTTAAACGATCGCGTTGAAGAGAAACGTACGGCTCAAGAGTTAGTCGAAGACTGAAAAAATAAAAAAAAAAAACAAAAACTACTTAAAATTAAGAAAATTTAGAATAAAAACAAAAATTTTGAGAAAAGTCAAGCCCAACAAAAGAAATTCATAATTAATGAAAAAACAACAAAATCTTAATTTCACAGTGACAGAAAACCTGGTTTTAATAATAAATTTAATTAAAAAAGAAAAACAATAAACAAAAAACTGCACACGACAACTACATAACTATTAATCAACAGTCATTTAGTTTCAAAAAATATTCTGAAAGTAAAATTTGAAAAGAGCCAAGGAAAGAATTTAAGCGACGACAATTTCTTAGCACCTGGAAAAATTGACATTGGAAGAAAAACGCAGAAATCAACATCGTCAATCATCAAAAACAACAACATCTGCTGGGATGCAACATGGAAATTTCTGTTGACAGAAAACCTGGCTTAATAATAAATTTAATTAAAAAACAAAAACAATAAACAAAAAACTGCACACAACAAGTAAAATTAGAAAAGAGCCAAGGAAAGAATTTAATCGACGACAATTTCTTAGAACTGGAAAAATTGACATTGGAAGGAAAAGCAGAAATCAACATCGTCAATCATCAACAACAACTGCTGGGAAGCAATATGGAAATTTATGTGTAAGAATTATAATTAAGATTTGGTGTTATTTTTTTATCATTATTAAGTTTCAATTAGGATTTTATATTAGCCTTTTTTATTTTGGATTTTAAAATTTTATATGAAAGCAATCTTTGGGGAAATTAAATTAAAAGTTTATAAAAAATACCGTGAAATAGTTTTCCTATTCGAGAGTCCATGGAAAGTTGGGAAATTATAGGAAGATCAGAAACACTTTTGGCAAGGTTGAGAGCTTTGATAATATCTGACAGACAAGTGGTGGACGCGGCAAGAAACGGAAATAATATGGACGCGGCAAATTTAAAGGTGCTTGTTAAGGAAAACTAGTAATTTTAGATTTTAATTATTTTGTCATTCAGTGTTATTACAGTTAATTTCGCCTAAATTTGCTGAATCAGCCATATTTTCTTGCAAGCGTCTTTTTGTAGACTTTCTGTGACGTTTGTAAGAAAGAATACGATATTAAGAAAAAAACACAGTTTTTTAGATCAGATCGCTTTCAACACTTGGATGAAATTGTCAATTTTCATTGTTCTATTTTTATAAACTTAAAGGTATATTTTAATTTTTAAAGTATAAAATAATAAAGTTTTGAATTTGTTTAAAATTGAAAGATAGAAATTTCTTTTATTCGATCTATTTGGACAAAAACTCTTGTTCAATATTTTGGCGCCCAACGTGGGGCATGAAAGCAGTCATCGTTCATCTACCATTGTGGTTCAAAAACCAAAGGTTAAACTATTATCTTGTTTGTGGCGCTCGAAATCAATACGCTTCGATCCGGGTGTGAAGATTGAAACTCCAGTATATCCAATTCGGCCCTCGAGCTCTGGCATAGCCGAAGAAAATTTATTTTCAGCCAAGAGAGTTTGGCCATTCTCAAGTGCGGCTCTATTCAATAAAAAGAACCAGCACTCAGAGATGTAGAGGTGATGTAATACATGCCAATTCAGTAAGAATTAATGTGTCGTTCAATTATAATTAATTAAAAATTTAAATGAATATTATGCAACTTGTAAGGGGAGAAGGCTTAATATTATAAATTGGTATTGCTATTTAAATTTGTGATAATTGGCCTAAACATGTGGATGGTTCAGATATTATATGGGTAATTGCTTATTGATAGATTTATTGGACCTTATTGATTTTTGGGAAAAGGTGTTGCTTATACATATAATTATTGTGAATCATTTTGCATTCATTGAAAAAAAAATTTATGAAGTGTTTCATAGTTATCAGCTTCCTTATATGTATTTGTAAGTCAGGCTATACGTCAGCTGTTTTGCAATTCCATAACAAACATAAATAAGAGGAAAACTACACAAAACAAGAATTAAATTAATAAATTTCTTTAATTGTGGCAAAAACTAATTTAAAAACTGATACTTATAAATAAGTAAGTGCCTTTTCTGTTAAACATAAACAGTATAAACTGATTAACAGACGAAATTAGTGCGCACATCAAGTGTTTATTTGTTGGTGAATTTTGCAATTTAATTCTGTTAAGGATAAATAATTGAATGTACAAGGATACTGGTTGCTTTCAACCAAAAATCGGTCAAATTCAAAACGCCTAGTAATGCCTCCCAAACCTGACCATAGCTCCGCTGAGGATAGCATTGGATTGCTAGAGTCCTATAAACAACAGCGTACAACAACAAAGGCAAATATCTCAAGAATAAAGTCGAATTTAGAAAAGCGAAGGGACACCCTTACCGCTCTGGATCTAGAAAGCTGGTTAGAGTTAATTAATTCTTATATGAAAAACTTAATGAGTTATCAGACAGAAATTGAAAAGTTAGACCCGTCTGATAAAAAACGTGGTGATTTGAAAGAGGTTTGTATAAGTACAAAGTCATTGTTAAAATCAATGATTGGTGGCAATAGGCATAAAAGCATGGCTAATGAAACTTTTAGTGGGTTTGCTCCAAATTTTAGTCGTCTGCCCGCTTTAAAGATTCTTAAGTTTAGTGGAAAATATGCCGACTACAAAAACTTTATCTCGTCATTCAATAGTTTAGTACATAATGACCCGTCTCTTTCCATCATTCAGAAATTTAATCATCTAATATCTTGTCTTACAGATGATGCACTTAGAACTGTAAAGGCCTTCCAGGTGAATGAGGAAAATTACCAAAGTGCCTTAAATAGGTTAGCAGAACGTTTTGACAATAAGTGTTTAATTTTTCAAGACCATGTAAATGCAATTTTTGATTTAGAGAGAATTGTTAAGCCAAATGCTTCTGCTCTTCGTCAAGTGGTTGATAATGTGTCAGCTATACTTGATTCATTGTCACATTTGGGTTCTGATAAAGATAAAATGCACTCCCTTGTCATTCATTTTGTAATGTCCAAAATTGATCAAGCCTCTAAAAGTAAATGGGATGAGAGGCAAGACTTTAAAGAACTGCCTCAATGGGAAACATGTGCATCTGTTTTGATTCGTAGATGCCACTTTTTAGAAGTAAATGGGGATAAAGAAATCTCATGATAATGCGAGTAATACTTTTAGGAATGAAAAACGTGTTACTCGGTCGTCAATTACTTCCGCTCGGGCTAAAGTTGAGCATTGTTTATACTGTTTATCGGATGGTCACGTTTTGGAAAATTGTAGAAAATTTAACAATTTGCTGGTTTTCGTTTGTAAAGAAAAATGGTATTTGCATAAATTGTTTAAAAAAGGGACATATGGTGTCAAAATGTAAAGACCACAAATGTGCGGTTTGCGGTAAAGCACATAATAGTGTTTTGCATAGATATGAGGCTAGCCAACCTGATGTACACATAAAAACTCCTCCTCAAGCTCAGGGGGAACAACGGGTTATTGAACCTAATAATCAAAATAATTTTTCTGTCAATGATGGGTCACGTTGTAGAAATACTTCACCAATCTCAGTAACGCCTCAATGTGCCTTTCAACGAAACAACGTACAGAGTATGCACATGGGCTTAAATTTGCACCAGTTACTACTCGCAACCGCCGCACAGTGGCTGAAAATCGTTTTTCGTTGGCCAAACGTAAATTTTTTTTGTCACCGATTTTTAAAATTTTTACGTCATTTTGTAGTTAATATATCCAAATTAAGGTAGCCAAAAAATTATGTTAAAATATTGATAATTGTGGGCGTGGCATGCTGTCAAACTCAACTTTTTTTTAATTTCAGAAAAAGGTGTTTTTCTTTGGTTTTTTACCAAAATTAAGTGGTTACTACTCGCAAGCTATCATCGATAATGGTCTGCGGTTTTTTTCATAATGTTGGTAGGATTATTGTCTTTAGTTGTTGTAAGTAGGCACAGCTCTAGCGTTTAATATTAGGGGCGTTATGAAATATTTATGAAACTACTATATTTTCCTCAAATTTAAACTTTAGTGGAATAGAACTTCTAGGGAACAAAAGGGAACAAGAAACGTATACAACCACGAGAAAGGTGAAAGTGTCCTCTTTAAGGCTATATATACTTTTGCACCCGCCACGAGCCGCCTGTATAACACTTTTTTCATTGTAATGAAATTACTCGAAAAAAATTCATATACAATGGTGTATTAAATTTTCATTTTTTTGCCTAAAAGTTTATTTATTTTTTTTTTTTTTTTTTTGTTTAGGCTACGTATAACTAAAAAAATAAATATAATACCTTCGAAAGGGTTTAATGGCTTTGTTTTGATCAGCAAAAAATAAGTAATAAAATTATCACAATGGGCTCTACAGAGCATATGATCTCTTTCTAAATTTACCTGTTATCAAATGTTAGGGTCAACCAAAGTCATAAACAATTTTATAACAATAATTGCGACATTAAACCACTAAAGTTAAAAAACAACCCCATATTGACGCATGAGTGCAGTTTTGTTCAATTTAAGCGCTACCTACTATGAAATTAACGATCAGTGTGTGAAGAACATGTATCTAAAAATTTATAAAGGTACGGATTCGTTAAGGGATTACTCAGTAATAACTTAATCATTTAAGTGTACGGATAAAACATAACAAACGCAAATAAAAATATTCAGAAGAAAATGGAGAGCTTCAGTTATAAAGAACTGGCCGAAGTGTATTTTAAAAACAAAAATCAGGAAGATGTTCTTAGTTACGTTAAAATAAAATTAAACTTAAATTCGTGTAGCACCGAAATGCAAGAGCAATTATATAATTTCGTCAAAGCACTAAAAAAACGCTACAAAGAAGTTATGTACAGTAAACAAAAATTTTATATAAAAAGTGCAAAGTGGTTAGAAGGTCAACTTACTATCGCTGCAGAAACAGCAAAGCAAGATAAGGCTGGAAGACCACGCAAATCATTAGTGGACAATTGCAGCGATAGATCTAAGAGGCGGAAGCTTAAAGATATTAACGATGCCTTTGGTTCTACAAATATAAAAGAATCTTTCCTACATCAATTACGATTACAGAACCAATTTACAAAACTGGATATCATTGAAAAAGTTGTTAAAGCTAGTCCACCGAGAACAAAACGGATTCTTAAAAGTATACCAACTCCAAATGATGCAATACAGTACACAAATGAGGAGGCATTAGCATTATTTCTGGATTTGAAATTAACAAAACAGCAATATATTATACTCAGACAGCGTGCGATTGAAAAAGGCTCAAATATATATCCAGCATATCATCACATAACCGCTGCTAAAATGGACTGTTTGCCATCAAAGGGAACTATTACAATCACACAAATTTCGGCAGAAGTACAACTACAATCTCTACTTGATCACACAGCCGAACGCTTGCTGCAATCAATAACAGGAAATGAGTTGAAGAAATACGGAAACACAAAGTTAATTCTTTTTTGTAAATGGGGATGTGATGGTTCTTCGGGACAAAAACAATATAAACAAGCTGTATGTGAAAATATTTCTGACTCAGATATGTTATTATTTGTACCATTGCGATTGAAAAAGATTTTGGAAAATTCAGAACCTTCGACTAGTACAACGCAAACAATGGATATTTGGAAAAATGAGACACCATCTTCTACGAAATACTGCAGGCCAATCAAATTTCAATTCAAAAAAGAAACAAATGATGTTATTAATAAAGAAATTACAGTTAGATGGGCAGCAAATTGAAGTAAGCTACCAGTTAGTCCTGACAATGATAGATGGAAAAGTGGGTCAGGCTTTGACTAACACGAAGGCTGCATCCAGCTGCATTATATGCCAAGCAACATCAACCCAATTAAACCAAGTCCCAGCAAAATCATTAGATAATACCGATGCATATAAATTTGGATTATCACCACTACACGCAAGAATACGACTTATGGAACACATACTTAAAATCAGTTATGATTTGGATTTCGGGTCTTCAGGATAATAAGAAACAACGAGACCAACAAAGAGTTAAGAAGTTCAAAAAAGAAACATGTTCAAGATGAATATCGCAAACGTGGACTGATTATAGATCAGCTAAAACAAGGGTCAGGCAATACAAATGATGGCAATACCGCAAGAAGATTCTTTTCAGATCCAGAAACAGCATCTGAAATAACAGGAGTGGATTTTAACCTTATTTTCAGATTTAAAATAATACTAGAAGTACTTGCGTGCAATAAAGAAATTGACTGTAGAAAATTTGGAGATTATGCTAAGGAAACTGCAAAAATATATACAACTAACTACCCATGGAGAAATATGTCTGCAACAGTTCACAAAATCCTTTATCATGGTGAAGATGTCATTAAATATCATTTGGTGTCACTTGGAGATCTATCAGAGGAGGCTCAGGAAAAAAGGAACAAGGATTACATATTTTATAGAGAGCACAATACTAGGAAAATTTCACGGAATTCAACAAATGAAGATCTATTTAATATATTATTGGCAACGTCAGGTCCGTTCATATCCAGTATTCGAAATCAATGGGAAGTGGACCATCGGGATTTAGATGAAGAAGCCAAAAAACTGCTAAAGAACAGAAATAGAACAGAACAAAATATGGAATATTTGCAATTAATATTTAAGTCAAACGAATAAAAATTATAATTGCCTTTCATTATTCTTTAAGTACGGAAAACATTGTATTAGTAAAAAATAAGTTAAAACGTTATATTCGACCGAGTCGAATCTTAAATACCTTCCAACTATATAGGATGATGGACGGGTAAGTGGGTGGTGAGGTTAAGGTAGCGTAGAAGATCAAATTATATTCTCTTGTTGCTTAACCAAAAAAAATTTTTTTTTTTTGGCGGAGGGGGGGGGGGGGGTGTGAGGTGAAGGTAGCGCAGAAGATCCGAGTACATTTTCCATTCGTCATGAAAGCTTAAAAATTAATTTCTTATGCAATCTAGGCTTAGGTAAACAATTTGTTAATTATTGACACTATTTTTCATATAATATGCTATATAAACGCCCACAAAAAGGGGGCGGGGTCCAAAAATAAATTTTTATGATTTTCTGGCTCCAGGGTAAAGACCTTGAACCTTCTTTGACATAAAAATGTTTCATTTGCTTAACAAATTTACAAAAAAAAATTGTAAAAATGTGTAGTTTTTCAGGGGTTGGTTTAGTTCTTCTTAGGGGAATTTTTTCCCCCTGGTCCGACTTGGCCCATTTACGAACTTAGCCTGCCCTACCCTTCAAGATATATATGTACCAAATTTCAAGGGTCTAGGTCTTTTCGTTTAGACTGAATCGTGTTCATACAGACAGGCGAATGGACGGACGGCCGGATGGACGGACGGACGTATGGACAGACGGACATAGCTATATCGTCTTAGATTTCATCACTGATCAAGAATATATATACTTTTTTGGATCTTAGAGGGATATTTTACTATGTTACACACAGAATAAACCCATATTTCACTCTGAAAGTTAAAAAAATTAAAATGTTCAACTTTGACCTCGAATTCCTTAAAAAGTCCTCAATCAATTTTAATGTAATTGAAACTGAATCAAGCTGAACTAAATATCTGTCCATTAAAAAAAAATTATTTCAATATTTTGATCGGTTCAAAAGTTCAGAATTTTGGCCAACGAAAAACGATTTTCAGCCACTGTGCGCCGCACTGTGGTCAATATTTTGAGATAGCGGCCAAAACTACTTTTGGTTTTTGTTCTCCGATTTTAAAGATATTAGACTCATATGAAAGTAGACAGTAGTAAACCTCGGGAGCCAAAAAATTAGAACTCTATTTCAACTATTTCACTGAGAACAGGGTGGTCCAAAATGGACTTTTTCAGAATTTAGTAAATTTATGATATTTTTAGTTAATTTTTAAAGTTTAAATGATCATAACTTATTCGTTTTTCAAGATTTTTGGACGAAATAAATTTTGTGTTCTAACTTAACTTATTTCCTATTACGGGTAAAAAAATTGAAGCTCTACTGTTTTCAGAACAATTTAAATATTTTTTTTTAAAAAGGTCAAATTTCTCGGAAATTTCCTACTTCATAGAGCACAACTCCTGTGAGTCAAGCTGAGTCAAAACACAAATTTACTATTTTGTAGTCCTAACTCTCCCCTACATTCCTACATATACATGTCCATGCATCGGGACTGCACTTTTTGAGCTACAGCAATTTTTCTGACCCAAGGTAAGATATTCGGTACAAATGAACGTCATATTTTTTGAGAAGTTATTTGTATGTGAAAGTGGCTATTATGCATACATTTTGGTGAAATTTTGTACAAGAGTTCTTATTGATCCAAAAAATAATTCTGTTGAAATTAGGAGAAGTTGGCCCATATTTGGACCTTGTCCACATAGAAGGGTGTATCAAAATTTTGACAAAAATGACAATAGAACTCCCAAATTATGTGGTATCTAGCAATTAATTTGGAAAAGGTAAAAAATGATTTTATTGCCATCTAATATTACATAACTTAAATACCTGAAAATTGCAAATAAATTTAAAACCAATGGAAGTAAGTGGTAAAACCAAGTACCTGTTATATTATTACCAGTACCTGTTAACTCTCAAATTATGTGGTATCTAGCAGTTCAGTTGGAAGAGGTAAAAAATGATTTTATTGCCATCTAATATTACATAACTTAAATACCTGAAACTTGCAAACAAATTTAAAACCAATGGAAATAACTGGTAAAACCAAGTACCTGTTATATTATGTTTCAAAGAGGAAAAAAAGATCATGTTGAAACTTCGAGCAATAGTATATTAATCCATGTATTCATTTTTTTCTTCATTATTGTTTCAACAATGGCTAAATTCAGTTATAGTGTTCTATCTGATATATATTTTGAACGGAAAGATGAAAACGACATTATTTTACATATAATGAATAATCCATTCTTCAAAATATGCGACAAACAAGAAATTAAAATTCATAAATTAAAAATAAAAAACTTTTTAAATACTTTAAGAAAACGGTACAATCAATGTTCCAGAAACAAGAAATTGTTTTACTCACGCAACCAAGAATGGATAAGAAATAAAATTATTTTTAAAAAGAAATCAGTAACTACCACGGAAACTGGAAAAGGTGGTCGACCAGAAAGCCAATTGATAATTGTAGTGAAAGATCACGAAGACGCAAGCTTAAACATATCAATGAAGAAGTTTCTTGTAGCATCATAAAGTATTAATTTCTGCATCAAATTCAACCATCGAAAACTAAAAAGAGTAAAATTGCTATCATTAATAAAATAGTGGAAGCAAGCCCCAGACGCACAAAAAGGATTTTAAAAAGTATGCCGACACCAACTGAAGAAAATAAATTTACTCCAGAAGAAGCATTTGCACTATTTTTGGATTTGAAAATGACTAAAAACCAATATACAGAATTGCGGAAGCGAACCAATGAAAAAAATTGAGGAATTTTTCCATCATATCGAGATATAGTTTCTGCCAAAAAAGATTGCTTACCTTCACCAACTGCTATTAGTGTAACTTCAAGTTCAGCAGAAATAAAATTGCAGGATCTTCTTGAACACACTGCAGAACGATTACTAAAGACATTTGATGCTGACTATTTAAAGAAGTTTAAAAAATGCAGCATGACTTTAATTTCTAAATGGGGATGTGATGGGTCCTCTGGCCAGAAACAATACAAACAATGTAATGCGGAAAATTTATCAGATGCCAATTTATTCATGATTTCTTTCGTTCCATTACGCTTAACAAAAACATTTATTGGTTCAGAGCCGTCAACTAGTAGAGCTGCAGAGATAGATGTATGGAAGAATGAAATTCCATCGTCAACAAAATTTTGTAGACCAATAAAGTTTGCTTACAAAAAAGAAACTAAAGATGTCATAACTGAAGAAGTTGGCAAAATAAGAGATGAAATTAAAGAACTTAAGGCCGTGATATTTGAATTAAATGATCAATGCATCGAAGTTAACTTTAAAATGTCACTTACAATGATCGATGGAAAAGTTGCACAAGCTTTAACCGAAACAAAGTCTTCGTCAAGCTGCACCATATGCCAAAAAACATCAAGTCAATTGAGCCAACCACCAACACAAGACGATAGTTTTAATGAAGCATATGAATTTGGAATGTCGCCTCTTCATGCTAGAATTCGTTTTATGGAGCATATTCTTAAATTGGGATACGATTTGGAATTTGGCCCGTTAGGCGAAACAGTGAGAAACAACAAAGAAAATTTGGAAAAAAGAAAGCAAAAAAAAAAGATATTCAAGAAAAATACCGTGAGATAGGCCTTATAATTGACCAGCCAAAGCAAGGAGAAGGAAATTGTAATGATGGAAACACAGCAAGGAGATTTTTTTCCGATCCAGAAACTTCTATAACTGGAGAAGATTATGATTTAATACGACGATTCCAAATCATATTAGAAGTTATAGCATGTAGCAAAAAGATAGATGCAAAAAAATTTGGTCAGTATGCTAATGAGACAGCAACCCTTTATAACCAAAAATATTCTTGGAGACATATGCCAACCACAGTTCACAAAATTTTGTTCCATGGGGAACAAATAATTCAGCACAATATGCTTCCAATTGGAGATCTCTCAGAAGAAGCGCAAGAAAAAAGGAACAAAGACTACAGATTCTTTCGCGAGCACAATACAAGAAAAATTTCCAGATATTGTACTAATGAAGATCTTATTAATATTTTGTTGTGCACATCAGACCCGTATATGTCCAGTATTCGACAAAAATGGAAATCAACCTCATTAGAGTTAGATGAAGAAGCTAAACAACTACTGCAAAATGAAAATCAAAGCTATTTGGAAGAAATTTTTACTAATATTGTTTAATTAATACTAGTTTAAAGATTATAATTTGTTTCTAATTTTAGTATAAATTTTTATTAATACATTTAAATAAAATATATGTGCACTTTAAATCAATAGTAAAAGTTTACTAAAAATTTTATCGATTTTGTGTTCTGTATATAATATATCCAAATGGTATTGATATTGTTGGGAATTTCAGTGTTATTTTTCAGTTTAATCCTCACAAGAATTAGCTTTCTTCCAAAAAAAACCTACCTTTGGCTCCTGTGAATATTGAGACTAAATAAATGTCAGGGGCCAAATGTTGGCATTTTCTGGCCAAAATTAAGTTTAGGAATAATAAATAAGTATTGGTTGTAAAATACGATTGAGGAAAATAAGAAATTATAAAAAAATACCTATTTAAAATGTAAAAATATTCAACTTTTACATGGAAACTCAACAAAAAATTAAAATGCATTTTTAACTCCACATTACTTACGTTCCTATCGGTCGATTTTTACGTTTGAACACGCAAATTAAAGCTTAAAGTCCCTCCTATTGAACAAAACAAATTGCGTAAAAAAATACCAATCCAGTCAAAAGTTATAGAGTTTTGACCGCTATCTCGCGAAATTGACCACTGTGCGCCGTAGTGTTAGTAAAAAACTGATATGGCCAGTACTACCTGGCAAGGGTACTATTGGATTCGTGTTCACAAGTAAATCTAATATCTGAAGAATTTGCAAAGAAGTTAAAACTTAGAAAAGAACCAAGTTATTTAAATATTGTTGGAATTAATGGTACGAATGCTGCAGTAAAACATAAGATTAGTACCTACGTTAAATCAAAGGTTGTAAACATTGACTGTAAAATCAGTCTCAAAAAGCAGCCACCATTTGCTATCTCGAACAGTAAGATTTCCATCCCATCAAATATTCAATTGGCTGACCCCTCGTTTGATAAACCTGGAAAAATAGATATGTTGTTGGGGTGTGAGTATTTTTTGGATTTTTTGTCAGTAGGCCAAATAAAACTTGTTCCCTCGTTACCGACCTTACAAAAAACTTTGTTAGGATGGATTATATCGGAAAAATACAAAGGCAGTTTTTCTAATATTGTGTCACAGGTATGTAACTTAGATTGTTAATTATGGTTCTCTCGATATGTTAGTACACAAGTTTTGGGAACTAGAAGATGTTCCTCAGCGTATTCTAATGACGGAAGAACAAGTGAATTGCGAGCAACACTTTATAGCAAATACCATTCGTTTGCCAAACGGTAGATTTGAAATCAAATTGTCATTTAAATGTGATCTATTGAAATTAGGGTCATCGATTGACACGGGTCATAAAAGGTTTTTGGCCCTTGACCGCATGTTGAGTAAAAATCCTGAAATAAGAAAAATGTATAATGATTTCATGAGGGAATATGTTTATTTGGGACATATGTCTCCCGTTGGTGACGAGATACTGCGTGGATCACACTGTGTTATTCCCCATCAATGTGTGTTGAGGCCTCACAGTTCAACTACAAAGTTGAGAGTGGTATTTGATGCGTCTTGTAAGACCTCCACACAGATATCCCTAAATGATATTTTAATGGTTGGACCCACGACACAAAGTGATATATTTTCAATCCTTCTGAAGTTTCGCTTTTACAAATACGCCTTAACTGCTGACATTACGAAAATGTACAGACAAGTATTGATTCATGAGGGCGACAAAAGATTTCAGTTAATTTTGTGGCGCGAAAGCAGCCAGAAACCAATTCAAATATACAAATTGAATACGGTTACCTACGGTACCTCCTCTGCTCCCTTTTTGGCTATAAGGTGCTTGAGAGAAATTGCTACTCTGTTTAAATTAGTGTATCCGTTAGGTTCAAGTAGAGTCATAGAGGATTTTTACGTGGACGACTTAATACCTGGTGCTGATAGTGTTGAAGAGTTAGAGAAGTTACGGTTTGAAGTAACTGAAATTTTAAAATCATGTGGGTTTGATTTAGCAAAGTGGTATTCTAGTCACCGAATTTGTTCCGATAAGTCATCGGAGTGGAATCTAGATTTTAATAATACAGATGTCACTAGAACACTTGGGATTATTTGGAAAATCAACTCTGATTCTTTTACATTTGTGTTAGAAGATAATTTTACCAATTTAAGAGCAACAAAAAGGAATATTCTATCCATTTCGTCGAAACTTTTTGATCCTTTGGGCCTTCTATCGCCAATGAGAATTAGGGCGAAAATTCTTATTCAGGAGTTGTAGAAAAAACAGCTTGACTGGGATGAATCTCAGTCCTTGGATACCATTTGTTCAAATATAAAAAAGGCTTTGACAGATAGTCACAAGATTGTAGTACCTAGGTTTGTGGATATTAGTTCAGCTTATACTAGTGAAGTGCATGGGTTCTGCGATGCCTCCAATAATGCATATGGTTGTTGTATATCTGTTAGAATGAAATACCACACGGTATAACATGCAGATTGCTGACAGCCAAATCTAAGGATGCTCCATTAAAAGTTAAGTCATTGCCACGCCTTGAGTTATGCGCAGCGCATCTGCTGGGAAAATTTTGGCACTCCATAAAGCCTTTAATACCACGTTACATTGAAAAAGGAATATTTTGGTCAGATTCCGAAATAGTGTTGCATTGGTTGCAAAATCATCCGTCTTCACTATCCACATTTGCTGGAAACCGAGTAAGTGAAATTCAAGAATGGGCAGATGCACGGTATTGGCGTCACGTGCCGTCCAAGGATAATCCCGCAGAAATTGTGTCACGCGGAAGCGACGTCGATGATTTGGTGAAATCCATTTGGTTTACGGGTCCACGTTTTTTATATCAATTGCCAGATAAATGGCCAATTAACCCCCATTTTGATTTAACTCTTGAGCTTAAATCATTGGAAAAAATAAAAGCCAAGGCTGTTGTGTTTGTAATAGAGAATAAAGAAAATATTTTCTTGGAATTAATAAGTCGTTATTCCTCGTATTCGAAAGTCATAAGAATATTTGCTTACATACTAAGAGCAATAATGAAATTAAGAAAGAAAGCTGTTACGCAATCGGATCATACGCTGTCTACAAGGGAGTTAGATTTGTCATTTTTAAAGATGGTCGAATTATTACAATGCACTGAATTTTCAAACGAGATAAAACTTATTCGAGCAGGAAATATTCCAGTATCTAGTATTCGTACCTTGAGCCCATTCATTCAACACTATGAAGAATGTGGCTTCGCATTTAGTCTTCTCCGCGTCGGAGGACGTTTGTTAAATGCTTCTTTAAGAGACGAAGTTAAATTTCCTTTGTTGCTAAAAAAGGCTCGCACTTTGTGAAGCTATATTTAGAGCACTTACATAAAACCAATTGTCATGCTGGCCCAAAGGTTTTAATTGCTCTTATGAGGCAAAAAATTAGGTTGATGAATTGTCGGGAAGAAGCAAGAAAAATAGTTCGCCGGTGTATCATTTGTTATAGGTATAAACCAAAGCTTCTTACACAAATCATGGGAAATTTGCCAAGGGATCGACTGATTGTAGTCAGACCCTTTTATATTTGTGGCGTAGATATATGTGGGCCGGTTTATACTAGCACAAGAATTAGAGAAAGACCCCCAGTTAAAACGTATATTGCCGTCTTTGTGTGTTTTGCCACTAAAGCCGTGCATCTAGAAGCTGTTTCTGCTTTAATGACCGATACTTTTTTGTCTTCTTTATGTAGATTTGTAGGAAGGAGAGGTCTCCCGGAAAAGATATGGTGCGACAACGGAAAAAATTTTATAGGAGCCGCGAATCGCTTGAACCCAAAGGTAGCCAAAGAGAAGGAAAGGCGAAAGTTAAAAGATGCCATGGCCAAAAAAGGTGTACAGTTCGGGTTCATACCAGCCAGAGCTCCTCACTTCGAAGGTCTGTAGGAGGCGGCCGTAAAGAGCGCAAAACATCACTTGTTGCGAACGGTTGGAAGCGCAGGTCTTACGTTCAAAGAATTGACAACCGTATTAGTAAACGTAGAAGCAATGCTGAATTCTCGGCCAATAGTGCCTCTCTCGAGCGATCCATGATGGGGAGCCTCTAACTCCGGGTCATATAATAATAGGGTCCTCTATCAAGGAACTTCCCGGTTCCAGCTTGATGACAGACAAGCTCAGCTGCTTGAAGCGATATCGAATCTTGTCGTCCCTGAAGGAACGTTTTTGATCTGCATAGCAAACAGACTATGAGCTTCAACAACAACAGAGGGTCAAGTGGTTTCAAGGCACAAAAAACGTAGAAGTCGGAGCCGTCGTAACCGTTCACGACGACAACTTTCCGCTGTGGAAAAATGTTCGGATGGCAAAGTTTGAATTGCGCAAATACAAACAAAAAACGGCATTATTAGAAGACCCATTCATAAGCTTGCTCCCTTGCCAGTAAAAGATCAAAATGAATTGTCCTGCCATGAAGAGTTGCAGCCAGATCAACAGCCGTGCAAGTTTAAGTTTCTAGTGAAGGCATAAAAAAATTAGAAATCCCCTTCTTAGTAAAATCCATTCACGGAACTGACATGGTCAATAAAAAAACATTAGTTAACGTCTTTAATAGAATCGAAACCTTTTTTATCCTTCCAGACTTATGCCTTTTTGACGGCATTATTGGATTTTGTTTCATAAAAAGCATAAAAGGTGTTATCGCCACTGAAAATGACATTATCTACTTTGGTGGTGGTCAGGAAAAGTTAAAGTACCTAAGGCTAGACATTGTTAATGCTTTAGTAGATGAGGTTATCATTCCAAAGACTGTTGAACAAGTTTTTTTTTTTCAAAAAATCAATTAAAACTCTGGCGATTTTGCAAACCCAAACGAAGCTCTACCATACAACACTAAAATTTCAGCTACAATCAGACCAGCAGCCAAAATATTCTAGGTATCAGTCCTATCCCATCTAATTCGTAGAGTTTGTAAATAGGGAAGTAGAAGAACTTTTAAAGAACGGCATTATAAGGCCGTCTCGATTACCTTATAACCGCCAAGTTTGGGTTGTCGATAAAAAGGGTTTGGATGAAAATGGCGAACCCAATAGGAGTCTAGTATTTGATTTTATTAAGCTCAACTCTAAAACTATCCCAGACAAATACCCGATACCCGACCCATCTGTTATCTTATCAAATCTTGGAAGATCGAAATTTTTCACAACCTTGGATTTAAAAAGTGGGTTTTATCAGATCAATTTGGCTAAGCGTGATCGTGAAAAAACCGCTTTTAGTGTGAATAATGGGAAGTATGAGTTTTGCCGTTTGCCATTTGGACTTTAGAACGCGCCTATTATTTTCCAGAGAGCGATCGACGATGTTTTGCGTAAAGAAATAGATAAATCCTGTCACGTTTACATCGATGATATCATAATATTTTCTGCTTCCGAGCAGAAACATATTGATTACATCGACAGAATACTGAAAAAGCTCCACCATAACCTCTGTGGAGTACTTAGGTTTCATTGTTTCAACCGAAGGAATAATGACCTGTCCGAAGAAGGTAGAAGCTATTGTGAATTACGAGGTTCCTAGGACGCTAAGAAGCATAAGGTCTTTCCTGGGCTTGGCAGGGTATTATAGGAGATTTGCCAAACACTATGCAGCTATCGTAAAGCCGCTGACTAGATTTTTGCGAGGCGAAAAAGGACATGTCGATATTAAACATTCGAAACACGTCAAAATAGATTAAGATAAAGACGCCATTGATTCTTTCGAAAAATTAAAGAAAATACTATCCTCTGAGGATGTCACTCTCTTGTTACCGGACTTTGAAAAACCTTTTGACCTTAAAACGGACGCATTGTCGCATGCCATCGGAGCAGTCCTATCGCAAAATGGACGTCCTATCACAATGATTTCTTGAACTTAGTCCACTACTGAAGAAAACTATGCTACGAACGAGCGCGAACTTCTCGCTATTGTGTGGGCTTAAAAAAGCCTAAGACATTATCTTTATAGGGTTAATAACCTCAACATATTTACTGACCATCAACCGCTCACATTTTCAATTTCCGACAAAAATCCAAATTCAAAATTGAAACGGTGCAGAGCCTATTCGAAGAATATTCTCCACAATTTTTTATAAACCTGGCAAGGACAATGTAGCCGCCGATGAACTTTCCAGGCAATTTGTTCACGTTAAAAAGGATTCTTGATCTACGGTTTCCCTCCAGGCATGCGGAAGCGAAATCTCACTTACCGAAGTCATTCCTACAATCGACAATGCGGTTAACTGTTTTAGGTACCAGATTGTCTTTACCGAGGGTCTTGAATGCAAGAAGGTAACTTAGATTATATTTAAAGACCGTATTCGACATAATATAACAATTGACGAAATTCAAAATATCTTAGCCACAGTAAAATATTGTGTAAATCCACAGGTAGTTAACGCTATTCATTGCGACTTGCATACGCTAGGTCGACTTCAACATCTCGTTACAAACTATCCATCTGTGAAGTTCCGGTACACAAATAAATTCATGACTGACATCTTCAATCCTGACGATCAAGTCGAAATTCTAACAAACGAACACAATAGAGCACATCGCTCTATGTCCTTCAAGACTACTATTTCCCTGATATTAAAAAGAAACTCAAAGAAATTACGAATGGGCATAACCCCCATGCCTTCCATTCCGGGTGAGATACTTCACACCGACATATACAACAGAGACAAAAAAATTTTTTTACCTGCTTGGATAAATTTTCAAAATTTGCCGTAGTAAAACCCATAATTAACGTCAAACCAGCAAGTTTTGTAAATCGATGCAGTGGTTCCAGAGATATCAGCGTTCATGTTGAAAAGTTATCATATAACTGGTTTTGGTAAAAATGGCATAAGACTGGCTTTTACTCGGAAACTTAAAATTATTTCTAAACAAGTATGACACATTTTGAAAGAGGAATATTAGACGAACAAAATGCACTAGTTCTTATGAAAATCGATGCAGTGGTTCCAGAGATATCAGCGTTCATGTTGAAAAGTTATCATATAACTGATTTTGGTAAAAATGGCATAAGACTGGCTTTTACTCGGAAACTAAAAATTATTTCTAAACAAGTATGACACATTTTGAAAGAGGAATATTAGACGAACAAAATGCACAGTGGTTCCAGAGATATCAGCGTTTATGTTGAAAAGTTATCATATAACTGGTTTTGGTAAAAATGGCATAAAAATGGCATAAGACTGGCTTTTACTCGGAAACTAAAAATTATTTCTAAACAAGTATGACACAGTTTGAAAGAGGAATATTAGACGAACAAAATGCACTAGTTTTTATGAAAATTGATGCAGTGGTTCCAGAGATATCAGCGTTCATGTTGAAAAGTTATCATATAACTGGTTTTGGTAAAAATGGCATAAAAATGGCATAAGACTGGCTTTTACTCGGAAACTAAAAATTATTTCTAAACAAGTATGACACATTTTGAAAGAGGAATATTAGACGAACAAAATGCACTAGTTTTTATGAAAATTGATGCAGTGGTTCCAGAGATATCAGCGTTCATGTTGAAAAGTAATCATATAACTGGTTTTGGTAAAAATGGCATAAAAATGGAATAAGACTGGCTTTTACTCGGAAACTAAAAATTGTTTCTAAACAAGTATGACACATTTTGAAAGAGGAATATTAGACGAACAAAATGCACTAGTTTTTATGAAAATCGATGCAGTGGTTCCAGAGACATCAGCGTTCATGTTGAAAAGTTATCATATAACTGGTTTTGGTAAAAATGGCATAAGACTGGCTTTTACTCGGAAACTAAAAATTATTTCTAAACAAGTATGACACATTTTGAAAGAGGAATATTAGACGAACAAAATGCACTAGTTTTTATGAAAATCGATGCAGTGGTTCCAGAGATATCAGCGTTCATGTTGAAAAGTTATCATATAACTGGTTTTGGTAAAAATGGCATAAGACTGGCTTTTACTCGGAAACTAAAAATTATTTCTAAACAAGTATGACACATTTTGAAAGAGAAATATTAGACGAACAAAATGCACAGTGGTTCCAGAGATATCAGCGTTCATGTTGAAAAGTTATCATATAACTGGTTTTGGTAAAAGTGGCATAAAAATGGCATAAGACTGGCTTTTACTCGGAAACTAAAAATTATTTCTAAACAAGTATGACACATTTTGAAAGAGGAATATTAGACGAACAAAATGCACTAGTTTTTATGAAAATTGATGCAGTGGTTCCAGAGATATCAGCGTTCATGTTGAAAAGTTATCACATAACTGGTTTGGGTAAAAATGGTATAAAAATGGCATAAGACTGGCTTTTACTCGGAAACTAAAAATTATTTCTAAACAAGTATGACACATTTTGAAAGAGGAATATTAGACGAACAAAATGCACTAGCTTTTATGAAAATCGATGCAGTGGTTCCAGAGATATCAGCGTTCATGTTGAAAAGTTATCATATAACTGATTTTGGTAAAAATGGCATAAGACTGGCTTTTACTCGGAAACTAAAAATTATTTCTAAACAAGTATGACACATTTTGAAAGAGGAATATTAGACGAACAAAATGCACAGTGATTCCAGAGATATCAGCGTTCATGTTGAAAAGTTATCATATAACTGGTTTTGGTAAAAATGGCATAAAAATGGCATAAGACTGGCTTTTACTCGGAAACTAAAAATTATTTCTAAACAAGTATGACACATTTTGAAAGAGGAATATAAGACGAACCAAATGCACTAGTTTTTATGAAAATTGATGCAGTGGTTCCAGAGATATCAGCGTTCATGTTGAAAAGTTATCATATAACTGGTTTTGGTAAAAATGGCATAAAAATGGCATAAGACTGGCTTTTACTCGGAAACTAAAAATTATTTCTAAACAAGTATGACACATTTTGAAAGAGGAATATTAGACGAACAAAATGCACTAGTTTTTATGAAAATCAATGCAGTGGTTCCAGAGATATCAGCGTTCATGTTGAAAGGTTATCATAAAACTGGTTTTGGTTAAAATGGCATAAAAATGGCATAAGACTGGCTTTTACTCGGAAACTAAAAATTATTTCTAAACAAGTATGACACATTTTGAAAGAGGAATATTAGACGAACAAAATGCACTAGTTTTTATGAAAATCGATGCAGTGGTTCCAGAGATATCAGCGTTCATGTTGAAAAGTTATAATATAACTGGTTTTGGTAAAAATGGCATAAGACTGGCTTTTACTCGGAAACTAAAAATTATTTCTAAACAAGTATGACACATTTTGAAAGAGGAATATTAGACGAACAAAATGCACTAGTTTTTATGAAAATCGATGCAGTGATTCAAGAGATATCAGCGTTCATGTTGAAAAGTTATCATATAACTGGTTTTGGTAAAAATGGCATAAGACTGGCTTTTACTCGGAAACTAAAAATTATTTCTAAACAAGTATGACACATTTTGAAAGAGGAATATTAGACGAACAAAATGCACTAGTTTTTATGAAAATCGATGCAGTGGTTCCAGAGATATCAGCGTTCATGTTGAAAAGTTATCATATAACTGATTTTGGTAAAAATGGCATAAGACTGGCTTTTACTCGGAAACTAAAAATTATTTCTAAACAAGTATGACACATTTTGAAAGAGGAATATTAGACGAACAAAATGCACAGTGGTTCCAGAGATATCAGCGTTCATGTTGAAAAGTTATCATATAACTGATTTTGGTAAAAATGGCATAAAAATGGCATAAGACTGGCTTTTACTCGGAAACTAAAAATTATTTCTAAATAAGTATGACACATTTTGAAAGAGGAATATTAGACGAACAAAATGCACTAGTTTTTATGAAAATCGATGCAGTGGTTCCAGAGATATCAGCGTTCATGTTGAAAAGTTATCATATAACTGGTTTTGGTAAAAATGGCATAAGACTGGCTTTTACTCGGAAACTAAAAATTATTTCTAAACAAGTATGACACATTTTGAAAGAGGAATATTAGACGAACAAAATGCACTAGTTTTTATGAAAATCGATGCAGTGATTCAAGAGATATCAGCGTTCATGTTGAAAAGTTATCATATAACTGGTTTTGGTAAAAATGGCATAAGACTGGCTTTTACTCGGAAACTAAAAATTATTTCTAAACAAGTATGACACATTTTGAAAGAGGAATATTAGACGAACAAAATGCACTAGTTTTTATGAAAATCGATGCAGTGGTTCCAGAGATATCAGCGTTCATGTTGAAAAGTTATCATATAACTGATTTTGGTAAAAATGGCATAAGACTGCCTTTTACTCGGAAACTAAAAATTATTTCTAAACAAGTATGACACATTTTGAAAGAGGAATATTAGACGAACAAAATGCACAGTGGTTCCAGAGATATCAGCGTTCATGTTGAAAAGTTATCATATAACTGATTTTGGTAAAAATGGCATAAAAATGGCATAAGACTGGCTTTTACTCGGAAACTAAAAATTATTTCTAAATAAGTATGACACATTTTGAAAGAGGAATATTAGACGAACAAAATGCACTAGTTTTTATGAAAATCGATGCAGTGGTTCCAGAGATATCAGCGTTCATGTTGAAAAGTTATCATATAACTGGTTTTGGTAAAAATGGCATAAGACTGGCTTTTACTCGGAAACTAAAAATTATTTCTAAACTAGTATGACACATTTTGAAAGAGGAATATTAGACGAACAAAATGCACTAGTTTTTATGAAAATCGATGCAGTGATTCAAGAGATATCAGCGTTCATGTTGAAAAGTTATCATATAACTGGTTTTGGTAAAAATGGCATAAGACTGGCTTTTACTCGGAAACTAAAAATTATTTCTAAACAAGTATGACACATTTTGAAAGAGGAATATTAGACGAACAAAATGCACTAGTTTTTATGAAAATCGATGCAGTGGTTCCAGAGATATCAGCGTTCATGTTGAAAAGTTATCATATAACTGATTTTGGTAAAAATGGCATAAGACTGGCTTTTACTCGGAAACTAAAAATTATTTCTAAACAAGTATGACACATTTTGAAAGAGGAATATTAGACGAACAAAATGCACAGTGGTTCCAGAGATATCAGCGTTCATGTTGAAAAGTTAGCATATAACTGGTTTTGGTAAAAATGGCATAAGACTGGCTTTTACTCGGAAACTAAAAATTATTTCTAGACAAGTATGACACATTTTGAAAGAGGAATATTAGACGAACAAAATGCACTAGTTTTTATGAAAATTGATGCAGTGGTTCCAGAGATATCAGCGTTCATGTTGAAAAGTTATCACATAACTGGTTTGGGTAAAATTGGCATAAAAATGGTATAAGACTGGCTTTTACTCGGAAACTAAAAATTATTTCTAAACAAGTATGACACATTTTGAAAGAGGAATATTAGACGAACAAAATGCACTAGTTTTTATGAAAATCGATGCAGTGGTTCCAGAGATATCAGCGTTCATGTTGAAAAGTTATCACATAACTGGTTTGGGTAAAAATGGCATAAAAACGGCATAAGACTGGCTTTTACTCGGAAACTAAAAATTATTTCTAAACAAGTATGACACATTTTGAAAGAGGAATATTAGACGAACAAAATACACTAGTTTTTATGAAAATCGATGCAGGGGTTCCAGAGATATCAGCGATCATGTTGAAAAGTTATCATATAACTGATTTTGGTAAAAATGGCATAAGACTGGCTTTTACTCGGAAACTAAAAATTATTTCTAAACAAGTATGACACATTTTGAAAGAGGAATATTAGACGAACAGAATGCACAGTGGTTCCAGAGATATCAGCGTTCATGTTGAAAAGTTATCATATAACTGGTTTTGGTAAAAATGGCATAAAAATGGCATAAGACTGGCTTTTACTCGGAAACTAAAAATTATTTTTAAACAAGTATGACACATTTTGAAAGAGGAATATTAGACGAACCAAATGCACTAGTTTTTATGAAAATTGATGCAGTGGTTCCAGAGATATCAGCGTTCATGTTGAAAAGTTATCATATAACTGGTTTTGGTAAAAATGGCATAAAAATGGCATAAGACTGGCTTTTACTCGGAAACTAAAAATTATTTCTAAACAAGTATGACACATTTTGAAAGAGGAATATTAGACGAACAAAATGCACTAGTTTTTATGAAAATCGATGCAGTGGTTCCAGAGATATCAGCGTTCATGTTGAAAAGTTATCACATAACTGGTTTGGGTAAAAATGGCATAAAAATGACATAAGACTGGCTTTTACTCGGAAACTAAAAATTATTTCTAAACAAGTATGACACATTTTGAAAGAGGAATATTAGACGAACAAAATGCACTAGTTTTTATGAAAATCGATGCAGTGGTTCCAAAGATATCAGCGTTCATGTTGAAAAGTTATCATATAACTGGTTTTGGTAAAAATGGCATAAAAATGGCATAAGACTGGCTTTTACTCGGAAACTAAAAATTATTTCTAAACAAGTATGACACATTTTGAAAGAGGAATATAAGACGAACAAAATGCACTAGTTTTTATGAAAATTGATGCAGTGGTTCCAGAGATATCAGCGTTCATGTTGAAAAGTTTTCATATAACTGGTTTTGGTAAAAATGGCATAAAAATGGATTAAGACTGGCCTTTACTCGGAAACTAAAAATTATTTCTAAACAAGTATGACACATTTTGAAAGAGGAATATTAGACGAACAAAATGCACTAGTTTTTATGAAAATCGATGCAGTGGTTCCAGAGATATCAGCGTTCATGTTGAAAACTTATCATATAACTGGTTTTGGTAAAAATGGCATAAAAATGGCATAAGACTGGCTTTTACTCGGAAACTAAAAATTATTTCTAAACAAGTATGACACATTTTGAAAGAGGAATATTAGACGAACAAAATGCACTAGTTTTTATGAAAATCGATGCAGTGATTCCAGAGATATCAGCGTTCATGTTGAAAAGTTATCATATAACTGGTTTTGGTAAAAATGGCATAAAAATGGCTTTTACTCGGAAACTAAAAATTATTTCTAAACAAGTATGACACATTTTGAAAGAGGAATATTAGACGAACAAAATGCACTAGTTTTTATGAAAATCGATGCAGTGGTTCCAGAGATATCAGCGTTCATGTTGAAAAGTTATCATATAACTGATTTTGGTAAAAATGCCATAAGACTGGCTTTTACTCGGAAACTAAAAATTATTTCTAAACAAGTATGACACATTTTGAAAGAGGAATATTAGACGAACAAAATGCACAGTGGTTCCAGAGATATCAGCGTTCATGTTGAAAAGTTTTCATATAACTGGTTTTGGTAAAAATGGCATAAGACTGGCTTTTACTCGGAAACTAAAAATTATTTCTAAACAAGTATGACACATTTTGAAAGAGGAATATTAGACGAACAAAATGCACTAGTTTTTATGAAAATCGATGCAGTGGTTCCAGAGATATCAGCGTTCATGTTGAAAAGTTATCATATAACTGGTTTTGGTAAAAATGGCATAAGACTGGCTTTTACTCGGAAACTTAAAATTATTTCTAAACAAGTGTGACACATTTTGAAAGAGGAATATTAGACGAACAAAATGCACTAGTTTTTATGAAAATCGATGCAGTGGTTCCAGAGATATCAGCGTTCATGTTGAAAAGTTATCATATAACTGATTTTGGTAAAAATGCCATAAGACTGGCTTTTACTCGGAAACTAAAAATTATTTCTAAACAAGTATGACACATTTTGAAAGAGGAATATTAGACGAACAAAATGCACAGTAGTTCCAGAGATATCAGCGTTCATGTTGAAAAGTTATCATATAACTGGTTTTGGTAAAAATGGCATAAAAATGGTATAAGACTGGCTTTTACTCGGAAACTAAAAATTATTTCTAAACAAGTATGACACATTTTTAAAGAGGAATATAAGACGATCAAAATGCATTAGTTTTTATGAAAATTGATGCAGTGGTTCCAGAGATATCAGCGTTCATGTTGAAAAGTTATCATATAACTGGTTTTGGTAAAAATGGCATAAAAATGGATTAAGACTGGCTTTTACTCGGAAACTAAAAATTATTTCTAAACAAGTATGACACATTTTGAAAGAGGAATATTAGACGAACAAAATGCACTAGTTTTTATGAAAATCGATGCAGTGGTTCCAGAGATATCAGCGTTCATGTTGAAAAGTTATCATATAACTGATTTTGGTAAAAATGCCATAAGACTGGCTTTTACTCGGAAACTAAAAATTATTTCTAAACAAGTATGACACATTTTGAAAGAGGAATATTAGACGAACAAAATGCACAGTAGTTCCAGAGATATCAGCGTTCATGTTGAAAAGTTATCATATAACTGGTTTTGGTAAAAATGGCATAAAAATGGCATAAGACTGGCTTTTACTCGGAAACTAAAAATTATTTCTAAGCAAGTATGACACATTTTGAAAGAGGAATATAAGACGAACAAAATGCACTAGTTTTTATGAAAATTGATGCAGTGGTTCCAGAGATATCAGCGTTCATGTTGAAAAGTTATCATATAACTGGTTTTGGTAAAATGGCATAAAAATGGATTAAGACTGGCTTTTACTCGGAAACTAAAAATTATTTCTAAACAAGTATGACACATTTTGAAAGAGGAATATTAGACGAACAAAATGCACTAGTTTTTATGAAAATCGATGCAGTGGTTCCAGAGATATCAGCGTTCATGTTGAAAACTTATCATATAACTGGTTTTGGTAAAAATGGCATAAAAATGGCATAAGACTGGCTTTTACTCGGAAACTAAAAATTATTTCTAAACAAGTATGACACATTTTGAAAGAGGAATATTAGACGAACAAAATGCACTAGTTTTTATGAAAATCGATGCAGTGGTTCCAGAGATATCAGCGTTCATGTTGAAAAGTTATCATATAACTGATTTTGGTAAAAATGCCATAAGACTGGCTTTTACTCGGAAACTAAAAATTATTTCTAAACAAGTATGACACATTTTGAAAGAGGAATATTAGACGAACAAAATGCACAGTAGTTCCAGAGATATCAGCGTTCATGTTGAAAAGTTATCATATAACTGGTTTTGGTAAAAATGGCATAAAAATGGTATAAGACTGGCTTTTACTCGGAAACTAAAAATTATTTCTAAACAAGTATGACACATTTTTAAAGAGGAATATAAGACGATCAAAATGCATTAGTTTTTATGAAAATTGATGCAGTGGTTCCAGAGATATCAGCGTTCATGTTGAAAAGTTATCATATAACTGGTTTTGGTAAAAATGGCATAAAAATGGATTAAGACTGGCTTTTACTCGGAAACTAAAAATTATTTCTAAACAAGTATGACACATTTTGAAAGAGGAATATTAGACGAACAAAATGCACTAGTTTTTATGAAAATCGATGCAGTGGTTCCAGAGATATCAGCGTTCATGTTGAAAAGTTATCATATAACTGATTTTGGTAAAAATGCCATAAGACTGGCTTTTACTCGGAAACTAAAAATTATTTCTAAACAAGTATGACACATTTTGAAAGAGGAATATTAGACGAACAAAATGCACAGTAGTTCCAGAGATATCAGCGTTCATGTTGAAAAGTTATCATATAACTGGTTTTGGTAAAAATGGCATAAAAATGGCATAAGACTGGCTTTTACTCGGAAACTAAAAATTATTTCTAAGCAAGTATGACACATTTTGAAAGAGGAATATAAGACGAACAAAATGCACTAGTTTTTATGAAAATTGATGCAGTGGTTCCAGAGATATCAGCGTTCATGTTGAAAAGTTATCATATAACTGGTTTTGGTAAAATGGCATAAAAATGGATTAAGACTGGCTTTTACTCGGAAACTAAAAATTATTTCTAAACAAGTATGACACATTTTGAAAGAGGAATATTAGACGAACAAAATGCACTAGTTTTTATGAAAATCGATGCAGTGGTTCCAGAGATATCAGCGTTCATGTTGAAAACTTATCATATAACTGGTTTTGGTAAAAATGGCATAAAAATGGCATAAGACTGGCTTTTACTCGGAAACTAAAAATTATTTCTAAACAAGTATGACACATTTTGAAAGAGGAATATTAGACGAACAAAATGCACTAGTTTTTATGAAAATCGATGCAGTGGTTCCAGAGATATCAGCGTTCATGTTGAAAAGTTATCATATAACTGGTTTTGGTAAAAATGGCATAAGACTGGCTTTTACTCGGAAACTAAAAATTATTTCTAAACAAGTATGACACATTTTGAAAGAGGAATATTAGACGAACAAAATGCACTAGTTTTTATGAAAATCGATGCAGTGATTCCAGAGATATCAGCGTTTATGTTGAAAAGTTATCATATAACTGGTTTTGGTAAAAATGGCATAAAAATGGCTTTTACTCGGAAACTAAAAATTATTTCTAAACAAGTATGACACATTTTGAAAGAGGAATATTAGACGAACAAAATGCACTAGTTTTTATGAAAATCGATGCAGTGGTTCCAGAGATATCAGCGTTCATGTTGAAAAGTTATCATATAACTGATTTTGGTAAAAATGCCATAAGACTGGCTTTTACTCGGAAACTAAAAATTATTTCTAAACAAGTATGACACATTTTGAAAGAGGAATATTAGACGAACAAAATGCACAGTGGTTCCAGAGATATCAGCGTTCATGTTGAAAAGTTTTCATATAACTGGTTTTGGTAAAAATGGCATAAGACTGGCTTTTACTCGGAAACTAAAAATTATTTCTAAACAAGTATGACACATTTTGAAAGAGGAATATTAGACGAACAAAATGCACTAGTTTTTATGAAAATCGATGCAGTGGTTCCAGAGATATCAGCGTTCATGTTGAAAAGTTATCATATAACTGGTTTTGGTAAAAATGGCATAAGACTGGCTTTTACTCGGAAACTTAAAATTATTTCTAAACAAGTATGACACATTTTGAAAGAGGAATATTAGACGAACAAAATGCACTAGTTTTTATGAAAATCGATGCAGTGGTTCCAGAGATATCAGCGTTCATGTTGAAAAGTTATCATATAACTGATTTTGGTAAAAATGCCATAAGACTGGCTTTTACTCGGAAACTAAAAATTATTTCTAAACAAGTATGACACATTTTGAAAGAGGAATATTAGACGAACAAAATGCACAGTAGTTCCAGAGATATCAGCGTTCATGTTGAAAAGTTATCATATAACTGGTTTTGGTAAAAATGGCATAAAAATGGTATAAGACTGGCTTTTACTCGGAAACTAAAAATTATTTCTAAACAAGTATGACACATTTTGAAAGAGGAATATTAGACGATCAAAATGCGTTAGTTTTTATGAAAATTGATGCAGTGGTTCCAGAGATATCAGCGTTCATGTTGAAAAGTTATCATATAACTGGTTTTGGTAAAAATGGCATAAAAATGGCATAAGACTGGCTTTTACTCGGAAACTAAAAATTATTTCTAAACAAGTATGACACATTTTGAAAGAGTAATATTAGACAAACAAAATGCACTAGTTTTTATGAAAATTGATGCAGTGGTTCCAGAGATATCAGCGTTCATGTTGAAAAGTAATCATATAACTGGTTTTGGTAAAAATGGCATAAAAATGGCATAAGACTGGCTTTTACTCGGAAACTAAAAATTGTTTCTAAACAAGTATGACACATTTTGAAAGAGGAATATTAGACGAACAAAATGCACTAGTTTTTATGAAAATCGATGCAGTGGTTCCAGAGATATCAGCGTTCATGTTGAAAAGTTATCATATAACTGGTTTTGGTAAAAATGGCATAAGACTGGCTTTTACTCGGAAACTAAAAATTATTTCTAAAAAAGTATGACACATTTTGAAAGAGAAATATTAGACGAACAAAATGTAATAGATTTTATGAAAATCGATGCAGTGGTTCCAGAGATATCAGCGTTCATGTTGAAAACTTATCATATAACTGATTTTGGTAAAAATTGCATAAGACTGGCTTTTACTCGGAAACTAAAAATTATTTCTAAACAAGTATGACACATTTTGAAAGAGGAATATTAGACGAACAAAATGCACAGTGGTTCCAGAGATATCAGCGTTCATGTTGAAAAGTTATCATATAACTGGTTTTGGTAAAAATGGCATAAAAATGGCATAAGACTGGCTTTTACTCGGAAACTAAAAATTATTTCTAAACAAGTATGACACATTTTGAAAGAGGAATATTAGACGAACAAAATGCACTAGATTTTATGAAAATCGATGCAGTGGTTCCAGAGATATCAGCGTTCATGTTGAAAACTTATCATATAACTGATTTTGGTAAAAATTGCATAAGACTGGCGTTTACTCGGAAACTAAAAATTATTTCTAAACAAGTATGACACATTTTGAAAGAGGAATATTAGACGAACAAAATGCACAGTGGTTCCAGAGATATCAGCGTTCATGTTGAAAACTTATCATATAACTGATTTTGGTAAAAATTGCATAAGACTGGCTTTTACTCGGAAACTAAAAATTATTTCTAAACAAGTATGACACATTTTGAAAGAGGAATATTAGACGAACAAAATGCACTAGTTTTTATGAAAATCGATGCAGTGGTTTAGAGATATCAGCGTTCATGTTGAAAAGTTATCATATAACTGGTTTTGGTAAAAATGGCATAAGACTGGCTTTTACTCGGAATCTAAAAATTATTTCTAAACAAGTATGACATATTTTGAAAGAGGAATATTAGACGAACAAAATGCACTAGTTTTTATGAAAATCGATGCAGAGATTCAAGAGATATCAGCGTTCATGTTGAAGAGTTATCATATAACTGGTTTTGGTAAAAATGGCATAAGACTGGCTTTTACTCGGAAACTAAAAATTATTTCTAAACAAGTATGACACATTTTGAAAGAGGAATATTAGACGAACAAAATGCACTAGTTTTTATGAAAATTGATGCAGTGGTTCCAGAGATATCAGCGTTCATGTTGAAAAGTTATCATATAACTGATTTTGGTAAAAATGGCATAAGACTGGCTTTTACTCGGAAACTAAAAATTATTTCTAAACAAGTATGACACATTTTGAAAGAGGAATATTAGACGAACAAAATGCACAGTGGTTCCAGAGATATCAGCGTTCATGTTGAAAAGTTATCATATAACTGGTTTTGGTAAAAATGGCATAAAAATGGCATAAGACTGGCTTTTACTCGGAAACTAAAAATTATTTCTAGACAAGTATGACACATTTTGAAAGAGGAATATTAGACGAAAAAAATGCACTAGTTTTTATGAAAACTGATGCAGTGGTTCCAGAGATATCAGCGTTCATGTTGAAAAGTTATCACATAACTGGTTTGGGTAAAAATGGCATAAAAATGGCATAAGACTGGCTTTTACTCGGAAACTAAAAATTATTTCTAAACAAGTATGACACATTTTGAAAGAGGAATATTAGACGAACAAAATGCACTAGTTTTTATGAAAATCTATGCAGTGGTTCCAGAGATATCAGCGTTCATGTTGAAAAGTTATCACATAACTGGTTTGGGTAAAAATGGCATAAGACTGGCTTTTACTCGAAAACTAAAAATTATTTCTAAACAAGTATGACACATTTTGAAAGAGGAATATTAGACGAACAAAATGCACTAGTTTTTATGAAAATCGATGCAGTGGTTCCAGAGATATCAGCGTTCATGTTGAAAAGTTATCATATAACTGATTTTGGTAAAAATGGCATAAGACTGGCTTTTACTCGGAAACTAAAAATTATTTCTAAACAAGTATGACACATTTTGAAAGAGGAATATTAGACGAACAAAATGCACAGTGGTTCCAGAGATATCAGCGTTCATGTTGAAAAGTTATCATATAACTGGTTTTGGTAAAAATGGCATAAAAATATCATAAGACTGGCTTTTACTCGGAAACTAAAAATTATTTCTAAACAAGTATGACACATTTTGAAAGAGGAATATTAGACGAACAAAATGCACTAGTTTTTATGAAAATTGATGCAGTGGTTCCAGAGATATCAGCGTTCATGTTGAAAAGTTATCATATAACTGGTTTTGGTAAAAATGGCATAAAAATGGCATAAGACTGGATTTTACTCGGAAACTAAAAATTATTTCTAAACAAGTATGACACATTTTGAAAGAGGAATATTAGACGAACAAAATGCATTAGTTTTTATGAAAATCGATGCAGTGGTTCCAGAGATATCAGCGTTCATGTTGAAAAGTTATCACATAACTGGTTTGGGTAAAAATGGCATAAGACTGGCTTTTACTCGGAAACTAAAAATTATTTCTAAACAAGTATGACACATTTTGAAAGAGGAATATTAGACGAACAAAATGCACTAGTTTTAATGAAAATCGTGGCAGTGATTCCAGAGATATCAGCGTTTATGTTGAAAAGTTATCATATAACTGATTTTGGTAAAAATGGCATAAGACTGGCTTTTACTCGGAAACTAAAAATTGTTTCTAAACAAGTATGACACATTTTGAAAGAGGAATATTAGACGAACAAAATGCACAGTGGTTCCAGAGATATCAGCGTTCATGTTGAAAAGTTATCATATAACTGGTTTTGGTAAAAATGGCATAAAAATGGCATAAGACTGGCTTTTACTCGGAAACTAAAAATTATTTCTAAACAAGTATGACACATTTTGAAAGAGGAATATTACACGAACAAAATGCACTAGTTTTTATGAAAATTGATGCAGTGGTTCCAGAGATATCAGCGTTCATGTTGAAAAGTTATCACATAACTGGTTTGGGTAAAAATGGCATAAAAATGGCATAAGACTGGCTTTTATTCGGAAACTAAAAATTATTTCTAAACAAGTATGACACATTTTGAAAGAGGAATATTAGACGAACAAAATGCACTAGTTTTTATGAAAATCGATGCTGTGGTTCCAGAGATATCAGCGTTCATGTTGAAAAGTTATCATATAACTGGTTTTGGTAAAAATGGCATAAGACTGGCTTTTACTCGGAAACTAAAAATTATTTCTAAACAAGTATGACACATTTTGGAAGAGGAATACCAGACGAACAAAATGCACTAGTTTTTATGAAAATTGATGCAGTGGTTCCAGAGATATCAGCGTTCATGTTGAAAAGTTATCATATAACTGGTTTTGGTAAAAAGGGCATAAAAATGGCATAAGACTGGCTTTTACTCGGAAACTAAAAATTATTTCTAAACAAGTATGACACATTTTGAAAGAGGAATATTAGACGAACAAAATGCACTAGTTTTTATGAAAATCGATGCAGTGGTTCCAGAGATATCAGCGTTCATGTTGAAAAGTTATCACATAACTGGTTTGGGTAAAAATGGCATAAAAATGGCATAAGACTGGCTTTTACTCGGAAACTAAAAATTATTTCTAAACAAGTATGACACATTTTCAAAGAGGAATATTAGACGAACAAAATGCACTAGTTTTTATGAAAATCGATGCAGTGGTTCCAGAGATATCAGCGTTCATGTTGAAAAGTTATCACATAACTGCTTTGGGTAAAAATGGCATAAAAATGGCATAAGACTGGCTTTTACTCGGAAACTAAAAATTAGTTCTAAACAAGTATGACACATTTTGAAAGAGGAATATTAGACGAACAAAATGCACTAGTTTTTATGAAAATCGATGCAGTGATTCCAGAGATATCAGCGTTTATGTTGAAAAGTTATCATATAACTGGTTTTGGTAAAAATGGCATAAGACTGGCTTTTACTCGGAAACTAAAAATTATTTTTAAACAAGTATGACACATTTTGAAAGAGGAATATTAGACGAACAAAATGCACTAGTTTTTATGAAAATCGATGCAGTGGTTCCAGAGATATCAGCGTTCATGTTGAAAAGTTATCATATAACTGATTTTGGTAAAAATGGCATAAGACTGGCTTTTACTCGGAAACTAAAAATTATTTCTAAACAAGTATGACACATTTTGAAAGAGTAATATTAGACAAACAAAATGCACTAGTTTTTATGAAAATTGATGCAGTGGTTCCAGAGATATCAGCGTTCATGTTGAAAAGTAATCATATAACTGGTTTTGGTAAAAATGGCATAAAAATGGCATAAGACTGGCTTTTACTCGGAAACTAAAAATTGTTTCTAAACAAGTATGACACATTTTGAAAGAGGAATATTAGACGAACAAAATGCACTAGTTTTTATGAAAATCGATGCAGTGGTTCCAGAGATATCAGCGTTCATGTTGAAAAGTTATCATATAACTGGTTTTGGTAAAAATGGCATAAGACTGGCTTTTACTCGGAAACTAAAAATTATTTCTAAAAAAGTATGACACATTTTGAAAGAGAAATATTAGACGAACAAAATGTAATAGATTTTATGAAAATCGATGCAGTGGTTCCAGAGATATCAGCGTTCATGTTGAAAACTTATCATATAACTGATTTTGGTAAAAATTGCATAAGACTGGCTTTTACTCGGAAACTAAAAATTATTTCTAAACAAGTATGACACATTTTGAAAGAGGAATATTAGACGAACAAAATGCACAGTGGTTCCAGAGATATCAGCGTTCATGTTGAAAAGTTATCATATAACTGGTTTTGGTAAAAATGGCATAAAAATGGCATAAGACTGGCTTTTACTCGGAAACTAAAAATTATTTCTAAACAAGTATGACACATTTTGAAAGAGGAATATTAGACGAACAAAATGCACTAGATTTTATGAAAATCGATGCAGTGGTTCCAGAGATATCAGCGTTCATGTTGAAAACTTATCATATAACTGATTTTGGTAAAAATTGCATAAGACTGGCGTTTACTCGGAAACTAAAAATTATTTCTAAACAAGTATGACACATTTTGAAAGAGGAATATTAGACGAACAAAATGCACAGTGGTTCCAGAGATATCAGCGTTCATGTTGAAAACTTATCATATAACTGATTTTGGTAAAAATTGCATAAGACTGGCTTTTACTCGGAAACTAAAAATTATTTCTAAACAAGTATGACACATTTTGAAAGAGGAATATTAGACGAACAAAATGCACTAGTTTTTATGAAAATCGATGCAGTGGTTTAGAGATATCAGCGTTCATGTTGAAAAGTTATCATATAACTGGTTTTGGTAAAAATGGCATAAGACTGGCTTTTACTCGGAATCTAAAAATTATTTCTAAACAAGTATGACATATTTTGAAAGAGGAATATTAGACGAACAAAATGCACTAGTTTTTATGAAAATCGATGCAGAGATTCAAGAGATATCAGCGTTCATGTTGAAGAGTTATCATATAACTGGTTTTGGTAAAAATGGCATAAGACTGGCTTTTACTCGGAAACTAAAAATTATTTCTAAACAAGTATGACACATTTTGAAAGAGGAATATTAGACGAACAAAATGCACTAGTTTTTATGAAAATTGATGCAGTGGTTCCAGAGATATCAGCGTTCATGTTGAAAAGTTATCATATAACTGATTTTGGTAAAAATGGCATAAGACTGGCTTTTACTCGGAAACTAAAAATTATTTCTAAACAAGTATGACACATTTTGAAAGAGGAATATTAGACGAACAAAATGCACAGTGGTTCCAGAGATATCAGCGTTCATGTTGAAAAGTTATCATATAACTGGTTTTGGTAAAAATGGCATAAAAATGGCATAAGACTGGCTTTTACTCGGAAACTAAAAATTATTTCTAGACAAGTATGACACATTTTGAAAGAGGAATATTAGACGAAAAAAATGCACTAGTTTTTATGAAAATTGATGCAGTGGTTCCAGAGATATCAGCGTTCATGTTGAAAAGTTATCACATAACTGGTTTGGGTAAAAATGGCATAAAAATGGCATAAGACTGGCTTTTACTCGGAAACTAAAAATTATTTCTAAACAAGTATGACACATTTTGAAAGAGGAATATTAGACGAACAAAATGCACTAGTTTTTATGAAAATCTATGCAGTGGTTCCAGAGATATCAGCGTTCATGTTGAAAAGTTATCACATAACTGGTTTGGGTAAAAATGGCATAAGACTGGCTTTTACTCGAAAACTAAAAATTATTTCTAAACAAGTATGACACATTTTGAAAGAGGAATATTAGACGAACAAAATGCACTAGTTTTTATGAAAATCGATGCAGTGGTTCCAGAGATATCAGCGTTCATGTTGAAAAGTTATCATATAACTGATTTTGGTAAAAATGGCATAAGACTGGCTTTTACTCGGAAACTAAAAATTATTTCTAAACAAGTATGACACATTTTGAAAGAGGAATATTAGACGAACAAAATGCACAGTGGTTCCAGAGATATCAGCGTTCATGTTGAAAAGTTATCATATAACTGGTTTTGGTAAAAATGGCATAAAAATATCATAAGACTGGCTTTTACTCGGAAACTAAAAATTATTTCTAAACAAGTATGACACATTTTGAAAGAGGAATATTAGACGAACAAAATGCACTAGTTTTTATGAAAATTGATGCAGTGGTTCCAGAGATATCAGCGTTCATGTTGAAAAGTTATCATATAACTGGTTTTGGTAAAAATGGCATAAAAATGGCATAAGACTGGATTTTACTCGGAAACTAAAAATTATTTCTAAACAAGTATGACACATTTTGAAAGAGGAATATTAGACGAACAAAATGCATTAGTTTTTATGAAAATCGATGCAGTGGTTCCAGAGATATCAGCGTTCATGTTGAAAAGTTATCACATAACTGGTTTGGGTAAAAATGGCATAAGACTGGCTTTTACTCGGAAACTAAAAATTATTTCTAAACAAGTATGACACATTTTGAAAGAGGAATATTAGACGAACAAAATGCACTAGTTTTAATGAAAATCGTGGCAGTGATTCCAGAGATATCAGCGTTTATGTTGAAAAGTTATCATATAACTGATTTTGGTAAAAATGGCATAAGACTGGCTTTTACTCGGAAACTAAAAATTGTTTCTAAACAAGTATGACACATTTTGAAAGAGGAATATTAGACGAACAAAATGCACAGTGGTTCCAGAGATATCAGCGTTCATGTTGAAAAGTTATCATATAACTGGTTTTGGTAAAAATGGCATAAAAATGGCATAAGACTGGCTTTTACTCGGAAACTAAAAATTATTTCTAAACAAGTATGACACATTTTGAAAGAGGAATATTAGACGAACAAAATGCACTAGTTTTTATGAAAATTGATGCAGTGGTTCCAGAGATATCAGCGTTCATGTTGAAAAGTTATCACATAACTGGTTTGGGTAAAAATGGCATAAAAATGGCATAAGACTGGCTTTTATTCGGAAACTAAAAATTATTTCTAAACAAGTATGACACATTTTGAAAGAGGAATATTAGACGAACAAAATGCACTAGTTTTTATGAAAATCGATGCTGTGGTTCCAGAGATATCAGCGTTCATGTTGAAAAGTTATCATATAACTGGTTTTGGTAAAAATGGCATAAGACTGGCTTTTACTCGGAAACTAAAAATTATTTCTAAACAAGTATGACACATTTTGGAAGAGGAATACCAGACGAACAAAATGCACTAGTTTTTATGAAAATTGATGCAGTGGTTCCAGAGATATCAGCGTTCATGTTGAAAAGTTATCATATAACTGGTTTTGGTAAAAAGGGCATAAAAATGGCATAAGACTGGCTTTTACTCGGAAACTAAAAATTATTTCTAAACAAGTATGACACATTTTGAAAGAGGAATATTAGACGAACAAAATGCACTAGTTTTTATGAAAATCGATGCAGTGGTTCCAGAGATATCAGCGTTCATGTTGAAAAGTTATCACATAACTGGTTTGGGTAAAAATGGCATAAAAATGGCATAAGACTGGCTTTTACTCGGAAACTAAAAATTATTTCTAAACAAGTATGACACATTTTCAAAGAGGAATATTAGACGAACAAAATGCACTAGTTTTTATGAAAATCGATGCAGTGGTTCCAGAGATATCAGCGTTCATGTTGAAAAGTTATCACATAACTGCTTTGGGTAAAAATGGCATAAAAATGGCATAAGACTGGCTTTTACTCGGAAACTAAAAATTAGTTCTAAACAAGTATGACACATTTTGAAAGAGGAATATTAGACGAACAAAATGCACTAGTTTTTATGAAAATCGATGCAGTGATTCCAGAGATATCAGCGTTTATGTTGAAAAGTTATCATATAACTGGTTTTGGTAAAAATGGCATAAGACTGGCTTTTACTCGGAAACTAAAAATTATTTTTAAACAAGTATGACACATTTTGAAAGAGGAATATTAGACGAACAAAATGCACTAGTTTTTATGAAAATCGATGCAGTGGTTCCAGAGATATCAGCGTTCATGTTGAAAAGTTATCATATAACTGATTTTGGTAAAAATGGCATAAGACTGGCTTTTACTCGGAAACTAAAAATTATTTCTAAACAAGTATGACACATTTTGAAAGAGGAATATTAGACGAACAAAATGCACAGTGGTTCCAGAGATATCAGCGTTCATGTTGAAAAGTTATCATATAACTGGTTTTGGTAAAAATGGCATAAAAATGGCATAAGACTGGCTTTTACTCGGAAACTAAAAATTATTTCTAAACAAGTATGACACATTTTGAAAAAGGAATATTAGACGAACAAAATGCACTAGTTTTTATGAAAATCGATGCAGTGGTTCCAGAGATATCAGCGTTCATGTTGAAAAGTTATCATATAACTGGTTTTGGTAAAGATGGCATAAAAATGGCATAAGACTGGCTTTTATTCGGAAACTAAAAATTATTTCTAAACAAGTATGACACATTTTGAAAGAGGAATATTAGACGAACAAAATGCACTAGTTTTTATGAAAATCGACGCAGTGGTTCCAGAGATATCAGCGTTCATGTTGAAAAGTTATCATATAACTGGTTTTGGTAAAAATGGCATAAGACTGGCTTTTACTCGGAAACTAAAAATTATTTCTAAACAAGTATGACACATTTTGAAAGAGGAATATTAGACGAACAAAATGCACTAGTTTTTATGAAAATCGATGCAGTGGTTCCAGAGATATCAGCGTTCATGTTGAAAAGTTATCATATAACTGGTTTTGGTAAAAATGGCATAAAAATGGCATAAGACTGGCTTTTACTCGGAAACTAAAAATTATTTCTAAACAAGTATGACACATTTTGAAAGAGGAATATTAGACGAACATAATGCACTAGTTTTTATGAAAATCGATGCAGTGGTTCCAGAGATATCAGCGTTCATGTTGAAAAATTATCATATAACTGGTTTTGGTAAAAATGGCATAAAAATGGCATAAGACTGGCTTTTACTCTAAAACTAAAAATTATTTCTAAACAAGTATGACACATTTTAAAAGAGGAATATTAGACGAACAAAATGCACTAGTTTTTATGAAAATCGATGCAGTGGTTCCAGAGATATCAGCGTTCATGTTGAAAAGTTATCATATAACTGGTTTTGGTAAAAATGGCATAAGACTGGCATAAGACTGGCTTTTACTCGGAAACTAAAAATTATTTCTAAACAAGTATGACACATTTTGAAAGAGGAATATTAGACGAACAAAATGCACTAGTTTTTATGAAAATCGATGCAGTGGTTCCAGAGATATCAGCGTTCATGTTGAAAAGTTATCATATAACTGGTTTTGGTGAAAATGGCATAAGACTGGCATAAGACTGGCTTTTACTCGGAAACTAAAAATTATTTCTAAACAAGTATGACACATTTTGAAAGAGGAATATTAGACGAACAAAATGCACTAGTTTTTATGAAAATCGATGCAGTGGTTCCAGAGATATCAGCGTTCATGTTGAAAAGTTATCATATAACTGGTTTTGGTAAAAATGGCATAAGACTGGCTTTTACTCTAAAACTAAAAATTATTTCTAAACAAGTATGACACATTTTGAAAGAGAAATATTAGACGAACAAAATGCACTAGTTTTTATGAAAATCGATGCAGTGGTTCCAGAGATATCAGCGTTCATGTTGAAAAGTTATCATATAACTGATTTTGGTAAAAATGGCATAAGACTGGCTTTTACTCGGAAACTAAAAATTATTTCTAAACAAGTATGACACATTTTGAAAGAGGAATATTAGATGAACAAAATGCACTAGTTTTTATGAAAATCGATTCAGTGGTTCCAGAGATATCAGCGTTCATGTTGAAAAGTTATCATGTAACTGGTTTTGGTAAAAATGGCATAAGACTGGCTTTTACTCGGAAACTAAAAATTATTTCTAAACAAGTATGACACATTTTGAAAGAGGAATATTAGACGAACAAAATGCACAGTGGTTCCAGAGATATCAGCGTTCATGTTGAAAAGTTATCATATAACTGGTTTTGGTAAAAATGGCATAAAAATGGCATAAGACTGGCTTTTACTCGGAAACTAAAAATTATTTCTAGACAAGTATGACACATTTTGAAAGAGGAATATTAGACGAAAAAAATGCACTAGTTTTTATGAAAATTGATGCAGTGGTTCCAGAGATATCAGCGTTCATGTTGAAAAGTTATCACATAACTGGTTTGGGTAAAAATGGCATAAAAATGGCATAAGACTGGCTTTTACTCGGAAACTAAAAATTATTTCTAAACAAGTATGACACATTTTGAAAGAGGAATATTAGACGAACAAAATGCACTAGTTTTTATGAAAATCTATGCAGTGGTTCCAGAGATATCAGCGTTCATGTTGAAAAGTTATCACATAACTGGTTTGGGTAAAAATGGCATAAGACTGGCTTTTACTCGAAAACTAAAAATTATTTCTAAACAAGTATGACACATTTTGAAAGAGGAATATTAGACGAACAAAATGCACTAGTTTTTATGAAAATCGATGCAGTGGTTCCAGAGATATCAGCGTTCATGTTGAAAAGTTATCATATAACTGATTTTGGTAAAAATGGCATAAGACTGGCTTTTACTCGGAAACTAAAAATTATTTCTAAACAAGTATGACACATTTTGAAAGAGGAATATTAGACGAACAAAATGCACAGTGGTTCCAGAGATATCAGCGTTCATGTTGAAAAGTTATCATATAACTGGTTTTGGTAAAAATGGCATAAAAATATCATAAGACTGGCTTTTACTCGGAAACTAAAAATTATTTCTAAACAAGTATGACACATTTTGAAAGAGGAATATTAGACGAACAAAATGCACTAGTTTTTATGAAAATCGATGCAGTGGTTCCAGAGATATCAGCGTTCATGTTGAAAAGTTATCATATAACTGGTTTTGGTAAAAATGGCATAAGACTGGCTTTTACTCTAAAACTAAAAATTATTTCTAAACAAGTATGACACATTTTGAAAGAGAAATATTAGACGAACAAAATGCACTAGTTTTTATGAAAATCGATGCAGTGGTTCCAGAGATATCAGCGTTCATGTTGAAAAGTTATCATATAACTGATTTTGGTAAAAATGGCATAAGACTGGCTTTTACTCGGAAACTAAAAATTATTTCTAAACAAGTATGACACATTTTGAAAGAGGAATATTAGATGAACAAAATGCACTAGTTTTTATGAAAATCGATTCAGTGGTTCCAGAGATATCAGCGTTCATGTTGAAAAGTTATCATGTAACTGGTTTTGGTAAAAATGGCATAAGACTGGCTTTTACTCGGAAACTAAAAATTATTTCTAAACAAGTATGACACATTTTGAAAGAGGAATATTAGACGAACAAAATGCACAGTGGTTCCAGAGATATCAGCGTTCATGTTGAAAAGTTATCATATAACTGGTTTTGGTAAAAATGGCATAAAAATGGCATAAGACTGGCTTTTACTCGGAAACTAAAAATTATTTCTAGACAAGTATGACACATTTTGAAAGAGGAATATTAGACGAAAAAAATGCACTAGTTTTTATGAAAATTGATGCAGTGGTTCCAGAGATATCAGCGTTCATGTTGAAAAGTTATCACATAACTGGTTTGGGTAAAAATGGCATAAAAATGGCATAAGACTGGCTTTTACTCGGAAACTAAAAATTATTTCTAAACAAGTATGACACATTTTGAAAGAGGAATATTAGACGAACAAAATGCACTAGTTTTTATGAAAATCTATGCAGTGGTTCCAGAGATATCAGCGTTCATGTTGAAAAGTTATCACATAACTGGTTTGGGTAAAAATGGCATAAGACTGGCTTTTACTCGAAAACTAAAAATTATTTCTAAACAAGTATGACACATTTTGAAAGAGGAATATTAGACGAACAAAATGCACTAGTTTTTATGAAAATCGATGCAGTGGTTCCAGAGATATCAGCGTTCATGTTGAAAAGTTATCATATAACTGATTTTGGTAAAAATGGCATAAGACTGGCTTTTACTCGGAAACTAAAAATTATTTCTAAACAAGTATGACACATTTTGAAAGAGGAATATTAGACGAACAAAATGCACAGTGGTTCCAGAGATATCAGCGTTCATGTTGAAAAGTTATCATATAACTGGTTTTGGTAAAAATGGCATAAAAATATCATAAGACTGGCTTTTACTCGGAAACTAAAAATTATTTCTAAACAAGTATGACACATTTTGAAAGAGGAATATTAGACGAACAAAATGCACTAGTTTTTATGAAAATTGATGCAGTGGTTCCAGAGATATCAGCGTTCATGTTGAAAAGTTATCATATAACTGGTTTTGGTAAAAATGGCATAAAAATGGCATAAGACTGGATTTTACTCGGAAACTAAAAATTATTTCTAAACAAGTATGACACATTTTGAAAGAGGAATATTAGACGAACAAAATGCATTAGTTTTTATGAAAATCGATGCAGTGGTTCCAGAGATATCAGCGTTCATGTTGAAAAGTTATCACATAACTGGTTTGGGTAAAAATGGCATAAGACTGGCTTTTACTCGGAAACTAAAAATTATTTCTAAACAAGTATGACACATTTTGAAAGAGGAATATTAGACGAACAAAATGCACTAGTTTTAATGAAAATCGTGGCAGTGATTCCAGAGATATCAGCGTTTATGTTGAAAAGTTATCATATAACTGATTTTGGTAAAAATGGCATAAGACTGGCTTTTACTCGGAAACTAAAAATTGTTTCTAAACAAGTATGACACATTTTGAAAGAGGAATATTAGACGAACAAAATGCACAGTGGTTCCAGAGATATCAGCGTTCATGTTGAAAAGTTATCATATAACTGGTTTTGGTAAAAATGGCATAAAAATGGCATAAGACTGGCTTTTACTCGGAAACTAAAAATTATTTCTAAACAAGTATGACACATTTTGAAAGAGGAATATTAGACGAACAAAATGCACTAGTTTTTATGAAAATTGATGCAGTGGTTCCAGAGATATCAGCGTTCATGTTGAAAAGTTATCACATAACTGGTTTGGGTAAAAATGGCATAAAAATGGCATAAGACTGGCTTTTATTCGGAAACTAAAAATTATTTATAAACAAGTATGACACATTTTGAAAGAGGAATATTAGACGAACAAAATGCACTAGTTTTTATGAAAATCGATGCTGTGGTTCCAGAGATATCAGCGTTCATGTTGAAAAGTTATCATATAACTGGTTTTGGTAAAAATGGCATAAGACTGGCTTTTACTCGGAAACTAAAAATTATTTCTAAACAAGTATGACACATTTTGGAAGAGGAATACCAGACGAACAAAATGCACTAGTTTTTATGAAAATTGATGCAGTGGTTCCAGAGATATCAGCGTTCATGTTGAAAAGTTATCATATAACTGGTTTTGGTAAAAAGGGCATAAAAATGGCATAAGACTGGCTTTTACTCGGAAACTAAAAATTATTTCTAAACAAGTATGACACATTTTGAAAGAGGAATATTAGACGAACAAAATGCACTAGTTTTTATGAAAATCGATGCAGTGGTTCCAGAGATATCAGCGTTCATGTTGAAAAGTTATCACATAACTGGTTTGGGTAAAAATGGCATAAAAATGGCATAAGACTGGCTTTTACTCGGAAACTAAAAATTATTTCTAAACACGTATGACACATTTTCAAAGAGGAATATTAGACGAACAAAATGCACTAGTTTTTATGAAAATCGATGCAGTGGTTCCAGAGATATCAGCGTTCATGTTGAAAAGTTATCACATAACTGCTTTGGGTAAAAATGGCATAAAAATGGCATAAGACTGGCTTTTACTCGGAAACTAAAAATTATTTCTAAACAAGTATGACACATTTTGAAAGAGGAATATTAGACGAACAAAATGCACAGTGGTTCCAGAGATATCAGCGTTCATGTTGAAAAGTTATCATATAACTGGTTTTGGTAAAAATGGCATAAAAATGGCATAAGACTGGCTTTTACTCGGAAACTAAAAATTATTTCTAAACAAGTATGACACATTTTGAAAAAGGAATATTAGACGAACAAAATGCACTAGTTTTTATGAAAATCGATGCAGTGGTTCCAGAGATATCAGCGTTCATGTTGAAAAGTTATCATATAACTGGTTTTGGTAAAGATGGTATAAAAATGGCATAAGACTGGCTTTTATTCGGAAACTAAAAATTATTTCTAAACAAGTATGACACATTTTGAAAGAGGAATATTAGACGAACAAAATGCACTAGTTTTTATGAAAATCGACGCAGTGGTTCCAGAGATATCAGCGTTCATGTTGAAAAGTTTCATATAACTGGTTTTGGTAAAAATGGCATAAGACTGGCTTTTACTCGGAAACTAAAAATTATTTCTAAACAAGTATGACACATTTTGAAAGAGGAATATTAGACGAACAAAATGCACTAGTTTTTATGAAAATCGATGCAGTGGTTCCAGAGATATCAGCGTTCATGTTGAAAAGTTATCATATAACTGGTTTTGGTAAAAATGGCATAAAAATGGCATAAGACTGGCTTTTACTCGGAAACTAAAAATTATTTCTAAACAAGTATGACACATTTTGAAAGAGGAATATTAGACGAACATAATGCACTAGTTTTTATGAAAATCGATGCAGTGGTTCCAGAGATATCAGCGTTCATGTTGAAAAATTATCATATAACTGGTTTTGGTAAAAATGGCATAAGACTGGCTTTTACTCTAAAACTAAAAATTATTTCTAAACAAGTATGACACATTTTAAAAGAGGAATATTAGACGAACAAAATGCACTAGTTTTTATGAAAATCGATGCAGTGGTTCCAGAGATATCAGCGTTCATGTTGAAAAGTTATCATATAACTGGTTTTGGTAAAAATGGCATAAGACTGGCATAAGACTGGCTTTTACTCGGAAACTAAAAATTATTTCTAAACAAGTATGACACATTTTGAAAGAGGAATATTAGACGAACAAAATGCACTAGTTTTTATGAAAATCGATGCAGTGGTTCCAGAGATATCAGCGTTCATGTTGAAAAGTTATCATATAACTGGTTTTGGTAAAAATGGCATAAGACTGGCATAAGACTGGCTTTTACTCGGAAACTAAAAATTATTTCTAAACAAGTATGACACATTTTGAAAGAGGAATATTAGACGAACAAAATGCACTAGTTTTTATGAAAATCGATGCAGTGGTTCCAGAGATATCAGCGTTCATGTTGAAAAGTTATCATATAACTGGTTTTGGTAAAAATGGCATAAGACTGGCTTTTACTCTAAAACTAAAAATTATTTCTAAACAAGTATGACACATTTTGAAAGAGAAATATTAGACGAACAAAATGCACTAGTTTTTATGAAAATCGATGCAGTGGTTCCAGAGATATCAGCGTTCATGTTGAAAAGTTATCATATAACTGATTTTGGTAAAAATGGCATAAGACTGGCTTTTACTCGGAAACTAAAAATTATTTCTAAACAAGTATGACACATTTTGAAAGAGGAATATTAGACGAACAAAATGCACTAGTTTTTATGAAAATCGATGCAGTGGTTCCAGAGATATCAGCGTTCATGTTGAAAAGTTATCATATAACTGATTTTGGTAAAAATGGCATAAGACTGGCTTTTACTCGGAAACTAAAAATTATTTCTAAACAAGTATGACACATTTTGAAAGAGGAATATTAGATGAACAAAATGCACTAGTTTTTATGAAAATCGATTCAGTGGTTCCAGAGATATCAGCGTTCATGTTGAAAAGTTATCATGTAACTGGTTTTGGTAAAAATGGCATAAGACTGGCTTTTACTCGGAAACTAAAAATTATTTCTAAACAAGTATGACACATTTTGAAAGAGGAATATTAGACGAACAAAATGCACTAGTTTTTATGAAAATCGATGCAGTGGTTCCAGAGATATCAGCGTTCATGTTGAAAAGTTATCATTTAACTGGTTTTGGTAAAAATGGCATAAAAATGGCATAAGACTGGCTTTTACTCGGAAACTAAAAATTATTTCTAAACAAGTATGAAACATTTTGAAAGAGGAATATTAGACGAACAAAATGCACTAGTTTTTATGAAAATCGATGCAGTGGTTCCAGAGATATCAGCGTTCATGTTGAAAAGTTATCATATAACTGGTTTTGGTAAAAATGGCATAAGACTGGCTTGTACTCTAAAACTAAAAATTATTTCTAAACAAGTTTGACACATTTTGAAAGAGGAATATTAGACGAACAAAATGCACTAGTTTTTATGAAAATCGATGTAATGGTTCCAGAGATATCAGCGTTCATGTTGAAAAGTTATCATATAACTGGTTTTGGTAAAAATGGCATAAAAATGGCATAAGACTGGCTTTTACTCGGAAACTAAAAATTATTTCTAAACAAGTATGACACATTTTGAAAGAGGAATATTAGACGAACAAAATGCACTAGTTTTTATGAAAATCGATGCAGTGGTTCCAGAGATATCAGCGTTCATGTTAAAAAGTTATCATATAACTGATTTTGGTAAAAACGGCATAAGACTGGCTTTTACTCGGAAACTAAAAATTATTTCTAAACAAGTATGACACATTTTGAAATAGGAATATTAGACGAACAAAATGCACTAGTTTTTATGAAAATCGATGCAGTGGTTCCAGAGATATCAGCGTTCATGTTGAAAAGTTATCATATAACTGATTTTGGTAAAAATGGCATAAGACTGGCTTTTACTCGGAAACTAAAAATTATTTCTAAACAAGTATGACACATTTTGAAAGAGGAATATTAGACGAACAAAATGCACTAGTTTTTATGAAAATCGATGCAGTGGTTCCAGAGATATCAGCGTTCATGTTGAAAAGTTATCATATAACTGATTTTGGTAAAAATGGCATAAGACTGGCTTTTACTTGGAAACTAAAAATTATTTCTAAACAAGTATGACACATTTTGAAAGAGGAATATTAGACGAACAAAATGCACTAGTTTTTATGAAAATCGATGCAGTGGTTCCAGAGATATCAGCGTTCATGTTGAAAAGTTATCATATAACTGATTTTGGTAAAAATGGCATAAGACTGGCTTTTACTCGGAAACTAAAAATAATTTCTAAACAACTATGACACATTTTGAAAGAGGAATATTAGACGAACAAAATGCACTAGTTTTTATGAAAATCGATGCAGTGGTTCCAGAGATATCAGCGTTCATGTTGAAAAGTTATCATATAACTGATTTTGGTAAAAATGGCATAAGACTGGCATAAGACTGGCTTTTACTCGGAAACTAAAAATTATTTCTAAACAAGTATGACACATTTTGAAAGAGGAATATTAGACGAACAAAATGCACTAGTTTTTATGAAAATCGATGCAGTGGTTCCAGAGATATCAGCGTTCATGTTGAAAAGTTATCATATAACTGGTTTTGGTAAAAATGGCATAAGACTGGCATAAGACTGGCTTTTACTCGGAAACTAAAAATTATTTCTAAACAAGTATGACACGTTTTGAAAGAGGAATATTAGACGAACAAAATGCACTAGTTTTTATGAAAATCGATGCAGTGGTCCCAGAGATATCAGCGTTCATGTTGAAAAGTTATCATATAACTGGTTTTGGTAAAAATGGCATAAGACTGGCTTTTACTCTAAAACTAAAAATTATTTCTAAACAAGTATGACACATTTTGAAAGAGGAATATTATACGAACAAAATGCACTAGTTTTTATGAAAATCGATGCAGTGGTTCCAGAGATATCAGCGTTCATGTTGAAAAGTTATCATATAACTGGTTTTGGTAAAAATGGCATAAGACTGGCATAAGACTGGCTTTTACTCGGAACTAAAAATTATTTCTAAACAAGTATGACACATTTTGAAAGAGGAATATTAGACGAACAAAATGCACTAGTTTTTATGAAAATCGATGCAGTGGTTCCAGAGATATCAGCGTTCATGTTGAAAAGTTATCATATAACTGGTTTTGGTAAAAATGGCATAAGACTGGCATAAGACTGGCTTTTACTCGGAAACTAAAAATTATTTCTAAACAAGTATGACACATTTTGAAAGAGGAATATTAGACGAACAAAATGCACTAGTTTTTATGAAAATCGATGCAGTGGATCCAGAGATATCAGCGTTCATGTTGAAAAGTTATCATATAACTGATTTTGGTAAAAATGGCATAAGACTGGCATAAGACTGGCTTTTACTCGGAAACTAAAAATTATTTCTAAACAAGTATGACACATTTTGAAAGAGGAATATTAGACGAACAAAATGCACTAGTTTTTATGAAAATCGATGCAGTGGTTCCAGAGATATCAGCGTTCATGTTGAAAAGTTATCATATAACTGGTTTTGGTAAAAATGGCATAAGACTGGCATAAGACTGGCTTTTACTCGGAAACTAAAAATTATTTCTAAACAAGTATGACACATTTTGAAAGAGGAATATTAGACGAACAAAATGCACTAGTTTTTTTGAAAATCGATGCAGTTGTCCCAGAGATATCAGCGTTCATGTTGAAAAGTTATCATATAACTGATTTTGGTAAAAATGGCATAAGACTGGCATAAGACTGGCTTTTACTCGGAAACTAAAAATTATTTCTAAACAAGTATGACACATTTTGAAAAAGGAATATTAGACGAACAAAATGCACTAGTTTTTATGAAAATCGATGCAGTGGTTCCAGAGATATCAGCGTTCATGTTGAAAAGTTATCATATAACTGGTTTTGGTAAAAATGGCATAAGACTGGCATAAGACTGGCTTTTACTCGGAAACTAAAAATTATTTCTAAACAAGTATGACACATTTTGAAAGAGGAATATTAGACGAACAAAATGCACTAGTTTTTATAAATCGATGCAGTGGTTCCAGAGATATCAGCGTTCATGTTGAAAAGTTATCATATAACTGGTTTTGGTAAAAATGGCATAAAAATGGCATAAGACTGGCTTTTACTCGGAAGCTAAAAATTATTTCTAAACAAGTATTAAACATTTTGAAAGAGGAATATTAGACGAACAAAATGCACTAGTTTTTATGAAAATCGATGCAGTGGTTCAAGAGATATCAGCGTTCATGTTGAAAAGTTATCACATAACTGGTTTGGGTAAAAATGGCATAAAAATGGCATAAGACTGGCTTTTACTCGGAAACTAAAAATTATTTCTAAACAAGTATGACACATTTTGAAAGAGGAATATTAGACGAACAAAATGCACTAGTTTTTATGAAAATCTATGCAGTGGTTCCAGAGATATCAGCGTTCATGTTGAAAAGTTATCACATAACTGGTTTGGGTAAAAATGGCATAAGACTGGCTTTTACTCGAAAACTAAAAATTATTTCTAAACAAGTATGACACATTTTGAAAGAGGAATATTAGACGAACAAAATGCACTAGTTTTTATGAAAATCGATGCAGTGGTTCCAGAGATATCAGCGTTCATGTTGAAAAGTTATCACATAACTGGTTAGGGTAAAAATGGCATAAAAATGGCATAAGACTGGCTTTTACTCGGAAACTAAAAATTATTTCTAAACAAGTATGACACATTTTCAAAGAGGAATATTAGACGAACAAAATGCACTAGTTTTTATGAAAATCGATGCAGTGGTTCCAGAGATATCAGCGTTCATGTTGAAAAGTTATCACATAACTGCTTTGGGTAAAAATGGCATAAAAATGGCATAAGACTGGCTTTTACTCGGAAACTAAAAATTAGTTCTAAACAAGTATGACACATTTTGAAAGAGGAATATTAGACGAACAAAATGCACTAGTTTTTATGAAAATCGATGCAGTGATTCCAGAGATATCAGCGTTTATGTTGAAAAGTTATCATATAACTGGTTTTGGTAAAAATGGCATAAGACTGGCTTTTACTCGGAAACTAAAAATTATTTTTAAACAAGTATGACACATTTTGAAAGAGGAATATTAGACGAACAAAATGCACTAGTTCCAGAGATATCAGCGTTCATGTTTAAAAGTTATCATATAACTGATTTTGGTAAAAATGGCATAAGACTGGCTTTTACTCGGAAACTAAAAATTATTTCTAAACAAGTATGACACATTTTGAAAGAGGAATATTAGACGAACAAAATGCACAGTGGTTCCAGAGATATCAGCGTTCATGTTGAAAAGTTATCATATAACTGGTTTTGGTAAAAATGGCATAAAAATGGCATAAGACTGGCTTTTACTCGGAAACTAAAAATTATTTCTAAACAAGTATGACACATTTTGAAAAAGGAATATTAGACGAACAAAATGCACTAGTTTTTATGAAAATCGATGCAGTGGTTCCAGAGATATCAGCGTTCATGTTGAAAAGTTATCATATAACTGGTTTTGGTAAAGATGGCATAAAAATGGCATAAGACTTGCTTTTATTCGGAAACTAAAAATTATTTCTAAACAAGTATGACACATTTTGAAAGAGGAATATTAGACGAACAAAATGCACTAGTTTTTATGAAAATCGATGCAGTGGTTCCAGAGATATCAGCGTTCATGTTGAAAAGTTATCATATAACTGGTTTTGGTAAAAATGGCATAAGACTGGCTTTTACTCGGAAACTAAAAATTATTTCTAAACAAGTATGACACATTTTGAAAGAGGAATATTAGACGAACAAAATGCACTAGTTTTTATGAAAATCGATGCAGTGGTTCCAGAGATATCAGCGTTCATGTTGAAAAGTTATCATATAACTGGTTTTGGTAAAAATTGCATAAAAATGGCATAAGACTGGCTTTTACTCGGAAACTAAAAATTATTTCTAAACAAGTATGACACATTTTGAAAGAGGAATATTAGACGAACATAATGCACTAGTTTTTATGAAAATCGATGCAGTGGTTCCAGAGATATCAGCGTTCATGTTGAAAAATTATCATATAACTGGTTTTGGTAAAAATGGCATAAAAATGGCATAAGACTGGCTTTTACTCTAAAACTAAAAATTATTTCTAAACAAGTATGACACATTTTGAAAGAGGAATATTAGACGAACAAAATGCACTAGTTTTTATGAAAATCGATGCAGTGGTTCCAGAGATATCAGCGTTCATGTTGAAAAGTTATCATATAACTGATTTTGGTAAAAATGGCATAAGACTGGCTTTTACTCGGAAACTAAAAATTATTTCTAAACAAGTATGACACATTTTGAAAGAGGAATATTAGACGAACAAAATGCACTAGTTTTTATGAAAATCGATGCAGTGGTTCCAGAGATATCAGCGTTCATGTTGAAAAGTTATCATATAACTGATTTTGGTAAAAATGGCATAAGACTGGCTTTTACTCGGAAACTAAAAATAATTTCTAAACAACTATGACACATTTTGAAAGAGGAATATTAGACGAACAAAATGCACTAGTTTTTATGAAAATCGATGCAGTGGTTCCAGAGATATCAGCGTTCATGTTGAAAAGTTATCATATAACTGATTTTGGTAAAAATGGCATAAGACTGGCATAAGACTGGCTTTTACTCGGAAACTAAAAATTATTTCTAAACAAGTATGACACATTTTGAAAGAGGAATATTAGACGAACAAAATGCACTAGTTTTTATGAAAATCGATGCAGTGGTTCCAGAGATATCAGCGTTCATGTTGAAAAGTTATCATATAACTGGTTTTGGTAAAAATGGCATAAGACTGGCATAAGACTGGCTTTTACTCGGAAACTAAAAATTATTTCTAAACAAGTATGACACATTTTGAAAGAGGAATATTAGACGAACAAAATGCACTAGTTTTTATGAAAATCGATGCAGTGGTCCCAGAGATATCAGCGTTCATGTTGAAAAGTTATCATATAACTGGTTTTGGTAAAAATGGCATAAAAATGGCATAAGACTGGCTTTTACTCTAAAACTAAAAATTATTTCTAAACAAGTATGACACATTTTGAAAGAGGAATATTATACGAACAAAATGCACTAGTTTTTATGAAAATCGATGCAGTGGTTCCAGAGATATCAGCGTTCATGTTGAAAAGTTATCATATAACTGGTTTTGGTAAAAATGGCATAAGACTGGCATAAGACTGGCTTTTACTCGGAACTAAAAATTATTTCTAAACAAGTATGACACATTTTGAAAGAGGAATATTAGACGAACAAAATGCACTAGTTTTTATGAAAATCGATGCAGTGGTTCCAGAGATATCAGCGTTCATGTTGAAAAGTTATCATATAACTGGTTTTGGTAAAAATGGCATAAGACTGGCATAAGACTGGCTTTTACTCGGAAACTAAAAATTATTTCTAAACAAGTATGACACATTTTGAAAGAGGAATATTAGACGAACAAAATGCACTAGTTTTTATGAAAATCGATGCAGTGGTTCCAGAGATATCAGCGTTCATGTTGAAAAGTTATCATATAACTGGTTTTGGTAAAAATGGCATAAAAATGGCATAAGACTGGCTTTTACTCGGAAACTAAAAATTATTTCTAAACAAGTATGACACATTTTGAAAGAGGAATATTAGACGAACAAAATGCACTAGTTTTTGAAAAGTTATCATATAACTGATTTTGGTAAAAATGGCATAAGACTGGCATAAGACTGGCTTTTACTCGGAAACTAAAAATTATTTCTAAACAAGTATGACACATTTTGAAAGAGGAATATTAGACGAACAAAATGCACTAGTTTTTATGAAAATCGATGCAGTGGTTCCAGAGATATCAGCGTTCATGTTGAAAAGTTATCATATAACTGGTTTTGGTAAAAATGGCATAAGACTGGCATAAGACTGGCTTTTACTCGGAAACTAAAAATTATTTCTAAACAAGTATGACACATTTTGAAAGAGGAATATTAGACGAACAAAATGCACTAGTTTTTATGAAAATCGATGCAGTGGTCCCAGAGATATCAGCGTTCATGTTGAAAAGTTATCATATAACTGATTTTGGTAAAAATGGCATAAGACTGGCATAAGACTGGCTTTTACTCGGAAACTAAAAATTATTTCTAAACAAGTATGACACATTTTGAAAAAGGAATATTAGACGAACAAAATGCACTAGTTTTTATGAAAATCGATGCAGTGGTTCCAGAGATATCAGCGTTCATGTTGAAAAGTTATCATATAACTGGTTTTGGTAAAAATGGCATAAGACTGGCATAAGACTGGCTTTTACTCGGAAACTAAAAATTATTTCTAAACAAGTATGACACATTTTGAAAGAGGAATATTAGACGAACAAAATGCACTAGTTTTTATGAAAATCGATGCAGTGGTTCCAGAGATATCAGCGTTCATGTTGAAAAGTTATCATATAACTGGTTTTGGTAAAAATGGCATAAAAATGGCATAAGACTGGGTTTTACTCGGAAGCTAAAAATTATTTCTAAACAAGTATTAAACATTTTGAAAGAGGAATATTAGACGAACAAAATGCACTAGTTTTTATGAAAATCGATGCAGTGGTTCCAGAGATATCAGCGTTCATGTTGAAAAGTTATCATATAACTGATTTTGGTAAAAATGGCATAAGACTGGCATAAGACTGGCTTTTACTCAAAAACTAAAAATTATTTCTAAACAAGTATGACACATTTTGAAAGAGGAATATTAGACGAACAAAATGCACTAGTTTTTATGAAATTCGATGCAGTGGTTCCACAGATATCAGCGTTCATGTTGAAAAGTTATCATATAACTGGTTTTGGTAAAAATGGCATAAGACTGGCATAAGACTGGCTTTTACTCGGAAACTAAAAATTATTTCTAAACAAGTATGACACATTTTGAAAGAGGAATATTAGACGAACAAAATGCACTAGTTTTTATAAAAATCGATGCAGTGGTTCCAGAGATATCAGGGTTCATGTTGAAAAGTTATCATATAACTGGTTTTGGTAAAAATGGCATAAGAATGGCATAAGACTGGCTTTTACTTGGAAACTAAAAATTATTTCTAAACAAGTATGACACATTTTGAAAGAGGAATATTAGACAAACAAAACGCACTGGTCTTTATGAAAATCGATGCAGTGGTTCCAGAGATATCAGCGTTCATGTTGAAAAGTTATCATATAACTGATTTTGGTAAAAATGGCATAAGACTGGCATAAGACTGGCTTTTACTTGGAAACTAAAAATTATTTCTAAACAAGTATGACAAATTTTGAAAGAGGAATATTAGACGAACAAAATGCACTAGTTTTTATGAAAATCGATGCAGAGGTTCCAGAGATATCAGCGTTCATGTTGAAAAGTTATCATATAACTGGTTTTGGTAAAAATGGCATAAGACTGGCTTTTACTCGGAAACTAAAAATTATTTCTAAACAAGTATGACACATTTTGAAAGAGGAATATTAGACGAACAAAATGCACTAGTTTTTAAGAAAATCGATGCAGTGGTTCCAGAGATATCGGCGTTCATGTTGAAAAGTTATCATATAACTGGTTTTGGTAAAAATGGCATAAAAATGGCATAAGACTGGCTTTTACTCGGAAACTAAAAATTATTTCTAAACAAGTATGACACATTTTGAAAGAGGAATATTAGACGAACAAAATGCACTAGTTTTTATGAAAATCGATGCAGTGGTTCCAGAGATATCAGCGTTCATGTTGAAAAGTTATCATATAACTGGTTTTGGTAAAAATGGCATAAAAATGGCATAAGACTGGCTTTTACTCGGAAGCTAAAAATTATTTCTAAACAAGTATTAAACATTTTGAAAGAGGAATATTAGACGAACAAAATGCACTAGTTTTTATGAAAATCGATGCAGTGGTTCCAGAGATATCAGCGTTCATGTTGAAAAGTTATCATATAATTGATTTTGGTAAAAATGGCATAAGACTGGCATAAGACTGGCTTTTACTCAAAAACTAAAAATTATTTCTAAACAAGTATGACACATTTTGAAAGAGGAATATTAGACGAACAAAATGCACTAGTTTTTATGAAATTCGATGCAGTGGTTCCACAGATATCAGCGTTCATGTTGAAAAGTTATCATATAACTGGTTTTGGTAAAAATGGCATAAGACTGGCATAAGACTGGCTTTTACTCGGAAACTAAAAATTATTTCTAAACAAGTATGACACATTTTGAAAGAGGAATATTAGACGAACAAAATGCACTAGTTTTTATGAAAATCGATGCAGTGGTTCCAGAGATATCAGCGTTCATGTTGAAAAGTTATCATATAACTGGTGTTGGTAAAAATGGCATAAGACTGGCATAAGACTGGCTTTTACTCGGAAACTAAAAATTATTTCTAAACAAGTATGACACATTTTGAAAGAGGAATATTAGACGAACAAAACGCACTGGTCTTTATGAAAATCGATGCAGTGGTTCCAGAGATATCAGCGTTCATGTTGAAAAGTTATCATATAACTGGTGTTGGTAAAAATGGCATAAGACTGGCATAAGACTGGCTTTTACTCGGAAACTAAAAATTATTTCTAAACAAGTATGACACATTTTGAAAGAGGAATATAAGACGAACAAAATGCACTAGTTTTTATGAAAATCGATGCAGTGGTTCCAGAGATATCAGCGTTCATGTTGAAAAGTTATCATATAACTGGTGTTGGTAAAAATGGCATAAGACTGGCATAAGACTGGCTTTTACTCGGAAACTAAAAATTATTTCTAAACAAGTATGACACATTTTGAAAGAGGAATATTAGACGAACAAAACGCACTGGTCTTTATGAAAATCGATGCAGTGGTTCCAGAGATATCAGCGTTCATGTAGAAAATTTATCATATAACTGATTTTGGTAAAAACGGCATAAGACTGGCATAAGACTGGCTTTTACTCGGAAACTAAAAATTATTTCTAAACAAGTATGACACATTTTGAAAGAGGAATATTAGACGAACAAAATGCACTAGTTTTTAAGAAAATCGATGCAGTGGTTCCAGAGATATCAGCGTTCATGTTGAAAAGTTATCATATAACTGGTTTTGGTAAAAATGGCATAAAAATGGCATAAGACTGGCTTTTACTCGGAAACTAAAAATTATTTCTAAACAAGTATGACACATTTTGAAAGAGGAATATTAGACGAACAAAATGCACTAGTTTTTATGAAAATCGATGCAGTGGTTCCAGAGATATCAGCGTTCATGTTGAAAAGTTATCATATAACTGGTTTTGGTAAAAATGGCATAAAAATGGCATAAGACTGGCTTTTACTCGGAAACTAAAAATTATTTTTTAACAAGTATGACACATTTTGAAAGAGGAATATTAGACGAACAAAATGCACTAGTTTTTATGAAAATCGATGCAGTGGTTCCAGAGATATCAGCGTTCATGTTGAAAAGTTATCATATAACTGGTTTTGGTAAAAATGGCATAAAAATGGCATAAGACTGGCTTTTACTCGGAAACTAAAAATTATTTCTAAACAAGTATGAAACATTTTGAAAGAGGAATATTAGACGAACAAAATGCACTAGTTTTTATGAAAATCGATGCAGTGGTTCCAGAGATATCAGCGTTCATGTTGAAAAGTTATCATATAGCTGGTTTTGGTAAAAATGGCATAAGACTGGCTTGTACTCTAAAACTAAAAATTATTTCTAAACAAGTATGACACATTTTGAAAGAGGAATATTAGACGAACAAAATGCACTAGTTTTTATGAAAATCGATGCAATGGTTCCAGAGATATCAGCGTTCATGTTGAAAAGTTATCATATAACTGATTTTGGTAAAAATGGCATAAAAATGGCATAAGACTGGCTTTTACTCGGAAACTAAAAATTATTTCTAAACAAGTATGACACATTTTGAAAGAGGAATATTAGACGAAAAAAATGCACTAGTTTTTATGAAAATCGATGCAGTGGTTCCAGAGATATCAGCGTTCATGTTGAAAAGTTATCATATAACTGATTTTGGTAAAAACGGCATAAGACTGGCTTTTACTCGGAAACTAAAAATTATTTCTAAACAAGTATGACACATTTTGAAAGAGGAATATTAGACGAACAAAATGCACTAGTTTTTATGAAAATCGATGCAGTGGTTCCAGAGATATCAGCGTTCATGTTGAAAAGTTATCATATAACTGATTTTGGTAAAAATGGCATAAGACTGGCTTTTACTCGGAAACTAAAAATTATTTCTAAACAAGTATGACACATTTTGAAAGAGGAATATTAGACGAACAAAATGCACTAGTTTTTATGAAAATCGATGCAGTGGTTCCAGAGATATCAGCGTTCATGTTGAAAAGTTATCACATAACTGATTTTGGTAAAAAAACGGCATAAGACTGGCTTTTACTCGGAAACTAAAAATTATTTCTAAACAAGTATGACACATTTTGAAAGAGGAATATTAGACGAACAAAATGCACTAGTTTTTATGAAAATCGATGCAGTGGTTCCAGAGATATCAGCGTTCATGTTGAAAAGTTATCATATAACTGATTTTGGTAAAAATGGCATAAGACTGGCTTTTACTCGGAAACTAAAAATTATTTCTAAACAAGTATGACACATTTTGAAAGAGGAATATTAGACGAACAAAATGCACTAGTTTTTATGAAAATCGATGCAGTGGTCCCAGAGATATCAGCGTTTATGTTGAAAAGTTATCATATAACTGATTTTGGTAAAAATGGCATAAGACTCGCATAAGACTGGCTTTTACTCGGAAACTAAAAATTATTTCTAAACAAGTATGACACATTTTGAAAAAGGAATATTAGACGAACAAAATGCACTAGTTTTTATGAAAATCGATGCAGTGGTTCCAGAGATATCAGCGTTCATGTTGAAAAGTTATCATATAACTGGTTTTGGTAAAAATGGCATAAGACTGTTATAAGATTGGCTTTTACTCGGAAACTAAAAATTATTTCTAAACAAGTATGACACATTTTGAAAGAGGAATATTAGACGAACAAAATGCACTAGTTTTTATGAAAATCGATGCAGTGGTTCCAGAGATATCAGCGTTCATGTTGAAAAGTTATCATATAACTGGTTTTGGTAAAAATGGCATAAAAATGGCATAAGACTGGCTTTTACTCGGAAGCTAAAAATTATTTCTAAACAAGTATTAAACATTTTGAAAGAGGAATATTAGACGAACAAAATGCACTAGTTTTTATGAAAATCGATGCAGTGGTTCCAGAGATATCAGCGTTCATGTTGAAAAGTTATCATATAACTGGTTTTGGTAAAAATGGCATAAGACTGGCATAAGACTGGCTTTTACTCGGAAACTAAAAATTATTTCTAAACAAGTATGACACATTTTAAAGGAGGAATATTAGACGAACAAAATGCACTAGTTTTTAAGAAAATCGATGCAGTGGTTCCAGAGATATCAGCGTTCATGTTGAAAAGTTATCATATAACTGGTTTTGGTAAAAATGGCATAAGACTGGCTTTTACTCGGAAACTAAAAATTATTTCTAAACAAGTATGACACATTTTAAAGGAGGAATATTAGACGAACAAAATGCACTAGTTTTTAAGAAAATCGATGCAGTAGTTCCAGAGATATCAGCGTTCATGTTGAAAAGTTATCATATAACTGGTTTTGGTAAAAATGGCATAAAAATGGCATAAGACTGGCTTTTACTCGGAAACTAAAAATTATTTCTGAACAAGTATGACACATTTTGAAAGAGGAATATTAGACGAACAAAATGCACTAGTTTTTATGAAAATCGATGCAGTGGTTCCAGAGATATCAGCGTTCATGTTGAAAAGTTATCATATAACTGGTTTTGGTTAAAATGGCATAAAAATGGCATAAGACTGGCTTTTACTCGGAAACTAAAAATTATTTTTTAACAATTATGACACATTTTGAAAGAGGAATATTAGACGAACAAAATGCACTAGATTTTATGAAAATCGATGCAGTGGTTCCAGAGATATCAGCGTTCATGTTGAAAAGTTATCATATAACTGGTTTTGGTAAAAATGGCATAAAAATGGCATAAGACTGGCTTTTACTCGGAAACTAAAAATTATTTCTAAACAAGTATGAAACATTTTGAAAGAGGAATATTAGACGAACAAAATGCACTAGTTTTTATGAAAATCGATGCAGTGGTTCCAGAGATATCAGCGTTCATGTTGAAAAGTTATCATATAACTGGTTTTGGTAAAAATGGCATAAGACTGGCTTGTACTCTAAAACTAAAAATTATTTCTAAACAAGTATGACACATTTTGAAAGAGGAATATTAGACGAACAAAATGCACTAGTTTTTATGAAAATCGATGCAATGGTTCCAGAGATATCAGCGTTCATGTTGAAAAGTTATCATATAACTGGTTTTGGTAAAAATGGCATAAAAATGGCATAAGACTGGCTTTTACTCGGAAACTAAAAATTATTTCTAAACAAGTATGACACATTTTGAAAGAGGAATATTAGACGAACAAAATGCACTAGTTTTTATGAAAATCGATGCAGTGGTTCCAGAGATATCAGCGTTCATGTTGAAAAGTTATCATATAACTGATTTTGGTAAAAACGGCATAAGACTGGCTTTTACTCGGAAACTAAAAATTATTTCTAAACAAGCATGACACATTTTGAAAGAGGAATATTAGACGAACAAAATGCACTAGTTTTTATGAAAATCGATGCAGTGATTCCAGAGATATCAGCGTTCATGTTGAAAAGTTATCATATAACTGATTTTGGTAAAAATGGCATAAGACTGGCTTTTACTCGGAAACTAAAAATTATTTCTAAACAAGTATGACACATTTTGAAAGAGGAATATTAGACGAACAAAATGCACTAGTTTTTATGAAAATCGATGCAGTGGTTCCAGAGATATCAGCGTTCATGTTGAAAAGTTATCATATAACTGATTTTGGTAAAAATGGCATAAGACTGGCTTTTACTCGGAAACTAAAAATTATTTATAAACAAGTATGACAAATTTTGAAAGAGGAATATTAGACGAACAAAATGCACTAGTTTTTATGAAAATCGATGCAGTGGTTCCAGAGATATCAGCGTTCATGTTGAAAAGTTATCATATAACTGATTTTGGTAAAAATGGCATAAGACTGGCTTTTACTCGGAAACTAAAAATTATTTCTAAACAACTATGACACATTTTGAAAGAGGAATATTAGACGAACAAAATGCACTAGTTTTTATGAAAATCGATGCAGTGGTTCCAGAGATATCAGCGTTCATGTTGAAAAGTTATCATATAACTGATTTTGGTAAAAATGGCATAAGACTGGCATAAGACTGGCTTTTACTCGGAAACTAAAAATTATTTCTAAACAAGTATGACACATTTTGAAAGAGGAATATTAGACGAACAAAATGCACTAGTTTTTATGAAAATCGATGCAGTGGTTCCAGAGATATCAGCGTTCATGTTGAAAAGTTATCATATAACTGGTTTTGGTAAAAATGGCATAAGACTGGCATAAGACTGGCTTTTACTCGGAAACTAAAAATTATTTCTAAACAAGTATGACACATTTTGAAAGAGGAATATTAGACGAACAAAATGCACTAGTTTTTATGAAAATCGATGCAGTGGTCCCAGAGATATCAGCGTTCATGTTGAAAAGTTATCATATAACTGATTTTGGTAAAAATGGCATAAGACTGGCATAAGACTGGCTTTTACTCGGAAACTAAAAATTATTTCTAAACAAGTATGACACATTTTGAAAAAGGAATATTAGACGAACAAAATGCACTAGTTTTTATGAAAATCGATGCAGTGGTTCCAGAGATATCAGCGTTCATGTTGAAAAGTTATCATATAACTGGTTTTGGTAAAAATGGCATAAGACTGGCATAAGACTGGCTTTTACTCGGAAACTAAAAATTATTTCTAAACAAGTATGACACATTTTGAAAGAGGAATATTAGACGAACAAAATGCACTAGTTTTTATGAAAATCGATGCAGTGGTTCCAGAGATATCAGCGTTCATGTTGAAAAGTTATCATATAACTGGTTTTGGTAAAAATGGCATAAAAATGGCATAAGACTGGGTTTTACTCGGAAGCTAAAAATTATTTCTAAACAAGTATTAAACATTTTGAAAGAGGAATATTAGACGAACAAAATGCACTAGTTTTTATGAAAATCGATGCAGTGGTTCCAGAGATATCAGCGTTCATGTTGAAAAGTTATCATATAACTGATTTTGGTAAAAATGGCATAAGACTGGCATAAGACTGGCTTTTACTCAAAAACTAAAAATTATTTCTAAACAAGTATGACACATTTTGAAAGAGGAATATTAGACGAACAAAATGCACTAGTTTTTATGAAATTCGATGCAGTGGTTCCACAGATATCAGCGTTCATGTTGAAAAGTTATCATATAACTGGTTTTGGTAAAAATGGCATAAGACTGGCATAAGACTGGCTTTTACTCGGAAACTAAAAATTATTTCTAAACAAGTATGACACATTTTGAAAGAGGAATATTAGACGAACAAAATGCACTAGTTTTTATAAAAATCGATGCAGTGGTTCCAGAGATATCAGGGTTCATGTTGAAAAGTTATCATATAACTGGTTTTGGTAAAAATGGCATAAGACTGGCATAAGACTGGCTTTTACTTGGAAACTAAAAATTATTTCTAAACAAGTATGACACATTTTGAAAGAGGAATATTAGACAAACAAAACGCACTGGTCTTTATGAAAATCGATGCAGTGGTTCCAGAGATATCAGCGTTCATGTTGAAAAGTTATCATATAACTGATTTTGGTAAAAATGGCATAAGACTGGCATAAGACTGGCTTTTACTTGGAAACTAAAAATTATTTCTAAACAAGTATGACAAATTTTGAAAGAGGAATATTAGACGAACAAAATGCACTAGTTTTTATGAAAATCGATGCAGAGGTTCCAGAGATATCAGCGTTCATGTTGAAAAGTTATCATATAACTGGTTTTGGTAAAAATGGCATAAGACTGGCTTTTACTCGGAAACTAAAAATTATTTCTAAACAAGTATGACACATTTTGAAAGAGGAATATTAGACGAACAAAATGCACTAGTTTTTAAGAAAATCGATGCAGTGGTTCCAGAGATATCGGCGTTCATGTTGAAAAGTTATCATATAACTGGTTTTGGTAAAAATGGCATAAAAATGGCATAAGACTGGCTTTTACTCGGAAACTAAAAATTATTTCTAAACAAGTATGACACATTTTGAAAGAGGAATATTAGACGAACAAAATGCACTAGTTTTTATGAAAATCGATGCAGTGGTTCCAGAGATATCAGCGTTCATGTTGAAAAGTTATCATATAACTGGTTTTGGTAAAAATGGCATAAAAATGGCATAAGACTGGCTTTTACTCGGAAGCTAAAAATTATTTCTAAACAAGTATTAAACATTTTGAAAGAGGAATATTAGACGAACAAAATGCACTAGTTTTTATGAAAATCGATGCAGTGGTTCCAGAGATATCAGCGTTCATGTTGAAAAGTTATCATATAATTGATTTTGGTAAAAATGGCATAAGACTGGCATAAGACTGGCTTTTACTCAAAAACTAAAAATTATTTCTAAACAAGTATGACACATTTTGAAAGAGGAATATTAGACGAACAAAATGCACTAGTTTTTATGAAATTCGATGCAGTGGTTCCACAGATATCAGCGTTCATGTTGAAAAGTTATCATATAACTGGTTTTGGTAAAAATGGCATAAGACTGGCATAAGACTGGCTTTTACTCGGAAACTAAAAATTATTTCTAACAAGTATGACACATTTTGAAAGAGGAATATTAGACGAACAAAATGCACTAGTTTTTATGAAAATCGACGCAGTGGTTCCAGAGATATCAGCGTTCATGTTGAAAAGTTATCATATAATTGGTTTTGGTAAAAATGGCATAAGACTGGCATAAGACTGGCTTTTACTCGGAAACTAAAAATTATTTCTAAACAAGTATGACACATTTTGAAAGAGGAATATTAGACGAACAAAACGCACTGGTCTTTATGAAAATCGATGCAGTGGTTTCAGAGATATCAGCGTTCATGTTGAAAAGTTATCATATAACTGGTTTTGTTAAAAATGGCATAAAAATGGCATAAGACTGGCTTTTACTCGGAAGCTAAAAATTATTTCTAAACAAGTATTAAACATTTTGAAAGAGGAATATTAGACGAACAAAATGCACTAGTTTTTATGAAATTCGATGCAGTGGTTCCACAGATATCAGCGTTCATGTTGAAAAGTTATCATATAACTGGTTTTGGTAAAAATGGCATAAGACTGGCATAAGACTGGCTTTTACTCGGAAACTAAAAATTATTTCTAAACAAGTATGACACATTTTGAAAGAGGAATATTAGACGAACAAAATGCAATGGTTTTTATGAAAATCGATGCAGTGGTTCCAGAGATATCAGCGTTCATGTTGAAAAGTTATCATATAACTGGTTTTGGTAAAAATGGCATAAGACTGGCATAAGACTGGCTTTTACTCGGAAACTAAAAATTATTTCTAAACAAGTATGACACATTTTGAAAGAGGAATATTAGACGAACAAAATGCACTAGTTTTTATGAAAATCGATGCAGTGGTTCCAGAGATATCAGCGTTCATGTTGAAAAGTTATCATATAACTGGTTTTGGTAAAAATGGCATAAGACTGGCATAAGACTGGCTTTTACTCGGAAACTAAAAATTATTTTTTAACAAGTATGACACATTTTGAAAGAGGAATATTAGACGAACAAAATGCAATAGTTTTTATGAAAATCGATGCAGTGGTTCCAGAGATATCAGCGTTCATGTTGAAAAGTTATCATATAACTGGTTTTGGTAAAAATGGCATAAGACTGGATTTTACTCGGAAACTAAAAATTATTTCTAAACAAGTATGACACATTTTGAAAGAGGAATATTAGACGAACAAAATGCACTAGTTTTTCTGAAAATCGATGCAGTGGTTCCAGAGATATCAGCGTTCATGTTGAAAAGTTATTATATAACTGGTTTTGGTAAAAATGGCATAAAAATGGCATAAGACTGGCTTTTACTCGGAAACTAAAAATTATTTTTTAACAAGTATGACACATTTTGAAAGAGGAATATTAATTAGACGAACAAAATGCACTAGTTTTTATGAAAATCGATGCAGCGGTTCCAGAGATATCAGCGTTCATGTTGAAAAGTTATCATATAACTGGTTTTGGTAAAAATGGCATAAAAATGGCATAAGACTGGCTTTTACTCGGAAACTAAAAATTATTTCTAAACAAGTATGACACATTTTGAAAGAGGAATATTAGACGAACAAAATGCACTAGTTTTTATGAAAATCGATGCAGTGGTTCCAGAGATATCAGCGTTCATGTTGAAAAGTTATCATATAACTGATTTTGGTAAAAATGGCATAAGACTGGCTTTTACTCGGAAACTAAAAATTATTTATAAACAAGTATGACACATTTTGAAAGAGGAATATTAGACGAACAAAATGCACTAGTTTTTATGAAAATCGATGCAGTGGTTCCATAGATATCAGCGTTCATGTTGAAAAGTTATCATATAACTGATTTTGGTAAAAATGGCATAAGACTGGCTTTTACTCGGAAACTAAAAATTATTTCTAAACAACTATGACACATTTTGAAAGAGGAATATTAGACGAACAAAATGCACTAGTTTTTAAGAAAATCGATGCAGTGGTTCCAGAGATATCAGCGTTCATGTTGAAAAGTTATCATATAACTGATTTTGGTAAAAATGGCATAAGACTGGCATAAGACTGGCTTTTACTCGGAAACTAAAAATTATTTCTAAACAAGTATGACACATTTTGAAAGAGGAATATTAGACGAACAAAATGCACTAGTTTTTATGAAAATCGATGCAGTGGTTCCAGAGATATCAGCGTTCATGTTGAAAAGTTATCATATAACTGGTTTTGGTAAAAATGGCATAAGACTGGCATAAGACTGGCTTTTACTCGGAAACTAAAAATTATTTCTAAACAAGTATGACACATTTTGAAAGAGGAATATTAGACGAACAAAATGCACTAGTTTTTATGAAAATCGATGCAGTGGTCCCAGAGATATCAGCGTTCATGTTGAAAAGTTATCATATAACTGATTTTGGTAAAAATGGCATAAGACTGGCATAAGACTGGCTTTTACTCGGAAACTAAAAATTATTTCTAAACAAGTATGACACATTTTGAAAAAGGAATATTAGACGAACAAAATGCACTTGTTTCTATGAAACCGATGGCAGTGGTTCCAGAGATATCAGCGTTCATGTTGAAAAGTTATCATATAACTGGTTTTGGTAAAAATGGCATAAGACTGGCATAAGACTGGCTTTTACTCGGAAACTAAAAATTATTTCTAAACAAGTATGACACATTTTGAAAGAGGAATATTAGACTAACAAATGCACTTGTTTTTATGAAAATCGATGCAGTGGTTCCAGAGATAACAGCGTTCATGTTGAAAAGTTATCATATACTGGTATTGGTAAAAATGGCATAAAAATGGCATAAGACTGGCTTTTACTCGGAAAACAAAAATTATTTCTAAACAAGTATGACACATTTTGAAAAAGGAATATTAGACGAACAAAATGCACTAGTTTCTATGAAAACCGATGCAGTGGTTCCAGAGATATCAGCGTTCATGTTGAAAAGTTATCATATAACTGGTTTTGGTAAAAATGGCATAAGACTGGCATAAGACTGCTTTTACTCGGAAACTAAAAATTATTCTAAACAAGTATGACACCTTTTGAAAGAGGAATATTAGACGAACAAAAATGCACTAGTTTTTATGAAATTCGATGCAGTGTTCCACAGATATCAGCGTTCATGTTGAAAAGTTATCATATAACTGGTTTTGGTAAAAATGGCAATAAAAATGGCATAAGACTGGCTTTTACTCGGAAAACAAAAATTATTTCTAAACAAGTATGACACATTTTGAAAGAGGAATATTAGACGAACAAAATGCACTAGTTTTTATGAAAATCGATGCAGTGGTTCCAGAGATATCAGCGTTCATGTCGAAAAGTTATCATATAACTTGTTTTGGTAAAAATGGCATAAAAATGGCATAAGACTGGCTTTTACTCGGAAACTAAAAATTATTTCTAAACAAGTATGACACATTTTGAAAGAGGAATATTAGACGAACAAAAATGCACTAGTTTTTATGAAAATCGATGCAGTGGTTCCAGAGATATCAGCGTTCATGTTGAAAAGTTATCATATAACTTGATTTTGGTAAAAAATGGCATAAGACTGGCTTTTACTCGGAAACTAAAAATTATTTATAAACAAGTATGACACATTTTGAAAGAGGAATATTAGACGAACAAAATGCACTAGTTTTTATGATAATCGATGCAGTGGTTCCATAGATATCAGCGTTCATGTTGAAAAGTTTTCATATAACTGATTTTGGTAAAAATGGCATAAGACTGGCTTTTACTCGGAAACTAAAAATTATTTCTAAACAACTATGACACATTTTGAAAGAGAATATTAGACGAACAAAATGCACTAGTTTTAAGAAAATCGATGCAGTGGTTCCAGAGATATCAGCGTTCATGTTGAAAAGTTATCATATAAACTGATTTTGGTAAAAATGCATAAGACTGGCATAAGACTGGCTTTTACTCGGAAACTAAAAATTATTTCTAAACAAGTATGACACATTTTGAAAGAGGAATATTAGACGAACAAAATGCACTAGTTTTTATGAAAATCGATGCAGTGGTTCCAGAGATATCAGCGTTCATGTTGAAATGTTATCATATAAACTGGTTTTGGTAAAAATGGCATAAGACTGGCATAAGACTGGCTTTTACTCGGAAACTAAAAATTATTTCTAAACAAGTATGACACATTTTGAAAGAGGAATATTAGACGAACAAAATGCACTAGTTTTAATGAAAATCGATGCAGTGGTCCCAGAGATATCAGCGTTCATGTTGAAAAGTTATCATATAACTGATTTTGGTAAAAATGGCATAAGACTGGCATAAGACTGGCTTTTACTCGGAAACTAAAAATTATTTCTAAACAAGTATGACACATTTTGAAAAAGGAATATTAGACGAACAAAATGCACTAGTTTCTATGAAAACCGATGCAGTGGTTCCAGAGATATCAGCGTTCATGTTGAAAAGTTATCATATAACTGGTTTGGTAAAAATGGCATAAGGACTGGCATAAGACTGGCTTTACTCGGAAACTAAAAATTATTTCTAAACAAGTATGACACATTTTGAAAGAGGATATTAGACTAACAAAATGGCACTTGTTTTTATTGAAATCGATGCAGTGGTTCCAGAGATAACAGCGTTCATGTTGAAAAGTTATCATATAACTGGTTTTGGTAAAAATGGCATAAAAATGGCATAAGACTGGCTTTTACTCGGAAAACAAAAATATTTCTAAACAAGTATGACACATTTTGAAAAAGGAATATTAGACGAACAAAATGCACTAGTTTCTATGAAAACCGATGCAGTGGTTCCAGAGATATCAGCGTTCATGTTGAAAAGTTATCATATAACTGGTTTTGGTAAAAAATGGCATAAGACTGGCATATAGACTGGCTTTTACTCGGAAACTAAAAAATTATTTCTAAACAAGTATGACACATTTTGAAAGAGGAATATTAGACGAACAAAATGCACTAGTTTTTATGAAATTCGATGCAGTGGTTCCACAGATTCAGCGTTCATGTTGAAAAGTTATCATATAACTGGTTTTGGTAAAAATGGCATAAAAATGGCATAAGACTGGCTTTTACTCGGAAAACAAAAATTATTTCTAAACAAGTATGACACATTTTGAAAGAGGAATATTAGACGAACAAAATGCACTAGTTTTTATGAAAATCGATGCAGTGGTTCCAGAGATATCAGCGTTCATGTCGAAAAGTTATCAATATAACTTGTTTTGGTAAAATGGCATAAAAATGGCATAAGACTGGGCTTTTACTCGGAAACTAAAAATTATTTCTAAAACAAGTATGACACATTTTGAAAGAGGAATATTAGACGAACAAAATGCACTAGTTTTTTATGAAAATCGATGCAGTGGTTCCAGAGATATCAGCGTTCATGTCGAAAAGTTATCATATAACTTGTTTTGGTAAAAATGGCATAAAAATGGCATAAGACTGGCTTTTACTCGGAAACTAAAAATTATTTCTAAACAAGTATGACACATTTTGAAACAGGAATATTAGACGAACAAAATGCACTAAATTTTTATGAAAATCGATGCTAGTGGTTCCAGAGATATCAGCGTTCATGTCGAAAAGTTATCATATAACTTGTTTTGGTAAAAATGGCATAAAAATGGCAATAAGACTGGCTTTTACTCGGAAACTAAAAATTATTTCTCTAAACAAGTATGACACATTTTGAAACAGGAATATTAGACGAACAAATATGCACTAATTTTTATGAAAATCGATGCAGTGGTTCCAGAGATATCAGCGTTCATGTTGAAAGGTTATCATATAACTGGTTTTGGTAAAAATGGCATAAAAATGGCATAAGGACTGGTTTTTACTCGGAAACTAAAAATTATTTCTAAACAAGTATGACACATTTTGAAACAGGAATATTAGACGAACAAAATGCACTAGTTTTTATGAAAATCGATGCAGTGGTTCCAGAGATATCAGCGTTCATGTGAAAAGTTATCATATAACTGATTTTGGTAAAAATGGCAAAAGACTGGCTTTTACTCGGAAACTAAAAATTATTTCTAAACAAGTTATGACACATTTGAAAGAGGAATATTAGAAGACAAAATGCACTAGTTTTTTATGAAAATCGATGCAGTGGTTCCAGAGATATCAGCGTTCATGTTGAAAAGTTATCATATAACTGGTTTTGGTAAAAATGGCATAAAAATGGCATAAGACTGGCTTTTACTCGGAAACTAAAAATTGTTTCTAAACAAGTATGACACATTTTAAGAGAGGAATATTAGACGAACATAATGCACTAGTTTTTATGAAAATCGATGCAGTGGTTCCAGAGATATCAGCGTTCATGTTGAAAAGTTATCATATAACTGGTTTTGGTAAAAATGGCATAAAAATGGCATAAGACTGGCTTTTACTCGGAAGCTAAAATTATTTCTAAACAAGTATGACACATTTTTGAAAGAGGAATATTAGACGAACAAAATGCACTAGTTTTTTATGAAAATCGATGCAGTGGTTCCAGAGATATCAGCGTTCATGTTGAAAAGTTATCATATAACTGATTTTGGTAAAAATGGCATAAGACTGGCATAAGACTGGCTTTTACTCAAAAACTAAAAAATTATTTCTAAACAAGTATGACACATTTTGAAAGAGGAATATTAGACCGAACAAAATGCACTAGTTTTTATGAAATTCGATGCAGTGGTTCCACAGATATCAGCGTTCATGTTGAAAAGTTATCATATAACTGGTTTTGGTAAAAATGGCATAAAAATGGCATAAGACTGGCTTTTACTCGGAAAACAAAAATTATTTCTAAACAAGTATGACACATTTTGAAAGAGGAATATTAGACGAACAAAATGCACTAGTTTTTATGAAAATCGATGCAGTGGTTCAGAGATATCAGCGTTCATGTCGAAAATGTTATCATATAACTTGTTTTGGTAAAAAATGGCATAAAAATGGCATAAGACTGGCTTTTACTCGAAAACTAAAAATTATTTCTAAACAAGTATGACACATTTGAAAGAGGAATATTAGACGAACAAAATGCACTAGTTTTTATGAAAATCGATGCAGTGGTTCCAGAGATATCAGCGTTCATGTCGAAAAGTTATCATATAACTTGTTTTGGTAAAAATGGCATAAAAATGGCATAAGACTGGCTTTTACTCGGAAACTAAAAATTATTTCTAAACAAGTATGACACATTTTGAAAGAGGAATATTAGACGAACAAAATGCACTAGTTTTTATGAAAAATCGATGCAGTGGTTCAGAGATATCAGCGTTCATGTTGAAAAGTTATCATATAACTGGTTTGGTAAAAATGGCATAAGACTGGCTTTTACTCGGAAACTAAAAAATTATTTCTAAACAAATATGACAAATTTTGAAAGAGGAATATTAGACGAACAAAATGCACTAGTTTTTATGAAAATCGATGCAGTGGTTCCAGAGATATCAGCGTTCATGTTGAAAAATTATCATATAACTGGTTTTGGTAAAAATGGCATAAGACTGGCTTTTACTCGGAAACTAAAAATTATTTCTAAACAAGTATGACACATTTTGAAAGAGGAATATTAGTCGAACAAAATGCACTAATTTTTATGAAAATCGATGCAGTGGTTCCAGAGATATCAGCGTTCATGTTGAAAAGTTATCATATAACTGGTTTTGGTAAAAATGGCATAAAAATGGCATAAGACTGGTTTTTACTCGGAAACTAAAAATTATTTCTAAACAAGTATGACACATTTTGAAACAGGAATATTAGACGAACAAAATGCACTAATTTTTTATGAAAATCGATGCAGTGGTTCCAGAGATATCAGCGTTCATGTTGAAAAGTTATCATATAACTGGTTTTGGTAAAAATGGCATAAAAATGGCATAAGACTGGCTTTTACTCTAAAACTAAAAATTATTTCTAAACAAGTATGACACATTTTGAAAGAGGAATATTAGACGAACAAAATGCACTAGTTTTTATGAAAATCGATGCAGTGGTTCCAGAGATATCAGCGTTCATGTTGAAAAGTTATCATATAACTGGTTTTGGTAAAAATGGCATAAGACTGGCTTTTACTCTAAAACTAAAAATTATTTCTAAACAAGTATGACACATTTTGAAAGAGAAATATTAGACGAACAAAATGCACTAGTTTTTATGAAAATCGAGAGATATCAGCGTTCATATTGAAAAGTTATCATATAACTGATTTTGGTAAAAATGGCATGAGACTGGCTTTTACTCGGAAACTAAAAATTATTTCTAAACAAGTATGACACATTTTGAAAGAGGAATATTAGACGAACAAAATGCACTAGTTTTTATGAAAATCGATGCAGTGGTTCCAGAGATATCAGCGTTCATGTTGAAAAGTTATCATATAACTGATTTTGGTAAAAATGGCAGAAGACTGGCTTTTACTCGGAAACTAAAAATTATTTCTAAACAAGTATGACACATTTTGAAAGAGGAATATTAGACGAACAAAATGCACTAGTTTTTATGAAAATCGATGCAGTGGTTCCAGAGATATCAGCGTTCATGTTGAAAAGTTATCATATAACTGGTTTTGGTAAAAATGGCATAAGACTAGCTTTTACTCGGAAACTAAAAATTATTTCTAAACAAGAGATATCACCGTTCATGTTGAAAAGTTATCACATAACTGGTTTTGGTAAAAATGGCATAAAAATGGCATAAGACTGGCTTTTACTCGCAAACTAAAAATTATTTCTAAACAAGTATGAAACATTTTGAAAGAGGAATATTAGAAGAACAAAATGCACTAGTTTTTATGAAAATCGATGCAGTGGTTCCAGAGATATCAGCGTTCATGTTGAAAAGTTATCATATAACTGGTTTTTTGTACTCTAAAACTAAAAATTATTTCTAAACAAGTATGACACATTTTGAAAGAGGAATATTAGACGAACAAAATGCACTAGTTTTTATGAAAATCGATGCAATGGTTCCAGAGATATCAGCGTTCATGTTGAAAAGTTACCATATAACTGGTTTTGGTAAAAATGGCATAAAAATGGCATAAGACTGGCTTTTACTCGAAAACTAAAAATTATTTCTAAACAAGTATGACACATTTTGAAAGAGGAATATTAGACGAACAAAATGCACTAGTTTTTATGAAAATCGATGCAGTGGTTCCAGAGATATCAGCGTTCATGTTGAAAAGTTATCATATAACTGATTTTGGTAAAAACGGCATAAGACTGGCTTTTACTCGGAAACTAAAAATTATTTCTAAACAAGTATGACACATTTTGAAAGAGGAATATTAGACGAACAAAATGCACTAGTTTTTATGAAAATCGATGCACTGGTTCCAGAGATATCAGCGTTCATGTTGAAAAGTTATCATATAACTGATTTTGGTAAAAATGGCATAAGACTGGCTTTTACTCGGAAACTAAAAATTATTTCTAAACAAGTATGACACATTTTGAAAGAGAAATATTAGACGAACAAAATGCACTAGTTTTTATGAAAATCGATGCAGTGGTTCCAGAGATATCAGCGTTCATGTTGAAAAGTTATCATATAACTGATTTTGGTAAAAATGGCATAAGACTGGCATAAGACTGGCTTTTACTCGGAAACTAAAAATTATTTCTAAACAAGTATGACACATTTTGAAAGAGGAATATTAGACGAACAAAATGCACTAGTTTTTATGAAAATCGATGCAGTGGTTCCAGAGATATCAGCGTTCATGTTGAAAAGTTATCATATAACTGGTTTTGGTAAAAATGGCATAAGACTGGCATAAGACTGGCTTTTACTCGGAAACTAAAAATTATTTCTAAACAATTATGACACATTTTGAAAGAGGAATATTAGACGAACAAAATGCACTAGTTTTTATGAAAATCGATGCAGTGGTTCCAGAGATATCAGCGTTCATGTTGAAAAGTTATCATATAACTGGTTTTGGTAAAAATGGCATAAGACTGGCATAAGACTGGCTTTTACTCGGAAACTAAAAATTATTTCTAAACAAGTATGACACATTTTGAAAGAGGAATATTAGACGAACAAAATGAACTAGTTTTTATAAAATCGATGCAGTGGTTCCAGAGATATCAGCGTGCATGTTGAAAAGTTATCATATAACTGGTTTTGGTAAAAATGGCATAAGACTGGCATAAGACTGGCTTTTACTCGGAAACTAAAAATTATTTCTAAACAAGTATGACACATTTTGAAAGAGGAATATTAGACGAACAAAATGCACTGGTTTTTATGAAAATCGATGCAGTGGTTCCAGAGATATCAGCGCGCATGTTGAAAAGTTATCATATAACTGGTTTTGGTAAAAATGGCATAAGACTGGCATAAGACTGGCTTTTACTCGGAAACTAAAAATTATTTCTAAACAAGTATGACACATTTTGAAAGAGAAATATTAGACGAACAAAACGCACTGGTTTTTATGAAAATCGATGCAGTGGTTCCAGAGATATCAGCGTTCATGTTGAAAAGTTATCATATAACTGATTTTGGTAAAAATGGCATAAGACTGGCATAAGACTGGCTTTTACTCGGAAACTAAAAATTATTTCTAAACAAGTATGACAAATTTTGAAAGAGGAATATTAGACGAACAAAATGCACTAGTTTTTATGAAAATCGATGCAGAGGTTCCAGAGATATCAGCGTTAATGTTGAAAAGTTATCATATAACTGGTTTTGGTAAAAATGGCATAAGACTGGCTTTTACTCGGAAACTAAAAATTATTTCTAAACAAGTATGACACATTTTGAAAGAGGAATATTAGACGAACAAAATGCACTAGTTTTTATGAAAATCGATGCAGTGGTTCCAGAGATATCAGCGTTCATGTTGAAAAGTTATCATATAACTGGTTTTGGTAAAAATGGCATAAAAATGGCATAAGACTGGCTTTTACTCGGAAACTAAAAATTATTTCTAAACAAGTATGACACATTTTGAAAGAGGAATATTAGACGAACAAAATGCACTAGTTTTTATGAAAATCGATGCAGTGGTTCCAGAGATATCAGCGTTCATGTTGAAAAGTTATCATATAACTGGTTTTGGTAAAAATGGCATAAAAATGGCATAAGACTGGCTTTTACTCGGAAACTAAAAATTATTTTTTAACAAGTATGACACATTTTGAAAGAGGAATATTAGACGAACAAAATGCACTAGTTTTTATGAAAATCGATGCAGTGGTTCCAGAGATATCAGCGTTCATGTTGAAAAGTTATCATATAACTGGTTTTGGTAAAAATGGCATAAGACTGGATTTTACTCGGAAACTAAAAATTATTTCTAAACAAGTATGACACATTTTGAAAGAGGAATATTAGACGAACAAAATGCACTAGTTTTTATGAAAATCGATGCAGTGGTTCCAGAGATATCAGCGTTCATGTTGAAAAGTTATCATATAACTGGTTTTGGTAAAAATGGCATAAGACTGGCTTTTACTCGGAAACTAAAAATTATTTCTAAACAAGTATGACACATTTTGAAAGAGGAATATAAGACGAACAAAATGCACTAGTTTTTATGAAAATCGATGCAGTGGTTCCAGAGATATCAGCGTTCATGTTGAAAAGTTATCATATAACTGGTTTTGGTAAAAATGGCATAAGACTGGCTTTTACTCGGAAACTAAAAATTATTTCTAAACAAGTATGACACATTTTGAAAGAGGAATATTAGACGAACAAAATGCACTAGTTTTTATGAAAATCGATGCAGTGGTTCCAGAGATATCAGCGTTCATGTTGAAAAGTTATCATATAACTGGTTTTGGTAAAAATGGCATAAGACTGGCTTTTACTCGGAAACTAAAACTTATTTCTAAACAAGTATGACACATTTTGAAAGAGGAATATTAGACGAACAAAATGCACTAGTTTTTATGAAAATCGATGCAGTGGTACCAGAGATATCAGCGTTCATGTTGAAAAGTTATCATATAACTGGTTTTGGTAAAAATGGCATAAACATGGCATAAGATTGGCTTTTACTCGGAAACTAAAAATTATTTCTAAACAAGTATGACACATTTTGAAAGAGGAATATTAGACGAACAAAATGCACTAGTTTTTATGAAAATCGATGCAGTGGTTCCAGAGATATCAGCGTGCATGTTGAAAAGTTATCATATAACTGGTTTTGGCAAAAATAGCATAAAAATGGCATAAGACTGGCTTTTACTCGGAAACTAAAAATTATTTTTTAACAAGTATGACACATTTTGAAAGAGGAATATTAGACGAACAAAATGCACTAGTTTTTATGAAAATCGATGCAGTGGTTCCAGAGATATCAGCGTTCATGTTGAAAAGTTATCATATAACTGGTTTTGGTAAAAATGGCATAAAAATGGCATAAGACTGGCTTTTACTCGGAAACTAAAAATTATTTCTAAACAAGTATGACACATTTTGAAAGAGGAATATTAGACGAACAAAATGCACTAGTTTTTATGAAAATCGATGCAGTGGTTCCAGAGATATCAGCGTTCATGTTGAAAAGTTATCATATAACTGGTTTTGGTAAAAATGGCATAAGACTGGCTTTTACTCGGAAACTAAAAATTATTTCTAAACAAGTATGACACATTTTGAAAGAGGAATATTAGACGAACAAAATGCACTAGTTTTTATGAAAATCGATGCAGTGGTTCTAGAGATATAAGCGTTCATGTTGAAAAGTTTTCATATAACTGGTTTTGGTAAAAATGGCATAAGACTGGCTTTTACTCGGAAACTAAAAATTATTTCTAAACAAGTATGACACATTTTGAAAGAGGAATATTAGACGAACAAAACGCACTAGTTTTTATGAAAATCGATGCAGTGGTTCCAGAGATATCAGCGTTCATGTTGAAAAGTTATCATATAACTGGTTTTGGTAAAAATGGCATAAGACTGGCTTTTACTCGGAAACTTAAAATTATTTCTAAACAAGTATGACACATTTTGAAAGAGGAATATTAGACGAACAAAATGCACTAGTTTTTATGAAATACGATGCAGTGGTTCCAGAGATATCAGCGTTCATGTTGAAAAGTTATCATATAACTGATTTTGGCAAAAATGGCATAAGACTGGCTTTTACTCGGAAACTAAAAATTATTTCTAAACAAGTATGACACATTTTGAAAGAGGAATATTAGACGAACAAAATGCACAGTGGTTCCAGAGATATCAGCGTTCATGTTGAAAAGTTATCATATAACTGGTTTTGGTAAAAATGGCATAAAAATGGCATAAGACTGGCTTTTACTCGGAAACTAAAAATTATTTCTAAACAAGTATGACACATTTTGAAAGAGGAATATTAGACGAACAAAATGCACTAGTTTTTATGAAAATTGATGCAGTGGTTCCAGAGATATCAGCGTTCATGTTGAAAAGTTATCATATAACTGGTTTTGGTAAAAATGGCATAAAAATGGCATAAGACTGGCTTTTACTCGGAAACTAAAAATTATTTCTAAACAAGTATGACACATTTTGAAAGAGGAATATTAGACGAACAAAATGCACTAGTTTTTATAAAAATTGATGCAGTGGTTCCAGAGATATCAGCGTTCATGTTGAAAAGTAATCATATAACTGTTTTTGGTAAAAATGGCATAAAAATGGCATAAGACTGGCTTTTACTCGGAAACTAAAAATTGTTTCTAAACACGTATGACACATTTTGAAAGAGGAATATAAGACGAACAAAATGCACTAGTTTTTATGAAAATCGATGCAGTGGTTCCAGAGATATCAGCGTTCATGTTGAAAAGTTATCATATAACTGGTTTTGGTAAAAATGGCATAAGACTGGCTTTTACTCGGAAACTAAAAATTATTTCTAAACAAGTATGACACATTTTGAAAGAGGAATATTAGACGAACAAAATGCACTAGTTTTTATGAATATCGATGCAGTGATTCCAGAGATATCAGCGTTCATGTTGAAAAGTTATCATATAACTGGTTTTGGTAAAAATGGCATAAGATTGGCTTTTACTCGGAAACTAAAAATTATTTCTAAACAAGTATGACACATTTTGAAAGAGAAATATTAGACGAACAAAATGCACTAGATTTTATGAAAATCGATGCAGTGTTTCCAGAGATATCAGCGTTCATGTTGAAAAGTTATCATATAACTGATTTTGGTAAAAATGGCATAAGACTGGCTTTTACTCGGAAACTAAAAAGTATTTCTAAACAAGTATGACACATTTTGAAAGAGGAATATTAGACGAACAAAATGCACAGTGGTTCCAGAGATATCAGCGTTCATGTTGAAAAGTTATCATATAACTGGTTTTGGTAAAAATGGCATAAAAATGGCATAAGACTGGCTTTTACTCGGAAACTAAAAATTATTTCTAAACAAGTATGACACATTTTGAAAGAGGAATGTTAGACGAACAAAATGCACTAGTTTTTCTGAAAATTGATGCAGTAGTTCCAGAGATATCAGCGTTCATGTTGAAAAGTTATCACATAACTGGTTTGGGTAAAAATGGCATAAAAATGGCATAAGACTGGCTTTTGCTCGGAAACTAAAAATTATTTCTAAACAAGTATGACACATTTTGAAAGAGGAATGTTAGACGAACAAAATGCACTAGTTTTTATGAAAATCGATGCAGTGGTTCCAGAGATATCAGCGTTCATGTTGAAAAGTTATCATATAACTGATTTTGGTAAAATGGCATAAGACTGGCTTTTACTCGGAAACTAAAAATTATTTCTAAACAAGTATGACACATTTTGAAAGAGGAATATTAGACGAACAAAATGCACAGTGGTTCCAGAGATATCAGCGTTCATGTTGAAAAGTTATCATATAACTGGTTTTGGTAAAAATGGCATAAAAATGGCATAAGACTGGCTTTTACTCGGAAACTAAAAATTATTTCTAAACAAGTATGACACATTTTGAAAGAGGAATGTTAGACGAACAAAATGCACTAGTTTTTCTGAAAATTGATGCAGTGGTTCCAGAGATATCAGCGTTCATGTTGAAAAGTTATCACATAACTGGTTTGGGTAAAAATGGCATAAAAATGGCATAAGACTGGCTTTTGCTCGGAAACTAAAAATTATTTCTAAACAAGTATGACACATTTTGAAAGAGGAATGTTAGACGAACAAAATGCACTAGTTTTTATGAAAATCGATGCAGTGGTTCCAGAGATATCAGCGTTCATGTTGAAAAGTTATCATATAACTGATTTTGGTAAAATGGCATAAGACTGGCTTTTACTCGGAAACTAAAAATTATTTCTAAACAAGTATGACACATTTTGAAAGAGGAATATTAGACGAACAAAATGCACAGTGGTTCCAGAGATATCAGCGTTCATGTTGAAAAGTTATCATATAACTGGTTTTGGTAAAAATGGCATAAAAATGGCATAAGACTGGCTTTCTTTCGGAAACTAAAAATTATTTCTAAACAAGTATGACACATTTTGAAAGAGGAATATAAGACGAACAAAATGCACTAGTTTTTATGAAAATTGATGCAGTGGTTCCAGAGATATCAGCGTTCATGTTGAAAAGTTATCATATAACTGGTTTTGGTAAAAATGGCATAAAAATGGCATAAGACTGGCTTTTACTCGGAAACTAAAAATTATTTCTAAACAAGTATGACACATTTTGAAAGAGGAATATTAGACGAACAAAATGCACTAGTTTTTATGAAAATCGATGCAGTGGTTCCAGAGATATCAGCGTTCATGTTGAAAAGTTATCATATAACTGGTTTTGGTAAAAAAGGCATAAAAATGGCATAAGACTGGCTTCTACTCGGAAACTAAAAATTACTTCTAAACAAGTATGACACATTTTGAAAGAGGAATATTAGACGAACAAAATGCACTAGTTTTTATGAAAATCGATGCAGTGGTTCCAGAGATATCAGCGTTCATGTTGAAAAGTTATCATATAACTGGTTTTGGTAAAAATGGCATAAGACTGGCTTTTACTCGGAAACTAAAAATTATTTCTAAACAAGTATGACACATTTTGAAAGAGGAATATTAGACGAACAAAATGCACAGTGGTTCCAGAGATATCAGCGTTCATGTTAAAAAGTTATAATATAACTGATTTTGGTAAAAATGGCATAAAAATGGCATAAGACTGGCTTTTACTCGGAAACTAAAAATTATTTCTAAACAAGTATGACACATTTTGAAAGAGGAATATTAGACGAACAAAATGCACTAGTTTTTATGAAAATCGATGCAGTGATTCAAGAGATATCAGCGTTCATGTTGAAAAGTTATCATATAACTGGTTTTGGTAAAAATGGCGTAAGACTGGCTTTTACTCGGAAACTAAAAATTATTTCTAAACAAGTATGACACATTTTGAAAGAGGAATATTAGACGAACAAAATGCACTAGTTTTTATGAAAATCGATGCAGTGGTTCCAGAGATATCAGCGTTCATGTTGAAAAGTTATCATATAACTGATTTTGGTAAAAATGGCATAAGACTGGCTTTTACTAAACAAGTATGACACATTTTGAAAGAGGAATATTAGACGAACAAAATGCACTAGTTTTTATGAAAATCGATGCAGTGGTTCCAGAGATATCAGCGTTCATGTTGAAAAGTTATCATATAACTGATTTTGGTAAAAATGGCATAAGACTGGCTTTTACTCGGAAACTAAAAATTATTTCTAAACAAGTATGACACATTTTGAAAGAGGAATATTAGACGAACAACATGCACAGTGGTTCCAGAGATATCAGCGTTCATGTTAAAAAGTTATCATATAACTGGTTTTGGTAAAAATGGCATAAAAATGGCATAAGACTGGCTTTTACTCGGAAACTAAAAATTATTTCTAAACAAGTATGACACATTTTGAAAGAGGAATATTAGACGAACAAAATGCACTAGTTTTTATGAAAATTGATGCAGTGGTTCCAGAGATATCAGCGTTCATGTTGAAAAGTTATCATATAACTGGTTTTGGTAAAAATGGCATAAAAATGGCATAAGACTGGCTTTTACTCGGAAACTAAAAATTATTTCTAAACAAGTATGACACATTTTGAAAGAGGAATATTAGACGAACAAAATGCACTAGTTTTTATGAAAATCGATGCAGTGGTTCCAGAGATATCAGCGTTCATGTTGAAAAGTTATCACATAACTGGTTTGCGTAAAAATGGCATAAAAATGGCATAAGACTGGCTTTTACTCGGAAACTAAAAATTATTTCTAAACAAGTATGACACAATTTGAAAGAGGAATATTAGACGAACAAAATGCACTAGTTTTTATGAAAATCGATGCAGTGGTTCCAGAGATATCAGCGTTCATGTTGAAAAGTTATCACATAACTGGTTTGGGTAAAAATGGCATAAAAATGGCATAAGACTGGCTTTTACTCGGAAACTAAAAATTATTTCTAAACAAGTATGACACATTTTGAAAGAGGAATATTAGACGAACAAAATGCACTAGTTTTTATGAAAATCGATGCAGTAGTATCTCTGGAATCAGCGTTCATGTTGAAAAGTTATCATATAACTGATTTTGGTAAAAATGGCATAAGACTGGCTTTTACTCGGAAACTAAAAATTATTTCTAAACAAGTATGACACATTTTGAAAGAGGAATATTAGACGAACAAAATGCACAGTGGTTCCAGAGATATCAGCGTTCATGTTGAAAAGTTATCATATAACTGGTTTTGGTAAAAATGGCATAAAAATGGCATAAGACTGGCTTTTACTCGGAAACTAAAAATTATTTCTAAACAAGTATGACACATTTTGAAAGAGGAATATTAGACGAACAAAATGCACTAGTTTTTATGAAAATCGATGCAGTGGTTCCAGAGATATCAGCGTTCATGTTGAAAACTTATCATATAACTGGTTTTGGTAAAAATGGCATAAAAATGGCATAAGACTGGCTTTTACTCGGAAACTAAAAATTATTTCTAAACAAGTATGACACATTTTGAAAGAGGAATATTAGACGAACAAAATGCACTAGTTTTTATGAAAATCGATGCAGTGGTTCCAGAGATATCAGCGTTCATGTTGAAAAGTTATCATATAACTGGTTTTGGTAAAAATGGCATAAGACTGGCTTTTACTCGGAAACTAAAAATTATTTCTAAACAAGTATGACACATTTTGAAAGAGGAATATTAGACGAACAAAATGCACTAGTTTTTATGAAAATCGATGCAGTGATTCCAGAGATATCAGCGTTTATGTTGAAAAGTTATCATATAACTGGTTTTGGTAAAAATGGCATAAGACTGGCTTTTACTCGGAAACTAAAAATTATTTCTAAACAAGTATGACACATTTTGAAAGAGGAATATTAGACGAACAAAATGCACTAGTTTTTATGAAAATCGATGCAGTGGTTCCAGAGATATCAGCGTTCATGTTGAAAAGTTATCATATAACTGATTTTGGTAAAAATGGCATAAGACTGGCTTTTACTCGGAAACTAAAAATTATTTCTAAACAAGTATGACACATTTTGAAAGAGGAATATAAGACGAACAAAATGCACTAGTTTTTATGAAAATTGATGCAGTGGTTCCAGAGATATCAGCGTTCATGTTGAAAAGTTATCATATAACTGGTTTTGGTAAAAATGGCATAAAAATGGCATAAGACTGGCTTTTACTCGGAAACTAAAAATTATTTCTAAACAAGTATGACACATTTTGAAAGAGGAATATTAGACGAACAAAATGCACTAGTTTTTATGAAAATCGATGCAGTGGTTCCAGAGATATCAGCGTTCATGTTGAAAAGTTATCATATAACTGGTTTTGGTAAAAAAGGCATAAAAATGGCATAAGACTGGCTTTTACTCGGAAACTAAAAATTACTTCTAAACAAGTATGACACATTTTGAAAGAGGAATATTAGACGAACAAAATGCACTAGTTTTTATGAAAATCGATGCAGTGGTTCCAGAGATATCAGCGTTCATGTTGAAAAGTTATCATATAACTGGTTTTGGTAAAAATGGCATAAGACTGGCTTTTACTCGGAAACTAAAAATTATTTCTAAACAAGTATGACACATTTTGAAAGAGGAATATTAGACGAACAAAATGCACAGTGGTTCCAGAGATATCAGCGTTCATGTTAAAAAGTTATAATATAACTGATTTTGGTAAAAATGGCATAAAAATGGCATAAGACTGGCTTTTACTCGGAAACTAAAAATTATTTCTAAACAAGTATGACACATTTTGAAAGAGGAATATTAGACGAACAAAATGCACTAGTTTTTATGAAAATCGATGCAGTGGTTCCAGAGATATCAGCGTTCATGTTGAAAAGTTATCATATAACTGGTTTTGGTAAAAATGGCATAAGACTGGCTTTTACTCGGAAACTAAAAATTATTTCTAAACAAGTATGACACATTTTGAAAGAGGAATATTAGACGAACAAAATGCACTAGTTTTTATGAAAATCGATGCAGTGATTCAAGAGATATCAGCGTTCATGTTGAAAAGTTATCATATAACTGGTTTTGGTAAAAATGGCGTAAGACTGGCTTTTACTCGGAAACTAAAAATTATTTCTAAACAAGTATGACACATTTTGAAAGAGGAATATTAGACGAACAAAATGCACTAGTTTTTATGAAAATCGATGCAGTGGTTCCAGAGATATCAGCGTTCATGTTGAAAAGTTATCATATAACTGATTTTGGTAAAAATGGCATAAGACTGGCTTTTACTCGGAAACTAAAAAATATTTCTAAACAAGTATGACACATTTTGAAAGAGGAATATTAGACGAACAAAATGCACAGTGGTTCCAGAGATATCAGCGTTCATGTTGAAAAGTTATCATATAACAGGTTTTGGTGAAAATGGCATAAAAATGGCATAAGACTGGCTTTTACTCGGAAACTAAAATTTATTTCTAGACAAGTATGACACATTTTGAAAGAGGAATATTAGACGTACAAAATGCACTAGTTTTTATGAAAATTGATGCAGTGGTTCCAGAGATATCAGCGTTCATGTTGAAAAGTTATCACATAACTGGTTTGGGTAAAAATGGCATAAAAATGGCATAAGACTTGCTTTTACTCGGAAACTAAAAATTATTTCTAAACAAGTATGACACATTTTGAAAGAGGAATATTAGACGAAAAAACTGCACTAGTTTTTATGAAAATCGATGCAGTGGTTCCAGGGATATCAGCGTTCATGTTGAAAAGTTATCACATAACTGGTTTGGGTAAAAATCGCATAAAAATGGCATAAGACTGGCTTTTACTCGGAAACTAAAAATTATTTCTAAACAAGTATGACACATTTTGAAAGAGGAATATTAGACGAACAAAATGCACTAGTTTTTATGAAAATCGATGCAGTGGTTCCAGAGATATCAGCGTTCATGTTGAAAAGTTATCATATAACTGATTTTGGTAAAAATGGCATAAGACTGGCTTTTACTCGGAAACTAAAAATTATTTCTAAACAAGTATGACACATTTTGAAAGAGGAATATTAGACGAACAAAATGCACAGTGGTTCCAGAGATATCAGCGTTCATGTTGAAAAGTTATCATATAACTGGTTTTGGTAAAAATGGCATAAAAATGGCATAAGACTGGCTTTTACTCGGAAACTAAAAATTATTTCTAAACAAGTATGACACATTTTGAAAGAGGAATATTAGACGAACAAAATGCACTAGTTTTTATGAAAATTGATGCAGTGGTTCCAGAGATATCAGCGTTCATATTGAAAAGTTATCATATAACTGGTTTTGGTAAAAATGGCATAAAAATGGCATAAGACTGGCTTTTACTCGGAAACTAAAAATTATTTCTAAACAAGTATGACACATTTTGAAAGAGGAATATTAGACGAACAAAATGCACAGTGGTTCCAGAGATATCAGCGTTCATGTTGAAAAGTTATCATATAACAGGTTTTGGTGAAAATGGCATAAAAATGGCATAAAAATGGCATAAGACTGGCTTTTACTCGGAAACTAAAATTTATTTCTAGACAAGTATGACACATTTTGAAAGAGGAATATTAGACGTACAAAATGCACTAGTTTTTATGAAAATTGATGCAGTGGTTCCAGAGATATCAGCGTTCATGTTGAAAAGTTATCACATAACTGGTTTGGGTAAAAATGGCATAAAAATGGCATAAGACTTGCTTTTACTCGGAAACTAAAAATTATTTCTAAACAAGTATGACACATTTTGAAAGAGGAATATTAGACGAAAAAACTGCACTAGTTTTTATGAAAATCGATGCAGTGGTTCCAGGGATATCAGCGTTCATGTTGAAAAGTTATCACATAACTGGTTTGGGTAAAAATCGCATAAAAATGGCATAAGACTGGCTTTTACTCGGAAACTAAAAATTATTTCTAAACAAGTATGACACATTTTGAAAGAGGAATATTAGACGAACAAAATGCACTAGTTTTTATGAAAATCGATGCAGTGGTTCCAGAGATATCAGCGTTCATGTTGAAAAGTTATCATATAACTGATTTTGGTAAAAATGGCATAAGACTGGCTTTTACTCGGAAACTAAAAATTATTTCTAAACAAGTATGACACATTTTGAAAGAGGAATATTAGACGAACAAAATGCACAGTGGTTCCAGAGATATCAGCGTTCATGTTGAAAAGTTATCATATAACTGGTTTTGGTAAAAATGGCATAAAAATGGCATAAGACTGGCTTTTACTCGGAAACTAAAAATTATTTCTAAACAAGTATGACACATTTTGAAAGAGGAATATTAGACGAACAAAATGCACTAGTTTTTATGAAAATTGATGCAGTGGTTCCAGAGATATCAGCGTTCATATTGAAAAGTTATCATATAACTGGTTTTGGTAAAAATGGCATAAAAATGGCATAAGACTGGCTTTTACTCGGAAACTAAAAATTATTTCTAAACAAGTATGACACATTTTGAAAGAGGAATATTAGACGAACAAAATGCACTAGTTTTTATGAAAATCGATGCAGTGGTTCCAGAGATATCAGCATTCATGTTGAAAAAGTTATCACATAACTGGTTTGGGTAAAAATGGCATAAAAATGGCATAAGACTGGCTTTTACTCGGAAACTAAAAATTATTTCTAAACAAGTATGACACATTTTGAAAGAGGAATATTAGACGAACAAAATGCACTAGTTTTTATGAAAATCGATGCAGTGGTTCCAGAGATATCAGCGTTCATGTTGAAAAGTTATCACATAACTGGTTTGGGTAAAAATGGCATAAAAATGGCATAAGACTGGCTTTTACTCGGAAACTAAAAATTATTTCTAAACAAGTATGACACATTTTGAAAGAGGAATATTAGACGAACAAAATGCACTAGTTTTTATGAAAATCGATGCAGTGGTTCCAGAGATATCAGCGTTCATGTTGAAAAGTTATCATATAACTGATTTTGGTAAAAATGGCATAAGACTGGCTTTTACTCGGAAACTAAAAATTATTTCTAAACAAGTATGACACATTTTGAAAGAGGAATATTAGACGAACAAAATGCGCAGTGGTTCCAGAGATATCAGCGTTCATGTTGAAAAGTTATCATATAACTGGTTTTGGTAAAAATGGCATAAAAATGGCATAAGACTGGCTTTTACTCGGAAACTAAAAATTATTTCTAAACAAGTATGACACATTTTGAAAGAGGAATATTAGACGAACAAAATTTACTAGTTTTTATGAAAATCGATGCAGTGGTTCCAGAGATATCAGCGTTCATGTTGAAAACTTATCATATAACTGGTTTTGGTAAAAATGGCATAAAAATGGCATAAGACTGGCTTTTACTCGGAAACTAAAAATTATTTCTAAATAAGTATGACACATTTTGAAAGAGGAATATTAGACGAACAAAATGCACTAGTTTTTATGAAAATCGATGCAGTGGTTCCAGAGATATCAGCGTTCATGTTGAAAAGTTATCATATAACTGGTTTTGGTAAAAATGGCATAAGACTGGCTTTTACTCGGAAACTAAAAATTATTTCTAAACAAGTATGACACATTTTGAAAGAGGAATATTAGACGAACAAAATGCACTAGTTTTTATGAAAATCGATGCAGTGATTCCAGAGATATCAGCGTTTATGTTGAAAAGTTATCATATAACTGGTTTTGGTAAAAATGGCATAAGACTGGCTTTTACTCGGAAACTAAAAATTATTTCTAAACAAGTATGACACATTTTGAAAGAGGAATATTAGACGAACAAAATGCACTAGTTTTTATGAAAATCGATGCAGTGGTTCCAGAGATATCAGCGTTCATGTTGAAAAGTTATCATATAACTGATTTTGGTAAAAATGGCATAAGACTGGCTTTTACTCGGAAACTAAAAATTATTTCTAAACAAGTATGACACACTTTGAAAGAGGAATATTAGACGAACAAAATGCACAGTGGTTCCAGAGATATCAGCGTTCATGTTGAAAAGTTATCATATAACTGGTTTTGGTAAAAATGGCATAAAAATTGCATAAAACTGGCTTTTACTCGGAAACTAAAAATTATTTCTAAACAAGTATGACACATTTTGAAAGAGGAATATTAGACGAACAAAATGCACTAGTTTTTATGAAAATTGATGCAGTGGTTCCAGAGATATCAGCGTTCATGTTGAAAAGTTATCACATAACTGGTTTGGGTAAAAATGGCATAAAAATGGCATAAGACTGGCTTTTATTCGGAAACTAAAAATTATTTCTAAACAAGTATGACACATTTTGAAAGAGGAATATTAGACGAACAAAATGCACTAGTTTTTAAGATAATAGATGCAGTGGTTCCAGAGATATCAGCGTTCATGTTGAAAAGTTATCATATAACTGGTTTTGGTAAAAATGGCATAAAAATGGCATAAGACTGGCTTTTACTCGGAAACTAAAAATTATTTCTAAACAAGTATGACACATTTTGAAAGAGGAATATTAGACGAACAAATGCACTAGTTTTTATGAAAATCGATGCAGTGGTTCCAGAGATATCAGCGTTCATGTTGAAAAGTTATCATATAACTGGTTTTGGTAAAAATGGCATAAAAATGGCATAAGACTGGCTTTTACTCGGAAACCAAAAATTATTTCTAAACAAGTATTACACATTTTGAAAGAGGAATATTAGACGAACAAAATGCACTAGTTTTTATGAAAATCGATGCAGTGATTTCAGAGATATCAGCGTTCATGTTGAAAAGTTATCATATAACTGGTTTTGGTAAAAATGGCATAAAAATGGCATAAGACTGGCTTTT